>OZ010573.1:122561841-122621841 GCA_963932145.1 Acanthosepion lycidas
TGCTAGTTAACATTCATGTCAGTTAGCTGTTGGCTCTAACGCTGGCCAGTAGAATCTTCCTGCCTATTCGTGGCAGCCAGCTATTAGCTCTCACTCTGGCCAGTAGAAAATGGATGCAAACTATATGAAAACTGCCGTAGAAGCATGAAAAAATCGATTATTTCCACTATCGATAGGAGTTGGGAAATGCAAACTAGGACTTGGCCTTCCCGCTAACTTGGAGCATGTGCATGTAAATTTTGGTGCAAATCCGTCGAAAATTGCGGCCGTGCATTCGTTACACACACACACAAAAACACACACACACACATCCTGAATTTTATAGATAGAGATATGTGATATATATATATATATATATATATATATATATATATATATGTGGGGGGGGGTGCGTGCGTAATTGCTGTAGACTCATTAAAGGCTGAGAAGTTTTCCATCTGGAGTGGGAATTCAGAGTTTTTCTTCTCCTATGCCTACTAACAACCAAGGCTGGAGAGTTTACTCTGCCTACAATTAAACTCGTAAAGTGGGTAGATGCATAAGAAATAAGTTCAAACCTCTCCAAAGAATATTTGCAAGAAAGTCAATGTAACGACCGACCTGCAGTTCTGAATCGGCACACTGTTTTCACGTTCCGAACTTCACAACTTGTAAGTACGTATTGCCAGCAATGCCTGTGCGGAAAGTATATAGTCGTGTATGGCTTGCCCAACATCGCAGCGGTTTCACAACCATTAATGTTAAGAATACCATCGACAAACAGATATGAAATAATCGGATCGGCAAATAGTGGATGTTCCATCAGAATTTTACTTCTCAGATATTTACATTTTTGTATTTGTTTGATTTGACTATCCCCGATTTGCAATTTGCATTTTGGGCTCACCCCTTTTGATGCTAACCACGCATTCTGTTTTCTTCTAGTTTATACTTAGTCCTGTCTTATCTCTTTTCTTCGCTACCTTCTGTAGGAGGTTTTGTAATTTTTCTTTCCGTGTCTGCTATTAGCACTGTTAAACCACCCCTAAAACCCTGTTCCGCCTATCATTTATAAAACCTCTTCGGTAGGTTATTGGCTGCTTTTCTCTGTCCCTCTTGCCTTGAAGGTAAGAGGGAAGAGAAGCGATAAACCTACCTAAGAATAAATGTGAGTGTCAGATCCTCCAAGCTCTCTTTCCTCGTTATGTGCCTTAGAAATGTCAATAGCCCCTTTCTGATTCTAAAGGTGAGTGGGCTTTTTGTTTCTATATTCCTTAAAACATTCTTGTTGCTTATTCGCCCCGTCCATGGAATTCTCAGCATTCTTCTCAGAGCCACAAGGGTTAGAAACTTGTAGAGAGATATGGTTGTCTAGGTCCTCAGGTGAAGCGACACATAGAAGAAGAAGATGAAAAAGAAGAAGATGAAGAAGAGGAAGATGAAGAAGAAGACGAAGAAAAAGAAGATGATCAAGAAGAAAATGAAGAAGAAAAAAACGATGAAGATGACGACGAAGAAGTAGATGAAGATGAAGAAGTTAAAAGAAGACGAAGATGAATAAGATGAAGAAGAAAAACAAGATGAAGAAGAAAATGAAGAAGATGAAGACGAAGAAAAAGAAGATTGAGGAGAAAGTGAAGAAGATGAAAAAGAAGATGAAGGAGAAGATGAAGAAGAAGAAGATAATGAAGAAGAAGATAATGAAGAAAAAGAAAATGAAGAAGATGACGACAAAGAAGATGAAGAAGAAGTAGATGAAGATGAAGAAGTTAAAAGAAGATGAAGAAGAAGAACGGTAAATTTGAGTAACTTTCGAAATCTGCTGTATACTAAAAAAAGAAAGAAAAACTAATTTGTCACTGATGAGGAATTTATACAAGCACTTCGAACAAAATATGATTACTTTCTGTATAATATAAATGCATTGCAAGTGTTTTACAATAGAAAACCATTACAGAAAAAACATTATAAATCATTTTACTTCAAAATATCAATTAAAAGTCATCAAATAGAGGTGTCAGTCGTCAGTGGAAGAGTTTCGAACAGAATCAGGTACAATGGAAATTTTTGGGGGACACATAATAAGGAAAATAATAAGAAAAGAGAGCTTGGCGATTTTGACACTCACAAATGGGACAGAGGAAAAATATAATAGTGCAGATGGGTGGTAAAGCAGAGATAGGGAGGAATAGTAAAGCGGCAAACATGGCATAGAGTTAGCGTTATGGTAATTTACCCGCGAACGCATGGACTCTCCCAGCTATAAATAGGAGCAGGTACTGCCTTTTGGAGAGGGAAATTTCCAGCAGTCAGCTCTGACAGTCGGACCGAACATTCTTGCTGTAACACTCACGTTTGTATATGTTTGTATTACTGTTTCTGTTAATATATTTGTTTAACTCAATTCCTCTCTTTGTGTCTTTATTTCTGGTCGTAACAAGGCCACAACAGTTAGGAAGTTGTGAAGAGCCATGATCGCCTACACCATGAATGGTCATAGCACATAAAAAAGAAACATTACGATAATTTTGTTAATAGGTAATAAGTAATAATTATATGATCGATGATTGCAACTCAGGAAAAGGGATTGTCTGTGGTCAACGAGGGAGACAAGAATTATGAAAAGAATAAAGCTATTATATTTGCAATTTTGTTTCTTTTAGAAACAGAAACAAAAGTAATATAATTAATAATTTAATTTCAGTTGCATCTTGTTTTTCGATTTTAAACATTTCGCAAACGCTTTTACGAGAAACAAAGACCAAACATGGTTTTGTAACTAACAGCCAAGTTCATATATTTTTGCTGTCGTTTCATAGTTGAACAATCGAGTCTATGAATTAAACAAGGAAATGAATATATTTTAATATTAATATATTTTTTATTATAACAAGCATCAAAGTAATACCAAAAATCACAATGTAAATTAACTATTAGGTTGGTGCAAAAATAATGCCGTAATAATTATTTTTGCACCAACCTAATATATTCAGAGAAGTGGTAAAAGAAACGAATTTTTTTACCTTGGAAAAGATCCAACAATTTGATAATATGAATTGCACAGGAATTATCAGTTCATAATCTACTTCCTGTCAGAGTTGATAAGAGGTCGACGAAAAGTGCCACAGAATAGACTGATATATTTATATAAGTAAAAATAATAATCATAAGACAAAAGTTATAATGTTTTGCAGCGTTACAAAGATTCTATGGATTATCTGTATTTGAAAAAGTCCTGTTGCTTATTAACTTGTCGTTATAAAAACAAAATTCCATGCATAAAACCTGTTTATAGTAGATATCCATTGACTAGTTGAATTATCTGTCTACACCAGAGTTCAAGAAAAGATCTAATGAGAGATTTTGGGAGTAATCAGTTTGCTCATGATGTGGCTTTAGGTTGCATAGAATGAATTTGTTATCATGCCTGCATTTGTTATGAGATCTAATCTTTTGTTTATGTTCTTTTAAGAAAAGCGATTACTGATATTTTCTCTTCTAGGCAAAGTTTAGGTGTTATTTCTAGTTGGGACTTTTTGTTCGTATTGTCCATGTTCTTTTCAGTGTGTTTTGGCTTGCGTTTTTTAGTCTTCATATATGTTTCGAGAGGGTTGTGCTATTTGCATATTTTTATTTTTAAATTTTGTTTTGTGTGAGTACCTTCTCTGTTTCCAGGAACCATGATTTATTCCCATATATTTTTCTGGGTTTCGTTGAACTGGCCTGCAAAACGTTTGGGCCATCTCAGTAATCTAATTACTTTTGCTAAAATTATCCCAACATCTAGTTTGATGAGCAGTATATATTTTCGGTGGGTTTTATGATCTTTGAAGGCCAGCAAACAATTAAAATTGTATTTTCCTTAATGCTTTGTATTGGATGATAACCATCAGTGGATATTTTAATTTACAGCTTTTTTCTTAAAGTTAAAAAGGATTTTCTTTGTGGAAGTGATTTTTTTTTATTACAGAAAGTCAAAAACATCCAAATATGAAGTTAGTAATTAGTGTTACTGTCATTGACTAGAATAATTGGTATTGAACAGAACAATGGAAGAAGCAGTTTGTCACCATTCTTCTTGGCAGTAATCCCAAAGCTCTTGTTTATTGCATGGTTTTTGTTAGTGAACTTGTTTCTTTGGTTACTACCACAATGGTTCAGTTACATTGAGATCAAGACTATGTTCTGGACAGTCTTTAAAACATTGTTTCAAACATCAACAAGAAACATTTTGTTGCATATGATGTATGGCAAGGCTCACCGTCATGATTAACGTTTTCTCTCTCTCCCCTTAGTCTGGTAGACGATTAGACCATCAGTCAGTTATGTGCCATGCGTGATACATGCTTAGGCGATCATGTATCTTTCAAGGCAGATTTTTCCGACAGTAGGTTGTCATTTCTTTCTGCGGTAAACCAGTTGCCATCTAAGGCTACAGAACTCAGTCTGTCCTGCTATTTACCCATAGCTGGAGGGAGAAGAGGAGGATTCATACCTTTCCCAAGGGCATTAGCGCGTAAGTGAATGTAATGGAGTCAACTGGAATTCGAACTCGACTCTCCGAATTTTAATTAAAAGATTTAAAAATCAAAAATCAGTTTTTATCAAACTTATGTACATTGGTCAGCCCTTGATTTTTTAACATGTTAATTTATAACAGGCTTTGTTTATAGGGAAATCTATTTTTTAGGGTCAGTCAGCTATTTGCCAGGCGTGACACGATTAGGCGGTGATGTATCTTTTGATATATGACTGACGTGGCAGATTTTTCCCCTCAGTAGGTTGCTATTTCTTTATGCGGTAGACCAGTTGCCATTCAAGGGTATAGAATCCGGTCTGTCCTGCTATTTACCCATAGCTGGCGGGAGAAGAAGAGGATTTATACTTTTCCCAAGGGTATTAGCACATAAGTGAATGTAATGGATCCGACTGGATTTCGATCTCGGCTCTCCGATTCCTCAATCCGAGCCGCCATCATTTACTCCATAATAAACTAATATAGTTTTCTCTGTTTATGCTTCCATCAATTTTTAACCAATTTTTTTCTACTTCTACTGCTTTTGATGCAACTCCACACATTACGTGCCCACCACCAAATTATACCATTTTTGCTATCTATCTTGCTCGCTTTCTTTCTCACACTGGTCTTCCTATATATAATCTTGCATTATAATGCAACTTTATTTTGCATTCATCACTAACAAAATATTTTTGGCATTTTACAGCACCCCATGTTAGATATTCTTTTGACCTCTTCAAATTTCTATTTCGATATTGTTGTTTTTTTATTTATTTTTTTATTTATTTTTGTTAATGACGATGTTTTTGCTGCTATACGCCTGTTCAAGTTGGGTTTTTTTCAGAACCCACCTGTGTATTGTATCAACTGAAACCGTTCGTTGTTATTTCTTTGTATAATTCTTACTTAATTTGTTTCAAATATCAAAATTTGTAACCAAAGGAAATATATAGAAAATAAATAAGTAAATAGAATATCTTACATAAATAAATAAAATAATAAATAAAGTAAAGTAGTCAGGACTATAAATAAAAAACAGCTTTAGTCCAAAATAAACGAACTGGGGAGTGACATTTCCCCATTCTCTAAATTCCTTTAATCCCTCAGTGATCTGTAGAGAAAGCTTGTGAAAAGAGTATAGACACATGGTCTGAAGATCTCTTGAAATCTTGCTTATTATAAAACGCTGATTGTGTGTGTGTGTGTGACTGCATGTTTATATATTTGATCGGATTTCCTACATTTTTCAACCGATTTCAACAAAACTTCACAGGACTACGGAAAATTACCTTGCGGTGGTTCTGACAGCGCCAAAAATTGGAAAAAAAAACAATTTTTTTTGCACGAAATCAATTTGAAAACACGATTAAGAGGCATCACGAGAATGAAAGGGAAGCAACTCATATTGAGTTATACTTATAAAACCCAGGGGTTTTTTGTATGTGTGTGTGTGTGTTCGTTTATATATGGGATCGGATTTCCTACATTTTTCAACCGATTTCAACAAAACTTTTTTTTTTTGGCAGGTAGTGTTTCTTCTTGTCTTGCACACTTTCTTCTTTATTTTTACATTCAGAATGCTTTAAAAATTCCATTTACAAGACAATTGTTTTCTATTCAATCGGTAGACTCATAACGATTGAAAACAATGTTTTTGTTTGAGTTTGGGTTTGACCAATTCGTAAAAAAAAAAAACTAATTAAGACATGCGTGTCTGTCAACCTTAAACGATAATCTTTGTCAATTTTATTTTTCAGTCTTTATGATGGTCGATACTTGATCTATCTCTTACTGTTACATCCCTGGGCAACGCCGGCCTCTACTGCTAGTGTGAAACTAAAAATCATTATGCAATGTTGATACGTATGTCTTCATACTATCTATCTATCTGTCTGTCTGTCTGTCTGTCTCTCTCTCTCTCTCTCTCTCTCTCTCTCTCTCTCTCTGTATATATATATATATATATATATATATATATATATATATATATATATATATATATATTGTGTATTTACGCATTTAAAACAACATGCCTTCCCACACACACATTTCCATAAAATACTTGTCGAAAACACAATTATACTTCGACATGAAAACAATAGACAAAAACTAAAAATCCTTGAAGCATTATACATCAAACAGTTGAAACCCAACCTAAACAAAATCAATTATGGCATCTCTACAAATATCCTTAAATGTCTATAATTGGTAACAGAAGCCATTGGTTTATACCAACGGCTTCCCATACTTAATACTTCTCCAATTCACTCTCGTGTGGTCATGTGTGACGTCCTGAGATGCGGTGCGATTTTCGCTTCTAGCGTCTTATATTCACGTTGCTTAGAAATCATCTATGTAAACATTGACAGACTATCATCACTGTCTTGTCCCTATATTGCTTAATATGTTGTAATTGACATCTTTGATAATGGCTTATGTAAGCCGAAAGTTTAGATTGTATTAAAAAAAATATGGATCAATATTTATGTTATCAAACTTAGCAGACGTTACGAAAACATTTTACATAAAATAAATAGCCAACACTTGTCTATATTATTTAATGAAACGTGTATGAATATATATATATATATATATATATATATATGAAGAAATGTAGTTTTAAGGTATGCTATATTATGGGATAAAGTGCTCAATATCAGAGATAGAGCGTATGTAAATATAAAAGTGAACATTGAAGATAACACTCAGAGGCGACAGACTGTTTCATGCTAAACGCAATCGTCAGGCCATGTGACAATTGCGTTTAACATGGAACAGTCTGTCACCACTGTGTGTTGACTTCAATATTCACTTATATGTGTATGTATGTGTGTGTGTGCGTGTGTGTGTGTGTGCATAAAAGAAATGTATGTATGTATACAAATGTAAGTATGTATGTACCAAAATGTAAGTATGTATGTATATTATGCACAGAAAAGTCTGCTGAAGAATACTAGGCCCGATCTGCTTCCAGAAATATTTACAAATGCACAAGGCGTCTTCAGCCGACCTACAACTATTCAGTGCTCGTTCACACGCACATACACGTGTATGTATATCTATCTATCTATCTATCTATCTATCTATCTATCTATATATATATATATATATATATATATATATATAGATAGATAGATATATATATATATATATATATATATATATATATATATATATAGATAGATAGATAGATAGATAGATAGATAGATAGATAGATAGATAGATTTCTATGTGTGTGTGTTTGTGTGTGTGCGTATGCGTGTGGGGGGTGGGGTGTACACTGGTGTGTGCTTGCTCTAATATCCTTCAACTGGTAAAAGAATGCAATTGTAGACACTTGACATCTGCTGATATCAATTCAATCGATAGCCAATATTTCTTAAGTTTACAAATTCTGTTGAAAGTCGAAGTTCAACTTTACATAATCGGACCCCAGCTGTAGAAAGATTTAGAGATTTTTTTTTTCATTGAATTAATTTTTTTCTTCATTGAATTAATTGCTTCTCTAAAATTTATTCTTTAACACAACTTATTTATCTTTGATTCAGCAACATCCTGTTTCTGTGAAGATAGATATTTAAATTGAGTCAGATAGATAGTTAGATAGTTATTTGAATTGAGATAGATAGATAGATAGATAGATATTTGAATTGAGATATCTATATATCTATCTATCTATCTATCTATCTATCTATCTATCTATCTATCTTTCCTTCTTTTTTAATTATATTTTGGATTTTCTCTGGTATAAATATGTTCGTGTTCTCATTATCTCCTGGGTTGATTCATAATTACACACGCATACACACGCACAGACATACACACAGACAAACAAAGATATATATGCGAATATCTATTTTGATATATTTGTGTTGGAGTAAATGAAGAGGACGTGTATTTTTAAAAGAACATGTATTGGATATATGTATATAATTATGTGAGAGTGATTTGCCCAAGCGCTCTCTCAACCACCTTGCTTTTCATCAGGTAACGTGACGTGCCAACGATATCTGCCAATGAGACAAAACACAGACTGAAGTGGGACTCGAGCCTTTCCCTAGAGTATTCTTGCGAAGAACAGAAATTGTTCTGTTGCAAATGTTAACACCCTTGTCTTTTCTTTCTCTCCTTCTTCTTTGAAAACGTTCTCTTTTATTCATTTATAATTCATCATCTACCTTTCACTCTATCATTTTTTTCCGCCATTTTTTCTTTTCTTTTTTTTTTCTATCGCTATTAATTTAAACCTTTTATCAACTCTATTCACTTGACTCCATTTAATTAAAATTCTGCCCTTTCCTTTACTTCATTTTTCTTTTTCCACTTTTAAAATCGTTGTCATTCGCATTCATTTACCTCTTTTTTATTCTTCTGTTTCCTCTTATTTGCAGAAATCGTCCATTGTATTGTCATCACTTCAGCAATAAACAAAAGTCTGTCTAACAAGTGTCGTGGCAAAAGAACTAAAAGTTCGGACATTAGCAACTTCTGTCAAGAAAAATAATGAGCAGAATTTGTCATCGATGCCCTTGCCTTCGAAATCAGTTGTTTATTAGCCTCTTCTGTTTCGTTTCTTCCCGTTTTTTTTTGTTTTTTTTACTCTTTTTGTTTCTTTTAGTTTTTCATCTGCCCATTTACGTTTTTTTATGTAACCTTTTAAACTTGATTAACTTTTAAAAATCTTTTTTCCCTCACTCTCTCCTGTTTCCATCCTTCCCCTACAGCGTCTCTGATTTTTTAAAACCATTTTTATTCATTTATTTTTGTTTTAAAGAGACGTTTGTCATCATCTTTCTTTTCATTTTTTCTAGTTTTCTTTTCTTCATATTTAATATAAACCTTTCAGAAACACTATGCTGAAGACACTGCCTCTCTTTCACAATTAGCGTTTATCTCCAAAGACATAAGCACTTTAACACACGCATACACATAAACCCGTGTACATATACCCATACAAATATATACACACATATGCGTACGTATGCACATGTGTGCATGTGAGTGCATAGTTAGAAACAAACTCAGTACATTTATGTAGTTTTTGGTTGTTTTTGTTTCACGGTATACCAACCCTTTGCAGGTTATTCAATGCCGAATTCTAAATATTTTTTATACAATTTTATTTTATTTTTGGAAATAATAGCAGTTTAGTGAAACAAGTCTTACTAATTAATCTATAGCTGTGGGGGAAGATGTGGATTCGTACGTTTCACAAGAGTATTTGCGCGTAAGTGAATATGACGAACCCAGATGTAACTGGAACTCGGCTCTCCGATTAACAATTCTACACCATTAGACATTACACCACCCGCACATCCCAACTTACAGCATCTGTACCTGTCTATATTTCTGAGATGAGGTATTGTAATTATTTACATTATTTACATTGTTCGAACTCATTTTTATTGCTATATTCACGACGTTTCGGCCGTTGTAACTGAGACATTCAGAAAAGGCAACCTACCTCGGTGGACGAAATCAAGGGTTCAATTCGAAATTCCAATCATCTGAAGAAGGCCGGAGCGTACAACGACTGAAATGTCGTGAATATGACAATAAAGATGACGACAACAGTCCGAACCAGGTAAATAATTACAGCATCTGGTTTTGTCAAGCGGTCACCCATCTAGGTACTGACCAAACTCGAAGTTGCTTAACTTCAGTGGTCGTACGGGAACCGGTGTTTCAACGTAATGTGGCCGTAAGTCTAAGAGTATTTAGGGAAATATATCAATTAGTTAATCTTCTCTTGTTCAGGTATATAGGCAAAGAGGTGCAGAAAAGTTCTTGGTCTAACCAAGAAGCCTTTATAAAAATGCTGGGAAACATTTGGGTTGTTTGTCAAGCCTAGAATTTTCCAGCACTCATATCGTACCCGCAAGGACTTTCTGAAAATGAAAAAAAGACCGAATGATTTAGAGTCATAACAAAGTATGTGTTTACCTTCGCATTCACCTCTGCATTTTAACACATTTGGGACATTGTTTCGCGTGCCAATCTTTCGTTATTGAGACACTGCTGTGTCCCTTTAGGACCTGGAACATCATGGCTCTCCACAACTTCCCATCATTTATAGTTTTGTCCCCCAGCCACACCCTGTTCTGTTACTTTTTACACAATCTAGATTGCTTTTCTTCTGACCCTCTATATGTCATGCGAGTGGGGCACCTCGGCGTGGTGTAATGGTTAGCAAGCTTGTCTGGCTAGATCCGTTACGACTGAAAAGTGAGTTCGATCCTCACTAGGTGTTCAATAATTTCGGCCTTGTGCCATATCTAAGCCACGCTTAGGAAATAACTATATGTCAGGTGAGTGTTAAATTCTCCAAGCCCTCTTTTCGCATTGTTTTCGGAAGATACCAGCTGTCTCTGTTTCTGATTAATATGCTGCTACGATCATATCCTAATCATTTAAAAAATGTCCTCCGTTTGCGACTCCTTTTCAGATTTGGAAACAAAATATTTCAGAGAGAATAATAGGTAGGGAAAGTGCTTTATACATACAAACTCCAAATTCTTCAAAACAGTAATTGTTTTTCCAGCCTTGGGAATAGGTGCATTGTCCTGCAAAAATAAAACATCTTCCTGGAATTTTCCTTGTCATTTTTATTTAGAGCCTCTTTAATCGGAATCGATTATATTTGAAATTTACTAAGCATAGCTGAGATGTAGCACAAGACCGAAAGTATGGGGCACTACACAGTCGTAATTGATCCACCGATGCAAATTTATTAAGCATTACACCATGTCGATTGATTGATTCATTTTCAACGGCTTATTAACCGTTTACAGGTTACTTGGTGCTAGAAAATATCTTTAGATTGTAAGAATCTTTTTGAGATGATAAATGTTTAGTAATAAAAGTTTTATTAATTAACCTATAACTAGGAAGAGAAGAGGTGGATTCATGCCTTTTCTAAGAGTATTTGTGTGTTATTGAATATAACGAAACCGAAAGGAATTAGAACTCGGATCTCTGATTTCAAATTCCGTGTCATTATCCACTGCACTTCCCACACATCCAATCTTACAGCACTTGGTATTCCCAAACGCTCACACATCAAAGTATTGACCAGCACTGACGTTGCTTGATCATACGGAAACTAGTGTTTCAAAGACACCACGTCGAAGTGCCTACTAAGTTAAATTAGTGTTCTGCATTAGTTGTTTGGTTGTTCTGATGATAGTCATTTATATATCTAACTTATATATATATATATATATATATATATATATATATATATATATATATATATATATATATATATATATATATATATATATATAAAGACCGTGGCCATAAGCTTTTCTGCTGACAGTTTAACCTTTAGTTTTTTGGGATTTTTTTTTGGCATCGGAGAACACAAGTGATACCAGTACATGAACTGTATTTCGAAGATAGATCATAATGGCGGAACTATGCTTCATTCAACAGATTTAAATCTGTCCAAAAATGACTTCGAGATCGCTGACAATGTTGCAAAATCAACATGGAGGTTATGTCCTCTCGATTCAGTCGGCATTCAAACATTTTATCACCGCGTGGCGGACAACTTCTGTCTACCTAAATGTTTATAATTTCCCCAACAGAAGCCCTAGATATCTCTAGTGCCTAAACAATTTTTTGGAACAAAAATAGTCGATTGGTAAAAGCTAGATGATGAACATGATCAACAATTTCAAACCATGTTACCGCAAAGGCCTTCCAGATCGATGTTGCTAATTGGGATCTCCAAATCTTCATGTTGGATTGACTGATTTGTTTTTGATTGCTCTGATTTCTTTTCCCGAACCGCTATGCGTTACACCACCAACACATCCTACTAAGAAAGTCGTGTGAATGATCGAACTTATTAAAAGTAGTTGGCCAAATTTCGTATTGGTGATTTTCCCATTAAATGATGCCCCTATTTACATTATTCGGACTATTGTCCTCATCTTTGTCGCCATATCTATTACAACGTTTCGACCGATGTACGCTCCGGCCTTCTTCAGGTGGTTGGAATGTCGATCTCAACCGTTTATTTCATGTACATAATACCTCATCTCAGAAATATAGACAGATAAATGATGCCCCATAGTATAATTAATTGGGCATTCTTTACAAAAGATCGATTCCGCTTTTAATTTGGTGAAATATTATATATCTTCAGAGTTGAAACCGCATAACTGACATGGGCTATTGCATGAAAAAGGACAATATGACAATCTGAAAGTCATGTGTCTGGAAAACAAGCCACATATATATTAATTGAATTTTTTTTTTACAGATTATCAACCTTATGCAGCTTATTTGAAGGTAGAAAATATTTTTAGCTTGTAAGAATTTTTAAAAAGATAATAGTGATTTACTGATACAAGTCCTACTGATTAACCCATAGCTGGAGAGGGGATATGTGAATTCATACCTTTCGCAAGGGCATTTGCCCGTAAGTCAAGATAATGAACTTGACTAGAATTGAATCTCAGTTCTCCGATTTCCAATTTCAAGCCGTTCCACATTACACCATCCACACATCAAAGCGGCCGCCCCTCTAGGTACTGACCAGTCGCGATGTTGCTCAACTTCGGCGATCGTACGACAGCCAGTGTTTCAACATGATACAACCGTAAGCCTTTCTTGTTGGAAGTTGATACAGCCCTTCATCACAGTTGAGAGTGACGTGTATTTGGTTACCCAATATTTACATCATAAACCTATGGATTTCCTTTGCGGTTTTCGTCCGCAGAAACAGAAATTTCATGAAGGCCTGCTGTCCAAGACTTTGACAATTCCACACTTGCCGTCACTATTAGTTCGTAATATGAACCAAATTCAAAAATGAAGACAAGCATTTTACAAATTGACACTTTACATTATAAAAATAACACTCTTTCTAGCTTCTTCTTCTTCTCTTCTTCTTCTTCTTCTTCTTCTTCTTCTTCTTCTATTGTGCGGTGTCCCTTCAGGACATATGCTATCATGGCCTTCCACATCTTCCTGTCCCTTTTAGCTCTTAATATGTTTCGTCTTTTTATTATTTCTCACAAAACCTGTTATACCATCCATTTGCTCAAGCTCATGAAATATGTTACGTGCTGCTTTCCTCTGTCCCTCTTACCCTCAATCACTCTTTTGAGTATCAGGTTTTCCAAGTCCTTCTTCCTCATTATTTGTCCTAGAAATTTCAATTGTCTCTCCTTGATATTAAGTACGTTTCCTTTTTGTTTCTATTTTCTGCAAAACCTCGTTCTTGCTCACATGTTCGTTCCATGGTATTTTCAGCATATTTCTGTAGAACCACATTTGTGTTGCTTCAAATCTCTTTTTCATCTTTGAGAAGACTATCCAGCATTCTGCCATACAGGAGGACAGATGCCACGTAACAGTTGAGTATTTATTTCTTTGTTTTTAACGAAATTTTTCTATCACTTATTACTCTCCTTAGCTTTTGGAACGCATATTTACCCATCCCAGTATGTCTTCGAATCTCGATGTCGCACTTTTCATCCTCTGTGAAAACACTTCCCAAATATTTAAGTTTCTGTGCTTGTTTGATTTTAGTGTCTCCGATTTGTAATTTGCATTTTGGGCTCGCCCCTTTTACTGATAACAATGTATTCTGCCTTCTTGTAGTTTATGCTTAGTCCTTTCTTCTCGCTTTCCTTCGCTACCTTCTGCAGAAACCTTTTGCGCTACAGTAACAAAATGTACAAAATTTTCGAAGTGAATTAGGCCGAGAATTTTAGCGTCACCCCTGATATATACAAATATTTGTTTTTATTTTGTCGTTATGACAACGATACTGTTTTGAATTTAATTCGAAACATTTTTTTCGTAAATTGTGAGTACGTTGGGTAATTATAATAATTAATTATTAGTAAGACAGTCAAAACGCCATTTTTTTTTTGTAAATTATAATCTAGACCCTCTTTTAATCCAAATTAAAACATTAAACATAAATTAAACACAAGTGCAACACACTGGCCAATTGTTTAACAACAAAATTCATTTTATTTGTAACAACTGTACACTCCAGCCAAAACATTCTGAACAGCTGAAGTACGAATATTTAGTGTACTTACCATAAAATAGCACATTCCTTATCAGGCCAGAAAACAAAGTAACAGTGTGCTCTATAGATGCTAAATATCGCTCACTCTTCATGAAGTCTACTGAGACTTTTATCAAAGAATTTAAGATAAGAAATATTTAATTCTCTAAGTGTGCTAATATTTTAAAGATAATTATATAAATTATATTATAATTACCCAACATACTCACAATTTACGAAAAAAATATTTCAAACTAAAATTCAAAACAGTATAATTGTCATAACGACAAAATAATAAAAATATTATTAATATGAAATACATGTTATATATTTTGAAATTAATTTTACAAGTAGTTCATCCATTGATTTTATAAGGTGTTGTATTTTTTTTATATGCAAAAGACTCGGCAGCATCATAAACAGTACTCATCTTTGGTGCTAAATCGATATCCACCAATGTAAATTTCTTTATTCCTTTCTACAAATTTTCAGTTGGGTTAGGGTCAGACGATGAAACTGGCCACAACATCAAACCAGTGTCTTTGAAACACATTTTATTCAGTTATTTATTAATTTGCCCGAATGCTATCAAACATTGTCGTGTATAAAAGAAATAAAAAATAACCTCTCGCCGTGTGTTTGCCTTCTTTTTTAACCATCCCTCAATCTAAACCATCACCCGTTCTATCATACCATCTGTGCTATAATCATACCATCTGTGCTATAATCATACCATCTGAAGCTTGCTGTCAATACCCATATTCAACATTTGTTATTCCCCACAAAAACATTACAACAGATAAGCGTTGTTAGTCACAACCTGTGAGGAAGGTTTCAATCACTGACCTTTGCTCTATAAGTCAAGACCATCGGTGAAAAGAATGGTTGGAAATCCGTCTTATTATATTCTGTTACCAATTCCATTTGCTGTTTATTATGGATGTCATTTAAAAGATAGCTAGTGATTAGTGCCAAATGTTTCCAAACGTTTCCTTACTTGACCAAAAATCTGGAGTCGTTGTTTTTTTAACATTTCATCGCTGGCTGCCACAAGGCCATAAATTTTCATAAATTAGCCATGATGGATTTTTAATAATTCCTTTCTTGTTACGATACACAAAGAATTCATTTAGGGACCGGTTCCACTGGCGATCACTTTTGCAATACCAATGCTGGTTTACATGTTGCAAGTTCTGAAGATATTACACGCTCCTCGTTATCAGCCAAATCAGTCTTACGAGTAACTTGTAAGCTTCAAATACACAACGTATCTGTTCACTTGAAACATCGAGTTTCAGGACATCTAAAAAAATTAAATTCTGTCTATCCCTGCGTGTATCTGAAACCCCTCTAGTTCGGGCCACATTTTCTCTACATAGATATATTATACCTTTTTGGAATCAAAATGATCCCAAGATTGAAAATCTGCCCTTCATCATATGTTAGACCATCAAGCAATGGGATTTGTGTCTAAATGAGGAGGAAATAGTTAAAAATTCAAATTTTAAAATAACTTAAATAAATTACTGATTTTAAAAGTTTTTAATTCATGTTGAGTTTAAAGCAACACAAAAACTTTGTGAATTTAAAACTTTTGGTTTTAAATTCAGTTTGGAATATCTCAAAAAATTTGTGACTTTAAGAAATCATTTTTATTTCTTGAAAATGCTATGCAATCAGTGTTAACGTGAGAGATTTTGTGACGTGAAGTTTTGAAATTCTGCAGAGTTTGTGATTTAAAGAACTCAACTCAAGTGAAGTTTGTGATTTGAAAAAAACAAACAAATTTAGGACTGAACTGGAATATCGGCCCAAATCGGTCTTTTGGTCGGAGCTGAACTTATAGCCCGAATCAGAGTTAAAATGAGGTTTTGAAATCCCATGAAGTGAATTGAAGAATTCAAAGTTATCACTGCTGTTTTCTAATTTTACAAGAAGTCACTTTAGTTTTGGATCGGAAACACAATTAGTCTTCTACAGGAGCTAGCTTAAAAGTTCGTAGAGATTCCAGTAAGAAATATATATATATATATATATATATATATATATATATATATATATATATATATATATATATATATATACATACATACATACATATATATATATATATATACATATATATATATAGACAGAGAGAGATAGATAGATAGATAGATAGATAGATAGATAGATAGATAGATATGCACACAACGTCATAGATGTTTAATCAGTTCATTTTAATCCATATATAAAATTTAAAAAAATGATAAAGTTAAAATAAAGTTAAAAGTTGTTTTAAGATAAAAT
Organism: Acanthosepion lycidas; assembly: GCA_963932145.1. Taxonomy (NCBI): domain Eukaryota; kingdom Metazoa; phylum Mollusca; class Cephalopoda; order Sepiida; family Sepiidae; genus Acanthosepion; species Acanthosepion lycidas. The sequence goes on from OZ010573.1 coordinate 122,578,662, forward strand.
AAAGTTGATATCGAAAAACGGAAATTATTCATCATTCAAACAGTTATACACTCGCATATATATATATATATATATATATATATATATATATATATATATATATATATATTAGGTTCTCTGATAAACTGTGTGGTCTTAATAAGTTTGATGGGGTCGGAAAAGCGTCCTTTCTTCAATTAGGCATCTCAGGTATATGTTACGCTGAGATTAATCTGGCACAAAGCCACACGTGTTGAACATTATATATATATATATATATATATATATATATATATATATATATATATATAGATAGAGAGAGAGAGAGAGAGAGAGAGAGAGAATTAACTACGAGAATAAATTTCTAGATAACCGAAAGTCGAAATGGCTTCAATTGAAAGAAATGAAAAAAAAGAGAGAAAGCGTCTAAATGTCTTTATATAAAGTGTTTCGATCATATTCAAACATTTATATTTTAATATAAAAGCGTTTGCGAAAACAATCACCACAGAAAGCTTCTACTGTCTCTTAGTTCCGACAAAAGAAGAGACTGCAAGAAAGGCGTTAGAAAGATTAAATAATTTTCTTTGTTCGATATGTTTAATGAAACATGTATAAAATAATGATTTCTACCCATATATATATATATATATATATATATATATATATATATATATATATATATATATATATATATATATATATGGGTAGAAATCATTCTTTTATACATGTGAGAGTAGGCGTGGCTCCAGGAGGCTCAGCAGTTGGTATAGTGTTCGCTTGCCAACCTAACTGTCGGGGTTTCGATTCCCTCGGTAGTGGATGCGCACTGCTGATGAGTCCCAAATATAGGACGAAACGGCCGTCCAGTGCTTCCTGAGGTTTCTATCAGACTCGATGAATCAATTAATATATATATATATATATATATATATATATATATATATATATATATATATATATATATATATATATAGCTCGCTCTTTGAAATTGCCAAAATATTTGATCATATGTTCAGAATGCAACATAATCGTGCGTACAAGATGTTGTACAGCTCATTCTCATTCACATTCTCCAAATCATTTACCCACATACTCTCGTCTACTAAAGAATATTGCGTATTCAAAAGATCCACGATTAATATTTCCTTAGAGCAGTGGCTAGCAAATACATCTTCAAGATCTTTTTTAGTGCATTGAATTCAGTATTTTGTAGGTGCTCGTCCTGTGTGGTCTTGTGCCAGATTAATCTCAACGTATCAAATTCCACCATCTGCTTGGTACCTTATAGAAGAGGGCTCTTTTTCCGATCCCTTGGATTTATTAAGAACACTCCGCTGATTAATTTAATCCTTTAAATGATTTTCTGATGACCACTTTTATTAAGACACCCAATTTATTAGATATAGAAAAATCACTCCAATCTTAGGATGACCCCTTACATTTGTCACCGAAGCGTAGCCTCAGATTTCTCATTAGTGTATTCTAGGCTTTAGAATGCTGATTTTCTAGGCAATATTATCTCCCTCCTACGATTACCTTCCCTATTTGGTCTTATGTCATATCCTTCAAAGTAAATACCATGAAAGTTGTATCCAAAATTCTATGTACACCGAGTTACATATATGCTCAAAACCCCCGAGGGCTTAAAACAAAACTACCCCCTTAGACGCACAGTTTTCTGCGAAGGGGCATATACACTCCTCCACAAGCACATACGCAGCTTTATCGGGCGCCTCAGTGAAAACTGTACGATTTACAGCCAAACAGTTGATCTATGCTATTCAACGAAAAAGCAGTAAGCGGGAGCAGGGTGGCGCTACCAGGTCCACAAACCAACCGTCCCCTAACACCCACCCGAAAACCTGCAACAAAATTTAGCGACACGTTCTCTTTCCCCTAGTTATAGTATCGAACGGGAACGAACCTTATATTCTGCTTCCAGCGAAGCGTGTCCTATCGGACGGTGGTGCAACTAAGGGCAGGGAATCAGCATCGGCACAGCTGTTGGGAGGTAATTTATGTGCGCACGGCACAGTGTCCCATTCATCATGGCGCGTCTCCTCATGGCCAGTGGTGGAGAGGTGGACACTATTAATTGGCGGGGCCAGTTATCTGGTTGGTCCCGCCCGACATTGCATCTAGTCGAGTGTGGCGATTTCCTGACAGCCGGGCAATATAAGTCACAACATTCAATTAATTATAGATGTGCAATGACTGGCAAATCTTATTTAAGGGAGTCCAAAAGTTTTTATGCTCGTTGCTGGTGATTTCTTGATCGAAGCAATAATCTTTGGGCGAAACACAATCGAAAATGTTTTTGAGGAGAGGAAAAAAAGAGAAAAAAGTATGAGTGCGATGAGAGGGAGAGAGAGCGAGAGGAATAGAATGAAATAGAGTAAAATCAAAGAGAAAAATAAAGGGTTTATTATGTTAGAACTATGGCAAAGGAAGAATAAGAAAGAAAAACATACACACATATTTATATATATATATATATATATATATATATATATATATATGTAGAGAGAGTGAAAGAAGGAACAGAAGGAGAGAGAAATAGCCATTGATTGAGTGAGCTATAATATAATATACATAAACAGATTGAGATAGACAGATAGGTATGAACAGAAGTGTATATATATATATATATATATATATATATATATAGAGAGAGAGAGAGAGAGAGAGAATTATGAACAGAATGATATATATATATGTAGATAAACAATTAGATATGAACAGAATGTGATAAATAGATATGAACATAAATAGATAGATAGATAGATAGATAGATACATAGATATGAACAGAAGTGTATACATACATATACATATATATATATATATATATATATATATATATATATAGAGAGAGAGAGAGAGAGAAAGAGAGAAAGAGAAAGTTATGAACAGAATGATATATATATGTATATAGATAGATATGAACAGAATGAGATAAATGGATATGAACATAGATAGATAGATATATAGATAGATAGATAGATAGATAGATAGATAGATAGATAGATATGAACATAAGTGTATACATATATATATATATATATATATATATATATATATATATATATATATATGTGTGTGTGTGTGTGTGTGTGTATAGGGAGAGAGAGTTATGAACAGAATGATATATATATATATATATATATATAGAGAGAGAGAGAGAGAGAGATAGATAGATAGATAGGAACAGAATAATATATATAGATAGATAGATAAACAGATAAATATGAACAGAATGAGATAGATAGATAGATAGATAGATAGATAGATAGATAGATAGATAGATAGATAGTCTAGAAAATAAAAAGAAAATACAGACAAACAGATATCTACAGGCTGAAACAAATAACGATGATATCGAAGTCGGGTTCGGAAAGTTATCATAGAATTAAAATAAATCCTGTCTGATTATTATTATTAGAATGAAATTACAGTAAAAGAAATGAGAAATCTAAATTGAAAGACGAGAATCTTTCAAAATGGTCGACCATGATGCGAGTCATGGTTTTCAGAATGAAGACAACAATGATGAATTGGGTTTGATCTTCTGGAACATAGTCTGTGCCATTGCTAACACCCCCACCCTACACACGCAAACAAGCAAAACGCACACATATGCATGTGGGCACAAACGCACGGACATGCTTTACATACCCGTCCCGCCCCACAGACATACAACAACTCTACACACTTTTATACATGCCATTGCACCTAAGTATAGCTCACTAAAGACAGTACGGCCAACTGGCAAAATAAAGCTTTTACCTTTTTCGTTATATATATATATATATATATATATATATATATATATATATATATATATATAGATAGATAGATAGATAGATATGACTGCTTGTTTTATTTGTTTAACGACATCAACTCATGGTGGTTTATTTAATGTTAACATTTTTTCTTGAGTACTTTGGTAATTTTATTATATGTATTGTTCCAATTATTTTATATAAAAATGTATATATGGCATTTTTACTATAAAAATCTATTTTTATACTTTAATAGTGTTTTGCTTTTGGGATAGTTTCACTATGTGCCCATAGCCGGGATCTTAATAGGTGCAACCACTCCGGGTCAGGGTGGATCTGGGAACAAAAGCGATTAAGACGGGGTCTCACGCTCCTCAAAACTTCTAATCTTCACATCAGACCCCTTTCTCCCGGATGTAGTTTATCGTCATACCCAGAACTATATATATATATATATATATATATATATATATATAGATAGATAGATAGATAGATAGATAGATAGAGGACATGCAGGAAGCTCTTATCAATCTAACATCTTTCACTTTTACTTAAGTTTCATTAGAGTTTGAGATATGGAGAAAAAGAAGTAAGTTATTCTGCTATTTTTTTTTTTTTACTTTTGTCTATAAAATATATGCAATCTATACAGTCAATAATTATTTATAACTATTTATACTGAGATTCATGCACGTAATTACAAGTCATCCATAATGATATTTTAAATTCTGCAATCATACTTCTTTTTGGCAAATGAATTTTTGAAACTGTTTCTAATTCTTTGATTGTCTTTCAATCATTCGGCCTCACCTGCTATCCTCTTCTGCCACACCTATGAGCCGTTACGCACCGTTTGGGAACCACTGTCATGCGGAAACCGGCAAAGTAAGTGAGACTGATGTCCGAAATGTAGCCGAATCTATTGTGTTTTCTTTTGCACAAATTCATCCTCTCCTCCAATAGGACTGACTAGGCTCGGCTAGATTTGGTTAGCAAAAGGGAAGACAACTCCATGTTGGAAAATGGTTTTATGTGGTACGGGCAAGTACAACACAAAAAAAAAAAAAAAAAAAAACAACATCTACTATGCAATAGGGAAGAAAACAAAGTTAATTATAATAACAATAATAATAATAATAATAATAACAGTAATGCAAATGGATAACGCGTAACAAAACACGTAAAATTACTAAAGGAGAAAATAAGAGAAATAAATTAGCGATACAATAGGGAAAAAGAAACGTTCAAAGGATTTATCTCAATATAAGTTTCCATTAGTAACCTCTTGTCAGACTCATATATATATATATATATAAGGGTGTTCCATTAACTTGGACCAATTTTAAATGTGATTTAAGTTTAAAATCGGTCCAAGTTATCGGAACACCCTTATATATATATATATATATATATATATATATATATATATATATATATATAATTATTTATTTAAAAAAAAAATTATAACATAAATATGTTATAAAATCACTACAAAAATAGCCATTTTGTTTCAACACCCTCGGTGTCTTATCAAGTGATGACTTTGAATGTAAAATAAATGGTTTTAAAAGTTTCAAATTAATTAACAATCCTTCGCAAGGGGAAAACGTTGTTACAAAGCCTAGATGGACCAATCAAAACACAAGTATAGGAAAATTCAAAAAGCTTGATAACGAAGTCATTTTATAATATCTATTCAGATGTTTAAAATATGGGTAGTATTAAAAAAGAATTTATTCCAATCAATAATTACTAAATTATATGATAAATATTATTTTTTAAATAAATAGTTATATCTGCTCTACTTTGTATTGAGCACTCTTTTAAGAATAGTAATTGTTGGTTATTGGAATTCATTCCATATACACCAATCATATACTTGGGTATATATATATATATATATATATATATATATATATATATATATATATATGTAAAGAGAAAGAACAGTAAGATATATAATCCGGTGTTCTTATTAATTATTTTTATTTTTATTATATATATATATATATATATATATATATATAATAAGCTGTATGGAATGGATATTGTGACCCTGGGTTTCACGCTTTTGCGATCACCAGACAAACAAAAAGCGTGAAACCCAGGGTCACAAACTCATATCTATACAACATATTATGTTAGCTCTATCCCTGATATTGATCGCTTTACACTAAGTACCGTGCATATAATATATATATATATATATATAAAGGGAAGAAGTTATAGTAGTTCCAAAGAGGGAAAAGTGTGTATATTAAGGGCCAAACCGCAAACGTTTTTGGTTACAATGTCGATTTTAATAAAAAAAAAATATTATGTTTTATTTTCCATAATTTTGCTACACGTGTTTCCGGTGTCGCAACCTTTAACAGGCAAAGAGTTGATTTTTCCACATATTATTAAAAGGAATTCATTTTTCTTATGTTTTTTGATGTTAAATATTATCGATATTAGACATTCCCTTTTTTGTGTTAGTGACCCAAATGTCTTCCTTGAATTGCCTTGAATATATATATATATATATATATATATATATATATATATATATATATATATATATATATATATATATATATATATGCGCGGGTATTAAATATTTAGTCAAATAAATCCGAGTTTTTTTTTTTTTCATAAACGTCCAAGTATCTGCTCTAATCTCTCACGTCCATGCATTCTAAAGGAAATATTATCATGGTGATTATGTGAAATGAAAAGTTCTCACATTTATCATTCGCTTAATTACTTTATATTTGCAATAAAGATAGATATTTCAACTATAGGAATACATTGCGCTAGTAAATTAAACAGTAATAACCTTAGGCCTGGTTTTTATCAATGCAGAACTGACGTGTCAGCAATGTACGTCTTTAAGCCTGAACAAAGAAACTGGTTAAATGAAAATTCTCAAAGGATAACTTGATTTACTCAAAAATAAACTTCTTTTATGTTTGTAATTTAGGATATTGCTGCGAACCACATAGTTTATATATTGATAGAAATGGGAAATGTAATTTAAGCCATTTTTATTGCTCTACACCATGTGCCAGTTAATGAAGTCAATGCTTTCACAATAAAATTGGTACCAAGCAAGCCATTTTGGTAGAATGTCCACTGTATGGCGATATTTAGGGAGATTTTAGTTTCTCTCAGTTTAGACGGAATGAAATATAGGGAAAGCAGGCCAACAAGAAAGAAATAAAGAAAGAAAGAAAGAAAGAAACAAACAAACAAACAAACAAACAAAGGAAATCTAAGAAAGAAAGAAAGCTAGGAAAAATTAAGAAAGAAAGAATGAAAGAAAGAAAGAAAGAAAGGAAGAAAGAAATAAAAAACTAAGAAAGAAAGAATAGAAAAACAGAAAGGAAAGACTAAGAAAGAAAGGAAAAGAAAGGAAAAACTAAGAAAAAAGAAAGAAAGGAAAAGAAATGAAAACTAAGAAAGAATGAAAGAAAGAAAGAAAGAAAGAAAGAAAGAAAGAAAGAAAGGAAAAGAAAGGAAAAACTAAGAAAGAATGAAAAAAAGAAAGAAAGAAATAAAGGAAGGAAAAGAAAGGAAAAACTAAGAAAGAATGAAAAAAGAAAACGAGAAAAATGGACAAAAAAAATAAAAAAGCTTTACAAAGATATAAGTACATGCACACACACACAGGGTGCAATGGGTAAATTGTGGCCATTTTATATTTTTAATTTCGTGCATGCGAATTGTTTACTCTTGATTTAGTCGACTGCCCAATGTTGTAGAATTAGTTGAGAATAAGACCACCATAACGTAATTCACTCCGCTAGAAATTTGGAAACGGTACGCTGTACCCCTTGTCATTCGCGGAGGAAGCTCCAATACGAACTTTTCAAAGTGTTTGGGTGGTAATCTGAGGGCAATACAGAGGATTCGGAAAGAGTTAGATGATATATCAAGTCAACATCATGGTGTTTGCAGTGATCACTAGTGATGGTGAAGTTATGCCTCAAATTCCTCTTCCTATAGGGCCACACACTCAACACGGATGTCTACGTCAAGTGCCTTGAAGAGGTAGTGCTACCCTGGGTCAAGAGGGTGGCTGCTGGAAGACCCTATGCCTGGCAAGAGGACTCTGCAAGATGCCGCACAAGCAGTCATGGCCGTCAGACAATTCCTGCAACCGCATCACCCTTTACATATGGCTAACTAACTGCACAGACAGCAGCGCCTTTGGTTGTTATGTTTGGGGTGCAGCTGAGCAAGAGAAAAACAAAATTCCTTGTAGTATCAAAGATGAACTGAAGGCAAGGATTATGGCAGCAGTCACTTAAACTTAAACAAGGAGATCGTCCAGAAGAGTTGCAGGAGAGTCCGAATTTGTCTGCAGGCCGAAATTGGAGTCGATGGCGAATTTAATTGAATTTAGTTTTTCAAGATATTTTTGTGTAATTTTGTTAAATATATCTGTTAAAATTTTCATATGAAGTCTACATACATATATATATATATATATATATATATATATATATATATATATATATGTGTGTGTGTGTGTGTGTGTGTGTATGTGTGTGTGTGTGCATATGCGTATGTGCGTGTGGATGTATGTATGTACATACGCATGTATATATATATATATATATATATATATATATATATATATATATATATATATATATATACAGGGGTTGGACAAAATAATTGGAACACTTGTTAAATTCAAAGAAAATTTATTTAATATGGAGTTGGTCCTCCTTTAGCCTCACATACAGCTTTAATACTAGGAATGGAATCATACAGCTTCCTGACTTCATCCAGAGGAATTTTCAGTCATTCTTCTATTAAAACCTTCTCCAGCTCTTTACGACACGACGGTGGAGGATAGCGGCTCCTAACTTGTTTCTCCAAAATGCACCACAAATGTTCAGTAATACTGATATCTGGAGATTGGGGAGGCCACTCCATGTGTTCTAGCTCACTTTCATGCTCTTCATATCAATTCTTAACCACTCCAGCGGTATGTATTGGAGCATTATCGTCTTGGAAGATGCAGTCACCATCAGGGAATAAAGTCTTGGCCATTGGATGAACATGATCTCCCAAAATGTTCAGGTAATCTTTGCTGTTGATTCTACCATGCAGGGCAACTATTGGACTGAGACATTTCTATGATATGGCGGCCCAAACTATCACTGATGCACATCCATGCTTCAGTGTTGGAAGAAGGCAGTCAGGGTTGTAAGTTTCTTTGGGATGCCTCCACACATAAACTCACCCTGAAGTTGGGAAAAGAGAAAATCTGGACTTGTTTGAGAATGTGACTTGCTTCCATTGGTCTGTAGACCAGGCATTGTGATCTCTGCACCACTTCAACCTCTTTTGAATGTTGCGAGTGGAGAGAAGAGGTCTTCTCACAGCGGCTCTTCCATGATATGCAGCCTTATGGAGCTCATGCTGAACAGTTTTTGTAGAAACTGAACTATTCAGATGGTTATTCAACTCAGCAGTCACTTTGGCCGCATTTGTCTGATGATTTTTTGCCACATTGCGTTTCAATGCACGTCAGTCCCTGTCAGTAAGTTTGCAAGTCCGGCCCGAATTGCTACGGTTTGCTCGAGGTCTTGCCCTGTTTCTCGAATTGCATCAGTGTTCTTGATATAATAGCTCTTGAAAAACCAAACAGTTCAGCAACCTTAGTGATCGAGGCTCCTGCCATGCGAGCTCCAACAATTTGCTCTTTTTCGAACTCGGAGAGGTCACGAATTTAGCTTAAATTTTACTAAACAATAAAAATAAATAAGACAAAGACAGTAAATTAGATAAATAAACGTATTTATAATTGATAGGTCTTTGAAGTATAGGAGTGGATTTTGCAACTGTTCCAATTATTTTGTCCAACCCCCCTCTCTCTCTCTCTATCTCTCTCTCTCTCTCTCTCTCTCTCTCTCTCTCTATATATATATATATATATATATATATATATATATATATATATATATATATGTATATATATATAAAGTACCTACAAAGAAAAATGCGAAAGTTATATTTACGAATGAAAAATCTTTCTTGAAGGGTACATTTTAGTTTTAATTCCTGGCTAATAGATTAAATTTAATATTATTTATAGTAAGCAACATAATTTGACGTATTTCAGCCCAATTTTCTTTATTAAATGTTCTCAAGTGCAGTGCAGGCCGGTAGACGAAATAAATACCGTTTAAAATAAAACAGAGTGTCTACTCAAATACCAGCATCTACTAAATTTATCGTTTGAAGTAATAAAAATATGTCGAATAGAAATTCCATTAATTCTTTACACACACACACACACACACACACACACACACACACACACACACACACATATATATATATATATATATATATATATATATATATATATTAGGATATTACACCGAAAACATGCAAAAATCGCTACACAACTGCAGTCGTGTTTCAATGGGTATCAAATGCATCTCATCAGGCAAATTACTGGCGAGTGAACGATTTATTTAGATTTAAAAGCAAAATACAACCTCTTTTTACGAAAAAAGGGAGTTATAAGGTTTGTGGGCTTTACTCTGATCAACCAATCAAATATGACCTACGTTAAATTTAAACTAAACGAAGAAGCAAAAATTAAAAATTATGTTTTATGAATGGGTCATGACCCATAGATTGGGAGCTAACGGCAGCTTGACATAAACTATAGCGGATACAAATGGTTGCATAAATTATACAAACTAGACATTGCAGTTTCCTAAGAAATAAAAATGGCGTGGAGAGGTAATTTAACAAATGCTTATATGCTTTGTAAATTTCCTGCATAACATTTTTTTGTAGTTGATAAATAAATAGCTTCTATAAGAAACTAATTTAATCATATAGAATTATTTGGTAAATTAATATGCAACTGTTTAATAAAGATCTTTCATATAAGATGTTAACAACACTAACCAATGTATGTAAAATGTCAAATATAGCCACCAAATACCAATACATCTGTACAAGATGTTACCAATACTACGAGGAAATAAATACAAAATTATATTAACTCCAGATTAATTTTACAAATACAAAGATAAGCCATATATAATGCAACACAGTACAATTAAAATATAAGAAAACGCATTATCAATTCTCAAAGTTTATCTAAATTGTAAGGTAAACGGTAAAATATTCTTACAATTTACGATTAATTCACTTGTTTGATTTAACAATGAATTTTTGTCAAAAAAGTTTTTCATGTAAACACAGAAAACGGGGTTCATATAAAAATCTACATGTTCTTGACATTTTTTAAAATTTTCCATTTCATCACATATATATATATATATATATATATATATATATATATATATATATATATATATATACAGAGAACATCTTAATGAGTTTGTGTGAATCGATAGCAGAACAGAGTCAAAGAGGGACGGTAAAATGTAAAAAATAACACAGATCAACAAAAGACAGGACGCCGTGGAGAGTCATTATGTCTTACTTCCAAAAGGTACTTGGCATATAAAAGAAAAGAAGTCTACCTCAATATTTTGAAAATGGCATGATCAGTCTGCTCCAAATGCCTTTCATTTGGATATTTTTACTAGCTTAGCTATCCCCCCACGTGGGGAAGTGAATGAAGCCGAGCCACCAGATCAGGACCAATAATATTGTAGATTCTTCTTTGGATCTTATCAAGGGACTCAATGTAAATAGCATATGTGGCATAATATTCTCAGCATGGACGAATGGTAGACTTATAGATATGTCAGATAGATTCTGGAGAGAAAAATTGTCTCGCCCGACACAGTGAACCAACTTTCTTAGCAGCTGACCTAGCAATGGATTCAATATAGTCTTTCCACTTCATGTCAGCTGAGAACGTGAACCCCAGATGGTGCAACCAGTCACTTTCCTGGAGGATAGCATCAGCCATGCTGATGGAAGGCAGAGAGGGGTCTCTAAGATGAATAATGGAGAGAAGTTTAGTTTTAGAGGCGTTAAAAATTGACAAGCCAGCGTTTGCGCCAGTTAATTACGGATTTGAAGTCGTTTTGGACATTGGCTGCCATTTTGACCTTGTCAGACTAATAAGCGTTATTATCGAAGCAGAAGTAAATTGTTGTGTCGTCAGCGTCGATACCAAATTGAAAGCTGATGTCATCAGAAAGTTCATTAATGAAAATTATAAACAGAATAGGGCTGAGGATGGAGACTTGGGGACACCCGAGAATATATTCTATCTATTGTATTTTCAGCATCCTTCTGTAAAACTTCCTTTTCACTTGTGAGGAAATTGTGCAACATTTACTACCATATAGATTTACTGATATTATATAGCAGTTGAGCAACGTCGAGATTGGTCAGTACCTAGTTGGGCAACCGCTTCGATGTGCGGATGGTGTAATGTATAACGGTGGCAATCGGAGAACTGAGTTCTAATTTCAGTTCATTATCTTGACTTACGGGCAAATGCCCTTGCGAAAGGTATGAATTCACATATCTCCTCTCCAGCTATGGGTTAATCAGTAGTTCTTGTATCAGTAAATCACTATTATCGTTTAAAAAATTCTTGCAGTCAAAAAATATTTTCTGCCTTTAAATAAGCTACAAATGGTTGTAAGAAATAATCAGTCAATCAATATACTTGTGGCTTATTTTCCAGACACGTGGCTTTCAGATTATCATATTGTCCTTTTGCATGCAATAGCCCATGTCTGGTCTACCGTTACAAGTCTGAAGATATAGAATATTTCACCAAATTAAAAGTGAAATAATTATACTATGGGGCATCATTTAATGGGAAAATGACCAAAACGAAATTTAGCCAACTACTTTTAATAACTGTCTATATTTCTGAGATGAGGTATTATGTACATTATTTACATTATTCGGACTATTGTCCTTATCTTTGTCACCATATTTATTACAACGTTTCGGCCTTTCAGTAACTGTCTATATTTCTGAGAGGAGGTATTATGTACATTATTTACATTATTCGGACTATTGTCCTTATCTTTGTCACCATATTTATTACAACGTTTCGGCCTTTCAGTAACTGTCTATATTTCTGAGAGGAGGTATTATGTACATTATTTACATTATTCGGACTATTGTCCTTATCTTTGTCACCATATTTATTACAACGTTTCGGCCTTTCAGTAACTGTCTATATTTCTGAGAGGAGGTATTATGTACATTATTTACATTATTCGGACTATTGTCCTTATCTTTGTCGCCATATTTATTACAATGTTTCGGCCTTTCAGTAACTGTCTATATTTCTGAGAGGAGGTATTATGTACATTATTTACATTATTCGGACTATTGTCCTTATCTTTGTCGCCATATTTATTACAACATTTCGGCCCTTGTACTCTCCGGCCTTCTTCATGTGGTTGGAATGTCGAACAGAACCCTTTATTTCGCTCACTGGGGTAGACTGTTCTAGTTCCATGTGCCATGTTTAATGGATGTCAGTTATTTCCTGTTAATTCCCCTCTCCAAGGACACATGGCACAAGGCGTTAGTTAGATCCAGTGACAGGACCCAAAAAGTGTGAGTTCAATACCCGGTTAAGGCAGTGGAGAACTTGGAGAGGGGAATTAACAGGAGATAACTGATAACTGACATCTATTAAATATGGCATGTGGAACTAGAACAGTCTACCCCAGTGAGCGAAATAAAGGGTTGGGTTCGACATTCCAACCACCTGAAGAAGGCGGGAGTGTACAACGGCCGAAACGCTGTGATAAATATGGCAACAAAAATGAGGACAATAGTCCGAATAATGTAAATAGTGTACATAATACCTCATCTCAGAAATATAGACAGATACTGAAGGGCCGAAACGTTGTAATAAATATGGCGACAAAGATGAGGACAATAGTCCGAATAATGTAAATAGTGTACTTTTAATAAATTCGATCATTCACGCTATTTTCTTAGGAGGATGTGCGGGTGTGCAACAGTTAGCGGATCTAGATGAGAAATTGGAGAGCCGAATTCGAATACTAATCCTGTTCGTTGCATTTAATTACTCGTAAATACCTTTAGGAAAGGTATATATCTCTCTCACCCCTCCAACTATGGGTTACATAATAGGACTTGTACCTGGAAAACTAATTGATAGCTCCTAAAAAAAATTAATGCAATATTCACTCACAAAGAAAGGAAAAATGATATTTACAATCCAAATTATATTTCGGCATTAAATAAAGGGGTTGATACGCTGTAAAAAACATCAATAAAAAAATTGTTCGAATTTTTCTTTTTTTGTTTCATTATCAATGTTTTTTTTAAAGAAGGCGATAAAGCTACGAAGACGCAATGGGTTACTGAGATTAAAGGAGAATGAGAAGACTATCAAGAACCGGAAATCCAATCCTAAACAGGGAACAAGGGATAAACCTCTACTCCTGTTCAGGGATGAGTGTGAAACGGACAATGGGTGAACTTGCTTACTCTTATATTTTTAAATCTAGAATAAGTTAATAAAAACTATTTCAGTCATGGCAAGTTTTTTTTTTCAATGAACACTGAGATTAAAGTTCTCATAATAAAGTCAAAGATGATCTTTTAGAAAGGATAATATTTAAAGGGCGAAAACGGAACGAACACGTTGACCGACCCAATAGATTCATATGTTGTACGCTAATCCTGTAGAGTCCCTGTGAGTGTAGGGCGCCAGCCTCACCACGTTAGGTGCTGCTGCCGTGGTTTCTATAGCAAGTAGGTTTGTATAGGATGGAGTTGCTAGACCCATACTTAAGCGGTTTTGAATTCATAGTTACCCTTCTAGTTTGGCTGCTAATCAAACCTAGAAACTTGTATTCCCGCCTCTTTAGGTTTCTTGCTTCCCTGTCACCTACAACATTCAAAAATTTAAATTCAATCTCCATCGCCATTTTTTTGTCTTCCTGAATCGTCTTCCTTTATTGATCTTTCTCTTCACTAAAGAGCTCTCATTCACTTTCATTCCCAGTAACCCCTTGCTTCTTAGTGACATTATCACCTTTCTTCGGGTGAAATAATTAAAAAAAAAAAATAAATAAATAAAAAAGAGAACCCAGTCTGCCCTGCTATTAGTTCTTAAATAAGCCTGGAAGATGTATATTCATAGCTTTTCCAAGGCTATTAGTATAAAATCGAACGCAATAGACACGCTTGTGATTTGAACTCATCTCATCAATTCCCCTTTCCAACCCAATAACCGCTACGCTATGTTCACATCCCAATAAACTTGTCCCTTTCTTGAAATAAAATAAAAATACAATATGCCAAAAATGTTGATTATTTTCTTCAGTGTTACAATAAATAAACACAAATACAACAATTATGACATTGAAAACATGAAACCCAACATGACAGCTATCATAAATACAGGATTGGTCAAATTCTAATTACAGCCTGGTTCATTATATTCACATATACGCAAATACCCTTGAGAAGTGTATGGGGTTCACATCACCCCCCAGCTATGGGTCAATGCAACTTGTATCAGTAAATCCTCATTATTTTCAAATATCAAATATTTCTTATAGTATAATAGCAATTTTGGATTTAAATAACCTGAAAAGAGTTGATAACCCATAAAAAACAAATCAATATCATAAATACAGTCAAAAGCGATCTTTTTCGTTTTGTAGTTAAACGCTCCTAATGCTATCTAAAAAATGGATGATTTTTTTTGTCCAGCATAATGGATATTTCCCTGTATTAGCCAACTCTGACAGAAAACTTATGGAGGATTGAATGAGGATCGAACTCACTTTCAGTGTTTTATGACGTTAAATAAGTAACTCTCGCTTTCCAGCAGATGCACTTGATCGTAATAATAATAATGTTAGAATTATACTCATTAATTCAACGATTACGATACTTATTAACTTTATTATAGTTTAACAAAAGATTCCATAAAACTTTTCCTCTTTAATCAGCAAAGCAAAGTCATAAAGACGGTGTCCTTGTTAAAGAGCTGCAGCTGGTGTCATTAAAGGAAGTTTCTTGTTATTATCGTCATTACGATGCTGATAATGATGAACATAAGGTTAAAATATTCCTGCTTCCAATGGCGATGATTATAACGATGATTTTAATGGCGGTATTTTTTTTAAATGTCGTCTTAATGATTAGGCCACTGATACTGATGATGTCATGATGAGTACTGATGACGAAAATGATACAGTGACCAGATAAAAAATAAAATAGAATAAAGACAATGTGTGAAGGATGAGAGGGTTTCGTAATCTGCATAAATAAAAAGGAAGGGTTGTGGGGGGGAGGGATACAAGGCGCGACAATGGGAAGGGTCGGATGAGTAGAGCGAAGCATTGATAGATAAAGAAATAAAAGAGAGAAAGAAAGAAGAAAGAAAGAAAATGGACGAAGAAATGAAAGAGTAGAAAGAAAGAATAGGGAAACGAAATGTGGAAACAATCTAAAATAAAGGAAAAAGTTTGAAAGAAAATTAGAAAGGAAGAAAAAGGTAGAAGCAAAGGTAGAGAATGAAACTCGAAGGAAAGAAGAACGAGAAATTAAAGATAAACTGGAAAAGAAAGAAGTTAAGAAGTTGAAAGAAAGAAAGAAAGAAAGAAACAGAAAGTGGAAGGAAAGAAGATGGAATAAAAAAAAACGAAAGAAGAAATGGAAAGAAAGAATTTAAAAAGTAGAAAGAAAGAACGAAAGAAGAGTAGAAAAAGAAATTCGAAAGAAAATGGTGAGAAAGAAAAATGGAAGCATGAAAAAAGAAAAAAAAATGAAAAAGTAAAAAGAAAGAAAACAGAAACTAAATTAGAAAAAAAAAACTCGATAGGAAAATGAAAAAAGAAAGAAAAAAAGAAAGAACATACAGAGAGAAAAATGCAGAGAGAAAGGGAAGAAATGCAGAATGAAAACGCTGAAAAGAAAGAAAAGAGAGAAGGAAGGAGGTAATGAAGTGAAACTCAAAGACAATGAAGTTAAGAAAATAATTTTTTAAAAAGCAGCAGAATGGTAGGCGGAACTGGAAAAGGCGGAATCTGACCAATAAAGTAAGAAAGGCAAAATGTCGTAAAAAGGAGGCGTGGTTCTCGAAAGAAAGAAAGAACACAAAAGAATGACAAGGCAAAAGAAAAAAGTGCAAATACAGAGAACAACACAAGGACTATACTTAAAAGCAACAAAATTAGCATAAAAGTACCGGTAAGATGAGGTATGAGATTTGCGTTCCAAAGATGCAGCGGCCCCGGATCAAAGGCGACGGAAAACATTGTATGTCAAGCAAGAGCACAGTTGAAGGCTTGGAAGATCAAACGCAAAGAAACGAAGACTTTAGGTGTGGGGAGAGTAAGGAAACAAAAATTGTAAAGTAAGCAGTGCGGGGAGCAAGGGGATGGGAGAGCAAAAATGATAGAAGCGAATAAAGAGAGCGATGATGGGCGTGAAGTAGTGGTAAAAAGAGTAAAAGAACATTGAATTAATGTTGGGTAGTGTTTGGATAGCAGAGGTGAACTGGATACGTAAGATAGAATGGAAAAGAAGAATCGAAGAAGAAAGTAAAAAAAATAAGAGTTTAAGGGTGAAAATTAGTAAGCAAGGTCTGATGGGATAGTTGGAAGAGGATAAAGACAAAGAATGTGGCGGTTTTTGATAGAAAGAAGTTATGAAGAAGTACGAAGAATGTCATAAGTCACTGACCTCAGCCATCTTGACGTTGCTGCCTTATTAACAAATACTTCGACTCATCTAAAATATGGAAAGAAAGACAAAATGTGAAAAGCAAAGGGAATTGTGAAATAAAAAAGATAAGATAATGAAAGTGACACTTTTGGAACAAAAGGAAAGAAAAACAAGGGAAGTAAACTGAAATTAAAACGATAAAGGGAAAAGATGATTTTACAAAAAAAAAAATAAAATAAATAAATTGATAGGGATTACGGAAAATGGACGAAAGAGGAAAGTGGTTGCTAAGAAAGAAAACGTAACTTATAAAAGGCGTATTGATAGTGTTTTTCAATTTATTTTCTTCGAAGAAACCTCCTACTGATGTACATAAGATCGTGTAGAGTTTCTTATCGGGAGGAACCAGATCCCAAAAATGGCGTGGCACCAAAGGAAGTGAGGAAACGATAGAAAATGAAGAAAAATACAGAAAGAACAAAACCGTGTATAAGAGTCAGGGGCAGTATTTTAAGAATAATAAATGGCAGAAGTGGGAAACGAACCGATGGTGAAAGAGAGAACCGAAGTCGAGTTGAGGGAACGGATTTAACTGTGGAAATGATAACCTGTAAAAATTGTCATGAGTGATAAGAGGAATGGAAGGGGAAAGACGGTGGTAACTGGCAAAAGTGGAAAGAAAAGACAAATGCAAGAGCAGGGAGTGGATCAAGAAAAGTGGCTCAACAGAAGGGTGAAAATGAAAGTGTGTAAAAATGAGAGAAAAAAGTAAGGGGAGGAAGATAAAGTTAGTGGTTGTAGACGCGGAATAGAAAGAAAATGTGAAGTGATTTATGCAAGATAAAAAAAGAGGATGTAAATTAAAGAGAAGAAGAAGAAGAAGAAGAAGAAGAAGAAGAAGAAGATAATGATGATGATGATGATGATGATTAGAAGGAGGGGTAAAATATGATATAAGAGAAAGATGGCCCAAAGAAATAATAGGAGGGAAATGGCAATAAAAATGAAAAAAGAGGAAGTCGATAATAATAAGAATTATAAAACGGAAGTAAAAGGAAACAAAAGTATTAGGTTGGTGCAAAAATAATGACGTAATAATGTCGTTTTTTGACGTGAAAAAATACGTCAAAAAACGACATTATTACGTCATTATTTTTGCACCAACCTAATATAAAGAGAATAATTGGAAGAAGAAGAAGTAGTAGTAGTAGTAGTAGAAGAAGAAGAAGAAGAAGAAGAAGAAGAAGAAAGAGTAGGTGGAGAAAAGATGATGTATGCAGAAGATGACTAGAACAAAATGGAGGCGGAAAACTGATAAAAAATTGAAAATGAGGAAAGTAGATAAAATTATAGAACAAGAATTATAAACAGGGGTGAAAGGAGGAAGGAGAAGGAGGAGGAAGGAGAAGGAGGAGGAAGAGGAGGAAGAGGAGGAGGAGGAGGAGGAAAATGAGCAATAGGTAGAGGAAAGGAAGAAAACAACGAAAATAATTCCCAAATTATTGGATTTCTTGAAACATTCCCGAGACCCATGCAATAGAAGACATGAAAATCTGAAAAGTTTACAATTAATCAAACGTCATTGTCTTTCTTCATGTTACAAAATTCAACTTCTAAGGCGCCTTGGCCTGCAGTAATGTTTAAGGAGGTTAGCTAATCATGAGTAACGAGTTCGATCTTCGGTCTGTGCCCTAAACTTAAATCTTTCAGAGGTATCATCTCCGCTGACCGTCAAAGTACGTCACGTGGTGTAAAAATAAAGAAGAATTCAACTAATTTCATTTTAGAATTCAAATATCAAACAATTTCTCTTCCAAATAGACTCCATTCGGATGTTATTCTACTTTACACTTTCTTTGGTCACCTTGTTTCCTACTGACCCTTATGCTTTTATGAGCTGTGGATGCTCCCTAATTTCAGCCTTGTGCCACATCTAAGCTACGCTTGGAAAATCACTATGCTTTTTTAGTTTTTAATGCGCTTACGGCAATATTACGTTGAAATTATGCTTATCAGTCCGTTATGTGCATCGCGTGATACACTTTCGATCCACGACTGACGAGGCAGATTTTTTTCCCCAATGTAGGTTGCCATTTCTTTCTGCGGTAGACCAGTTGCCATCCAAGGCGATAGAACTCGGTCTGTCCTGCTACTTATCCATAGCTGGGGGAGAAGAAGAGGATTCATACCTTTCCCAAGGGTATTAGCACATAAATTAATATAATAGATTCGACTGGAATTCGAACTCTGCTTTCCAATTCCTCAACCCAAGCCACTATCCATTACTCCACCGTGCCTCCTCCTAGAGAGTATACTCAACTAAAAACACTGAAATGAAAAAAAAAAATTATAATGAACATAATGAAACTCTTCCATATTAACCAAATTTAACATATCTGATGGCATATAACACCTATTGTTTTTATCCAAAAGAGAAAGAGTTGAAAAATAACTCTTTGGATGAAGTTAAGGTATCTGAACTGTGAAATTGTATTTGAATCTACTCCAATCTCATAAACAGCACAGTATATTCAGTCAGTCAGTTACGTGCCATGCGTGATACACGCTTATACGATCATGTATCATTCGATACATGACTGACGAGGCAGACTTTTTTCCCAATGTAGGTTTCTATTTCTTTCTGCAGTAGACCAGTTGCCATCGAAGGCTATGTAACCCGGTCTGTCCTGCTTTTTACCCATAGCTGAAAGGGAGAAGAAGAGGATTCATACCTTTCCCAGGGTTATTAGCACGTAAATCAATTTAATGGATTTGACTGTAATTCGAACTCAGCTCTCCGATTTCTCCACTGTGTTCCCAATTATGCTTAATTAATATTTTCGTTTTTTGGGTTTTTTTTTTTTCATTCATAATCTGGAGTGCGTGATCGATGATAATATATTTTTAAAAAAATAACTCCAGATTACAGATTTCAATTTAATTTGAAACATCACGTGGTATGAGCATATTTGTTTTGGCTTCCGTAGAGGGAACAATTTACAATGAATTTACAAAGCGAACTGCACTCCGTGTTAAATTTTATAGAATTTAATACAGTTTTTCTTTCATATTTGTAATCTAGAGTGCTTACACAATAGTAATAAGGAAAAGATTGGAGAAGAAAAAATACTTAATGTTGGTCGAAACGCATATTGTACAACTGAACTTATACCATTTTTTTATGTTTCAAATTCTTCGGAATGATGTCTTCAAATAGGTTTCTTTTTCTTATAGGAACAAAAAATAATGGCAGATACTCAAGAATTGTTCGAGGTAAAAATAAGTGAAGGAGGCAGAAGAACCTATCTGCTGAAATCTAGCGATAGAAAGCAAAAAAGAAAACAACGATAAATCAAATATTTTGTAAAATAAAGACAAATACTTTTCCCCAGAAAAAAAATACCGGTAAAAGCTTATGTTTTTTTATATCATTTATAGAAAATTTATAGGAAGATTTATAAAAAACAATTATGGGAGAATTTGTAGGAAAAATTACCGAAAATTTCATAGGAATATTTATAAAAAATGTATAGGAAAACTTATAGAAAATATTTAACATTAACAAGTTTTAGTAAAGATGCTGAGAATACCATGGCCCGAACATGTGAGTAACGATGAAGTACTAACGATAATGGCAACCAAAAGATGTCAGAAAGAGAGATTTGGGGCACACGAAAAGGAAAGAGGACTTGGAAAATTTGATACTCACAGGATAAATTAAAATTAAGTAAGACGTAGGAAAACAACGCAAAACATAACTTGTCAGTCTTTAGTGAATGGATGCGGAAGGAACACTGAAGGGACACTGCATATAGAAGAAGATTTTTCAACGTGATATGGCCAGAAGCGTATTAAAAGCTATATATTTATTTTCTCGGCATATAATATCTCGTGCATAAAAGCACTATATAAATATTTTCATTATACAGTGTCAAATGTATTAAATCCTATCAAACTTAAAATATTTAATCCGAATGTTAAAGACAGTTAAACGACGAATCTGAGTAAATAGTAATTTAAAATCATTCTAAAAGATTTTAACAAAAATTACATAGAGTTTACCGTGCAAATGTTTTTGAAATTTAAATATAAATTATCGAAATGAGAATTTAAATTAGTTTAGTTTCGTTTTGTAACAAATACATTTCTAGTTTTACTAAATTTACATTAGCCATCACTAAATGCCACGTGTTTTATTTAAAGAAAGTCGAAGCGTTGTTGCTCTTTGTAAGTAAGTTAAATCCCAAATACAAAATGGATTGATTGATTTTTCTGTTTTAGGGCATATCAGCTCCCTCATGGGTCATTTAATGCCGAAATTTAATTTTTTGCGGGGCTTGGAAGTAATGAAAATATGATATACGGTATGCTGCTTTCAAAATTGAATACATGGTAGATGATACTCAGCTTTTGTGCATATAAATTGTTTCCATGGAGATGATTACTAGAGACAGCGGGGTATATGTGTTTTATGTTGGAGTTTTGTTGGAGTTATATTTTGGAATACGGTTTCATTTCTTTAAAAAATTGTAGGATATTATATAATGTCATGAAAGTGATCTTTCATGTTTGTTTTTTGCTAGTATTTTAAACGGATTTGAGTGAAGTCGCTACAATTTGTTAGTATGTGAGTATTGTTGGTAATTTTACTATAAATATGTATTGTTGCGAATTTTTCATATAAAAATGTATTGCTGCTATTTTTACTATAAAAATGTATTTTTATAATTTTATAGTGTTTTGTTTTTTGTTTTTTGTTTGTGGTTCACTATTTGCCGATAGCTGGGATCTTAACAGGTGCTACTATTTCGGGTCAGAGTGGACTTGGGAACAGGATCAATTAAGAGGTTGTTCAACGCTCCTCAAAACCGCCAATACCCTAATTAGAGACCTTGCTGCCAGATGTAGTTTATCGTCATAGCCAGGACTATCAAATAGAATTTCCTTTCCCCTAGCAATATACCGCTGTATGGTGCAACGCATTTATAAATGGTACTCTGAAGTGAAAGATTTTTCAGTAAAACATTGGTCGTAAATAAAAATAATCTCAATGAGACGAAAGAAAAAATAATTGCGATTGAATCATTAAATTTTGTTAATTTTAATGACCCCAATTCGAAACCCTTCTCTTTAATGACCCCAATTCGAAACCCTTCTCTTTAATGACCCCAATTCGAAACCCTTCTCTTTGAATCGTCTGTGATAACTTTTGTTGCCTTCCAACAGGGTATCTGATTCTAACCTCCTGGAAAGAGAATTATTCCACCTTTTTGAGCTAGCGTTTTCTCTTGACATGAAGTAGAAAAATTATATTGAATCGATTGCTTGGTCTGCTGCTAGGAAAATTGGTTCACTGTGACATGCTAAACAATTTTTCTCGACAGAATCTGTCATAACATTATTTACAAGTCTACCTTTCATCCATGCTTTAAACATTGCTATCATATCTGGTCTGGTGCTTCTGCTACTTATCTAGAGATTCTTGATAAAAATCCAAAGAAGAGTCTGCAATCTTATCGGTCCTGACCTGGCATCTCGGCTTCAACCACTTTCCTTCCGCCGCAATGTTTTTCCTGCTTTTCTACAAATATTTTCATGGTAATTGTTCTGATATGCTTTCCTCTTTGACATCTTGACTTTACGAAATTAAGCATACTACTAGATTGGTTGCTAGGCCTCATGTTTTTACACTCGTAATTTCTAGATGCAACCGTAAATTCTATGCTAAGAGTTTCTTCCCTCATACTTCTCGTCTTTGGAGCTCTCTTCCAGCTTCTTCAGTAGAAAAAGTTATGTAAATAATTTATACTTGTTCCGTGATGGGTATGACGATAAACTACATCCGTCAGAAAAGACTGTGATCGGGAGGTTTTGAGGAGCGTGGAACCACCTCTTAATTGCTGTAAGGGTTCCAGTTATGAGCAAATAGTGAACCCCTAAACTTGGTTCAAAAAACTGAAAGTATAAAAATAAATTTTCATTGTAAAAAGTACCAGCAATAGATTTTTTGAAAAAATTAACAGCTACAAATTTTTGTAAAGAGAAAATATTACTAAAGCTTCCGTGAAAATTAAATTTCGGCATTAAATGACCCATAAGGAATTGATATGCCGTTAAACAAACAAATATTTATTTTGTTGAATCTCTGTTTACGGGAAAATAAATGAATTGCAGAAAAGAATACTGCATTTTAGAAAGTGAATGGATAGTCTCTGACTTAAAAAAAAGTTATTCTCTCGGACGGATGCCGAACTGGATTTTTTCCAAGTCATGTGAGAAGAACGCATAATACACGATTTAGCGAAAAATATAACGCGAAAAATATATTGCGAAAAATATATCGCGAAAAATATAGCGCGAAAAATATAGCACATAATATATAGCGCGAAAAATATAACGCGAAAAATATAGCGCGTAAAATATAGCACGTAAAATATAGCGCGTAAAATATAGCGCGAAAAATATAGCGCGAAAAATATAGCCCGTAAAATATACCACAAAAACTGAAAACAGTCACCAGTAACTATAGTATAGGAAACAATTCGAGGAGACAGAAATGTTTTATGCAACAGAACTATAAAGTCACATAAATATCAACGCTTACTCAAAGAAAGCCTGACACAATTCTACATTTTTCTATTGAATGGGGTGAACTTTCAAACTTCAATTATTGAAAAGACAACGTATTTCGAAATCTGGTCAAAAATTGTTCTGGCTTATATATTATAAAAATTAGGAGATCGCAAAAATAAAACTGAGAAATTGATAAATTTCAATGACGCTTACGACAATATTTTTATTATTTCTTGCTCTTTCTTCGAAAATAACAAATGAAAATGGATGTTATTATGAAGTTGTTTTAATCGTTTTTATCTCGTCTTATTTTTTGTGGCTCTTTCAAAGATCATCTTGTTTTTACTTTGTACGACTGTTCAGCTCGCTAAATAGACGTACAAAGTAAAAACGTACATTAGAAATGAAAAAGAAAGAAAGAAACTGTTGATGAGATTAAAACACACATAAAGTTATCTTTAGAAGTTCAGACTTCATTGTTACTTGGTTTCTCCCCCATGCTGTTTTCTTAATAGTCGTTGAATGAGAAAACAGCTCGATCGTTGCGATAAAAAGAAACACAAATAAGACGTAAGAAAAACTAGTAAAAATAATAAATACGATGCCTCTTCTATATAAAAAAAAAAAAAAAAAATCACGAAGGACCACATATACTCAAATATAAAATAATATGGAGTAGCGCATTATACACAGGTAAATGATTTTGAAGAAGTAAAAAAATAATGCATTTTCGGCGACCGGTTGCACTATACACATGTAATATTTTTCTGGAAGGGGTTAAAATTCATGCAAAAAATTCAGGAGTCGTACTACACATGAAGTCTTCTTATACAGGAGGATAAATGAGCACCT
Organism: Acanthosepion lycidas; assembly: GCA_963932145.1. Classification (NCBI taxonomy): domain Eukaryota; kingdom Metazoa; phylum Mollusca; class Cephalopoda; order Sepiida; family Sepiidae; genus Acanthosepion; species Acanthosepion lycidas. The sequence continues at coordinate 122,603,473 of OZ010573.1, forward strand.
CCAGGCGGTGTAATGGTTAACAAGCTTGTCTCGTAGAACAATTACGATTGAGTAGTGATTTCTATTCTCACTGGGTGCCTCATACTTTCGGCCTTGTGCCACATCTAAGCTACGCTTAGAAAATCATTTGGGCACCTCCAGGCGGTGTATTGGTTAGCAGGCTTGTCTCGATAGAACGATTACGATTGAGTATTGAGTTCGATCCTCACTGGGTGCTTCATACTTTCGGCCTTGTGCCACATCTAGGCTACATTTGGAAAATCACTATACACCTTGGTAAATGAATATGTCCCTAGGCTAATGGTGAAAAAATAATTTATTTCACCAACCAAATACTTATTTTACAACATAATATTCTTTCTTGTGAATGCACTTAATTCAATAGTGGATAAACATAAATCTTGAATATTATACAATAAACATTTCAGATCAAAATTCAGCTAAGTATCAAGGTACGAACTTATTGATCTCATTCAAATGTTCTCGGGCCGACTAAGTTATTCTTCACTACCCACCAACAAACAAACCCACAAAAATCTCTCTCATAATTGGCCATTTTGACAGATTGGGGGATTTGGTCAAATTGAGAATTATCAGCACTTCACACACACGCATATATATATATATATATATATATATATATATATATATATATATATATATATATATATTAATGTCATATCCCTTCAAGACGTAGGCGATTATGGCTCTCCACAGATTTCTTTTCTTCATTATCTGTGAATTACTATGTGTGCATTAAAACTTATATAACGTAGACTTGTGATTTTAGATTTACAGATCGCAGCATCTATTAGAGATAAAATTTAAATTTTTATTATTGCATTATTCCAAAATTTTATCACCTCAGCAGATAACTATTCATGTCAACAACTGAGCACAAATTAAAAAAATTATTAATTAATGTATAAGATTATCCATAACGACATGTACAAGAATATCGTTTTTGATAAAAGTTTAAAAAAAACAAAAAAACAACATACGTAAAAAATGCGTATATTGCCGAAAATTCCTTTTCCCACAATATAGCTCTTTGTGCCATGTTATAATGCTTATTACCTAAATATTAATAATACTGGATATTGTTTTAAACATTAAAGTATATTTAATCCCATGTCGCGATCTGTTAATCCAAGAATTTCAACCAACGACAATAGGAAAGATTAATATTAAATTAATTATTTTATATTTTGAGCATTTATTTGTTGATATTTGATAAGTATTGCTAAGTATATTAAAAATGTCTTGTGAATGTCAAATTCTCCCTACCCTCTTTTCTCATTATGCGTCCCATAAATTTCAACTATCTTTTTTGTTTCTATTTTTCTCACAGCTTTCTTGTTGAACGTCTTTAAGAATCCACCGATGAAAAAATTCATATCGCGTACAAGTTGAGTTATTATTATCCTTATAACTCTTCCATATGCCACATGCTCCGCCTATGGTATTCTCAGCATCTTTCTATAGAACAACATTTCTGTTAATTTAAATCTCCTCTTCATCTGTGAAGAAACTGTCCAGCATTCACTGCCATATGGTAGAATTGATATTGCACGACAGTTTAGTACTCTTTTCTTTGGTTTTAATTAAATTTTCCTGTTTCTTTATAATTTGACAGTTTTTAGAAGACATTTTTTCGCTGTTCCAATGTCCCTTCGGACTTTCGGGATCCATTTACCATTGTATGTCACAAAATGTCCCAGGCAGTTATATTTCTGCACTTACTTGCTTGGTGTTGACGTGTCTAGTTCGTAACACACGTCTTGGTCTGTTCTGCTTTTTGACGACCATGCGTACTTTCATCTTACTATCCAAGATTAGTTCTTTAGTAGCGATCTAGGCACTTGTTTGGTAAATACAGGAAACAATTCAAAGTAAAATACCAAACTCTAACAGCCATTATGGTAACTCATTGTGTGTACAACACTAATCCACAGATATATATCTGTATATATTTTGTTTAACACGTTTCGACGTCACTAAAACACTCCACTTCGTAGAGATTGATAATGCCCATACTCATATGTAATTGGCTTTTCTGGTGACGTAATAGAGATAATGTAAAATGATTATGCTATAAATATTGTTTTAAAGGAATTCTAACATTGCGTTTTGCTCCCGACCGATGGATAAGCTTTAAAATGATATTTAAAGGTGTTTAAAATATATGCACGCATTAAAGATTTATATGAAATATAATACCACGCAAAAGTTTACAGCATATTACAAAAATATTTTTAGATTGTAATGACAAAAGTACGCAGGTGTAGGCTTTAAGAAAGTTTTATTCAACTGAGAATGCAAGGTATGCGTATAGTGTCCTTTTATCGTCTCAGCAAACAGAAATAGCTCTCTCAAAGAGGAGAGTACGAAACAAGGGGAGACTACTCTGGATTATTCATAAAATAGGTATTTCTAATACAGTTATTAGGTTGGTGCAAAAATAATGATGTAATAATGTCGTTTTTTGACGTATTTTTTAACGTCAAAAAACGACATTATTACGTCATTATTTTTGCACCAACCTAATAGATTAATTAAACTTTTACTGCTCATAGAACATATATTTAGGTATTCAATCAAATAATCCGATTTAAAAAAAAAAAATTCAAAAAATGTCTCTCACGAAGAAAAACCGATATTTAATAACTCTAAAGTTTACAACACATTTTTTTTTTTTATTTACAACAGTTTTTTTTTATTTACAACAGCTTTTTTTATAAAACTGTTCAAATTTTACTAGAATGTTCCAAATAAGGATTTGTTTTTTTAGAACGTTCCAGATTATTTTTATGATTACTTTTCAGAATGATTAAAAGTATTGCGTCATTCTTTTTCTGTGAACCGTCTTTTAAACATCAACAAAATGGGGAAAAGCAATATAATTGATCAAGACCTCCGTAAACGTATTGCTGACCTTCATACAAATGGACGTGGTTATAGGAAGATATCTAGTCAGTTAAATGTGCCATTGAGTTCAGTTGGTACAATAGGTCGTCACTGGAAGACGTATCATTCTATTCGTCCCCCCCCCCGCCAAGTTCTGGTCGTCCTAGAAAGGTAACGGAACGATTATTGGCGAGAAAAGTTGGCAACAAGCTCTGAGTTACGCTTAAAGAACTTCAGGGAGGACTAGAAGTAAGTGGGGTCAAAGTGAGTATGTATACATTTAGTCGTTCATTTCGTCGATATAACATCTTTTCGTGGACTCCAAGGAAAAAACTACTTGTTAGGCGAAAACACGTTCTTGCTAGACTGGATTTTGCAAACGGGCATTGTATCAAATCTGTAGCATTTTGGGAAAATGTACCTTGGTCAGACGAAACGAAAATTGAACGTTTTAGCAGAAATGCTGTGGCAAAAGTCTGGAGAAAGAAGGGTACTGAATATTCGCCAAAGAATACTATCCCAACAGTAAAATTTGGAGACGGATCAATCATGATCTGGGTTTGCTTTATTGCCCAACGTAATGTTTATTCATAGACTCAAATATAAACACGTCTAACCTTTATTCATAAACTTAAATATAAACATGTCCAATGTTTATTCATAGACTTAAATATAAACACGTCTAATGTTTATTCATAGACTTAAATATAAACATGTACAATGTTTATTCATAGACTCAAATAAAACATGTCTAATGTTTACCAATGGACTCAATACACATACAGCCAATGTTTACCCACAGCTTTGTATATAAACACAAACAATACTTAACCACTGAGTCAAGTATAATAAGAAATAATGATTTCGCCATTAAATAAGCCATTAAGTGTTGATATGTCGTGAAATCTACAAATCTATCTTACTTCTAATCACCGCCATGCATTTTATCTTCTTACAATTAATTTTCAGTTCTTTTTTTCTCGTATATCTCGACTACTGTCATGAAATCCGTTCAGCATGAAATGGCGGACTGAATGAAGCGTTAATATGAACTATCAGCCTATTAACCTGATAGGAGAGATGTTAAAATTAATGTAACTCTTTTTGTTCATAATTCCACCTTATTTTCTCTGTACGTTTTAATATTTTAAATGCAATGTTAGTTCCAGACAATCTCAAATATGAAAACTGTACACCATTGTAGCATTTTTGCTAAAGAAAAACGCATGTTCAAACATGTCACGTTTATAATTAATTTAATCAAAAAAAATTAATATTTGAACAATTCTACTCGACAATTAATAGAACAAATATTATATTTCATATTGTGTAAAGCACGCTTTTAGAAACCAAATTTAACACGTCATAAAACGAACAGTGACGCGATTTGTTGGGCGAAATAAATGCAAGCGTGAGAAATTCTAAAAGATTTCGATAATTTACCTTGTCCTAAGCAAATTAATTTTCATCCCTATAAAATGATTATTTAAAATTTTTTGCCGTATAGCGAGCAGCCGAATAATGAAGGCGACGAAAATATCTCCCGCATAATGGTAAGAAATTAGCTAGACGAAGACTTCATTCTCCCTAATGTCTTACCAATATGTGGGAGGTATTTCTGGGAGATATATGTGTTGGTATTTCTGACGCATTCGCTATTTGGCTGCTCGCTATACAGTATAAAAATGGTAAGTAATCATTTCATTCAAAGCAAAAGCTCCAAATCGACAAGTCTAAATAGGAATAAGGATTATCTTTCTCTTCTAACATAAGATAATCCTCACAACATTTTCTCTGGTGATCGCAATTAGATGATCAACAAAATGTGTTTTTCCTACATATTCCCTGGTGCGTTTTGAACTGCTCCTGACCTTTTGACAAGAACAATAAAATAATTGCAAACATAATGACCTTTGATGTATGATACCATCATACTTATTATAGTCATTGACGCTTTTATTCTTTTAACAACGAAGCCAAGACTAAAATCTGAATTTCTTTACATTACATTAAATAGTATACAAATAGTATATCTTGACTGTAGATTTTACAAGCAAGCATGTATATATCTGTCTATATCTGTCTATATTTCTGAGATCATATATTGTAATTATTTACATTGTTCGGACTGTTGTCCTCATCTTTACTGTCATGTTGACAACGTTTCGGCCGTTTCAGTGACTTGACCCAAAAGAGTTGTGAGTTCAATACCTAGCTACGGCAGTGGTGAACAAAAACATGGAGAGTTGAGTTAAAGGGAGATAACTGAGACACTCGAAAGAGGCATGGCATATGGAACTAGAACAAACAGCCCCGATGAACGAAATAATGTGTTCAGTTCGAAATTACAATCACCTGAAGAAAGCAGGAGCGTAAAACGGCTGAAACTTAGTGAACATGACAATAAAGATGAGTACAACAGACCGAACAATGTAAATAATGTAAAAAAGCGTGTATATAGTTTAAATCCTTTTTAACTCTTTGCTTTTATATTTCGAAATATAAAAGATTAATTAAAAAATTGCATCTTCTTATTCCACTTTTTAATTCTGGTCACTCTGGTTTGATTTGTTTTGTTTTACGGAATGTCAACCCCAATGGGTTATTCAATGCAGACAAGATTTTTATTGCTGGTAATTTTTTTTTCAAAAATGTATGGCTGGTAATAATGTATTGCTGGTAATAATTTTTTCTTCAAAATTTCATAGCTGGTATAATTTTTACAAAAATGTATTGCTGGTAAATAAAACATATTTTTTACACTTTCATAGTGTTTTGACCCCAATTTGGGCTCTAACTATTTGCTCATATCTGGAACACTAACAGGTGCTACCACCCCGGGTTAGGGTCGACCTGGGACCACCAGCAATTAAGAGATGGTTCTACGCTCCTCAAAACCTCCTGATCAGAGGCCTTGCTGTCGGGTGTAGTTTATCGTCATACCCAGGACGGGGGTCATTCTGGTTAGGACTATTCGTTTGATTTTAGGTTAACTTAATTTTTGTTCCAATGAATCAGATTTTCTTTTCAGTTATGCTTTGTTTTCGACGTCGCTTTGTTTAGGGCGTCACTTTCTTTGGGCGTCGCTTTGTTTGAGGCGTCACTTTGTATATATTATCAATATCCGGTGCAGCGTCACCAGACAAATGCTAAATGAAAAGAAACGACATATATATTCTAAAACTACATTACGCAGGGTATTTGGTTAAGTATCTTTCATTTTGATCAAAGGGGTCCCACTGATTTTTCCCTTTGATTTAAATTAAATTTAAATTTGAACAAAGGAATGAATCCTATCCAAAATATAGAAGGAGAAAGCCAGAAGATGGAGGTCACATTGGCAAGATCAAAATGAGAGAACACGGACGTCAAGTTGAGCAAGCAATCGCCAATCAGTGTTTTGTGCCTTACAATAGATATTTATTGCGACAATTCAACTGTTATATCAATGTTGAAATCAGTTCATCAATTCAATCAATCAAGTATTACATCAAATACATATCAAAGGGATCAGATCAAAGCTGTTTTTGTACCCCAATGATTTCTTTTTCCTTTAATTTAAATTAAATTTAAATTTGAACACAGGAAAGACTCCTATCCAAAATAAAGAAAGAGAAATGATGGAGGTCGCATTGGAACGATCATTAAGTAATATTGAAATGCATCATTTCTCTCCACAAATTATAACAACGATTTAAAATCAATCATCATTTTCTTACAAAAATGTATGAGGCATAACAAGGCGCCGGTAATTTGGCTGGTACTTACTATAGGCATTGATGCTTTTATTCTTTTAACAACGAAGCCAAGACTACAATTTGAATTTCTTTTCAATACATTAAATATACAAATTATATATCAAGCGATATAAGTAAGCGTTTATATCGTTCTAATCTCTTCCTGGAAGTGATTATCCCTTTTCTGTTAATATAACGTCACAAAACAAAGTATTTGCAATGTCACACGGTAGCGTTTCGGGTTACGTTATGGGTCGTCTACAAAACCTTTTTGTAAACTCTACGTAACGTTGAGGCAAAGTTGTAGCAACGTCATTTTTAGCTGGGTTGTGTGTAATAAACACAAAGACAACTGCTGTTTGCATGCAGATTATTATTATTATTATTATTATTATTATTATTATTATTATTATTATTATTATTGAGTTGAGAAAACAATCATCGAGAAATAGGCACAAAATCATAAAATGCTAATAATTGCAATGGCTCTACGAAGCAGAGAATATATATTAAACTGATGAAAATGTTTCGGAGCAAAACAACTAATATCATATTTTTACTAATCATCTAGTGCGTTCAAGATTATAGTTACCACATGAAATAAATTAAGATCGTATTTTATCGCACGCGTTGGCATAACGAGTATTAGAAAACGTGCCATTAACTTACGCAATTCATATTTTATAAATACATGTATTTTCTGATATTATTCCTTGATCTTTTCCTAATTATTCTTAGATATTTATTTTCATATATAAAAAGTGAATTTCCAAAAAGATTCACTGTATTTAATTTCATTTGAGTTTTCTATTCGTCTTTTCATCCCTATTATCCATATACTTTTACTTTCGCTTTTGATAAACATTTGAAGTTAATTTTAACATCATTTCACTTTGCTCTGCATCTGTATTTATAGGTTGTTGTTTTTTTGTTTGTTTGTTTTTTTGTTTTTTGTTACACTTGTTTTTTTTTCTTTCGTTTTAATCTTACATTTGATAAACCTTACTTAGTACGGACCTAGGCTAAATACAAATAAGTAGACATACGAAGATCATATGTTAGGTCTACCTTTTAAACGTAAAAGGCTTACCTACTTTGTAAAGCAGCTTTCCAAATCTTGGCTTTCCAAATCTGAGCTCAAGCACTGATGTAGAATAGTAATGGGAAAGACTATTTTCTTCTGTCATCTTTCGACAATGCAATCAATGTGTAATTAAACTTTTCAGTTCTATAATGGCGATGTTCATATCTTTTCACGTTTCCTTTCATTTTTATCTATTTTACACATTTATAAATCCACTATTTGTTGGTGCATTACATATTGCTACCACATTTGGTCTGGTACTTCTGCTATTTACTTAGAGATCCTTGATGAAATACAAAGAGGAATCCGCAATGTTATTGGTAGCTTCCTTGTGCTTTTTCTATAAATAATTTCAGTGTATTTGTTCTAATGAATTTCTTTCTATGGTACCTAGACTTTATGAGTTTAAGCACAGTACTAAATTCTAAGCAAGGTCGCATCATTTTACAATTGAAATTACTATATGTAACCGTAAGTTTTATGATAAGAGTCACTTCTCTCTCACTTCTCGCTTGTGGAACTCTCTTCCGGCTTCTTGCTTTCCGGTCAGGTATGATCTTCAAAAATTTTAATGCAACTTTAATCGTTATCGCCTGTATTCTTAATTCCTCTTCTTTCACTGTTATTTCTCCTTAATAGTGTTTTTCTTTTCCTCTCTCATACATAGTAACGCCCTGCATCTTAGTGACTTTATTGCCTTGATTGAGGTGAAACATTTAAGAATAATTCTTTTTTCCATCTGTTTGTCTATTCGTATTCAAATTCATCTCTTTCACATTTTATTTCAACAATCTTTTTATAAACTGTCTACTTTCACTTTCACTTTCACATTCATATAATTTCTTTGCATATTTTATACTACACTGGCTTATTCCTTCTTCCATTTTTTGTGTGTGTGTGTTTCATTTTATCATCACATCACTTTTCCTTTTCAGATTTTCTTTACTTTTTTCTTTTCATTTCGAATCACATGATACAATTAAAGAGTATCCTGACATTTCTCTGATGCGCCGGCCTTTTTTTATTTTCTAATCTTAGCTTGCTGGGGTCCAGTGTTAATTGTTAGTCCCGTGCCGCCGAGATCTGACTGTTTCTCCACCATCTTACCCACACGCTTATGCGTTATTTTATGGACAATTGCCAACAATTCTGACTGCGAATGCGTCATTAGTTGCTCAATGAACAGTGCCTTTGTTGTTCCCATACACATTGCTCTTCATGCTATACCCTCTTTTCTTCTGCCTATTCTTGGTCCGCAACCAGCTACTGCTGACTGTTGCCACCGCAACTTTTTACACTAATAATTATACTACTCTCATCATCACCAATGCAGAGTTTTAAAATTATGATTATTCGTATTTTAACACAAAAGACGTCTTGCGGTACTATTGGAGGCATCGTTCAGAATCAAGGGCCAACAAGTCTCCTTAGTGAGGCAAAATTCTTCCTCGTTGATTTTAGTAATTCTATCATCCTTAATGTTTCTGTCTTTCATTAGAATTACAATTTTACATTTTCCCTGCAAGATCGAATCGCGAATTGAAAGTTATCTTGATCGGCCACTCTTCTAGATCTTTTGGGCATACCCCAGGGTTCTATCCTTCGACTTCCGTTGTTCCTGGTTTTCATCAACGACCATCCTAATGGCGTCAGTTCTCAACTCGTTATCTACACAACTATTTACTCCTGTCTTAATAGTAAATCAGATCGGTTCAATAATGTAAAACTGGAAGCTGATCTCAGAAATGACCTATAATCTTTTATTAACCGGGGAGAGGAATGGCTTGTTAATTTTAACGCCTCCAAAAAGAAACTACTCTCTATTAATTGTCTGAAAGAACCCTTTCTGCCTTCCATCAGTATGGCTGATGCTAACCTCCAGGAGAGTGACTCGTTAGGCTTTCTCGGGAAAAGTTTCCTCTGATAGGAAGTGGAAAAATCAGTTGCTAGGTCTGCTGATAAGAAATTTGGTTCACTGTGTCTGGCTAGACAATTTTTCTTGTCGGAATCTATATTAAATATTTCGTCCATGCTTATTATTAATATTACGGCCCCATCAGATTTGATGCTGTGGATATATATTTAGAGATCCTTGATAAAATCCAAAGAACCTGAAATGCCATTGATCCTGACCAGTCACCTACCCACCGCCGTAATGTAGTTTCCCTGTTGATTTTCTATAAATATTTTCATGGTAATTGTTCTGATGAACTTTTGTCTATAGTAACTAAACTATGAATTTAAGCGCAGTGCTAGATTGGTGGAAAATGATCATCATCTTACAGTGGGGAATGGAGACATGTAAACATAAGTTCTATGCTAGCAGTTTCTTTTCTCGAACTCCTCGCTCATGGAACTCTTTTGTGGTTTCTGGTTTCTGGCTTGCCAATCAAATTTGTTCTTCAACATTTACATGCAATGTTAATTGTTATAAGTCTGAATTCTTAATTCCTATTCTTTTATTGTTCTCGCGCCTTATGTTATTTTCCTTTTCGTATATTTCCTTACATTCTTATGTTCTTTCACACTAAATAGGCCCCTGCGTTTTAGTGAATTTGTTGCATTGATTTAAAAAAAAACGCAAGGGGTTACAGAGAGGGGGAGCAAGTGTAAAGAGCCGTGATAGAGAAAAGAATCAAGGCATCTGGAGATGTCGATTGATATTGCTTTTAAATACTTGGAGATTATAGCTATCAGGGAAGCAAGTAAGAGGAAGAGAGTTCCACAGACGGGAAGTGCGAGACATGAAGCTATTGGAATAGAAATGATGACTACAGTTCACTGTTTCGAGAGTGAAAGTTTAAAACTGAGATGTCAACCTAGTAGACGCTTAAATTCATGCAGTTTGAGAAGTAGCGAAAATATCTCGTCGGAGCAGTTACCTTGAAAGTATTTATAGAAAAAGATAGACGGAGGCGACGGCACGTCTGTGAGAGAGCAACTGTAAACGAGATGCCAGATCAAGGCATCTGGAGATGTCGATTGACATTGCATTTGGATATTTGAAGATTGCTCTCGTCAAAATGTCCTCCTTGATACAGCACAATTTTTTGCATTCCATTCTTCTGTCAAGTTCATCCCATGCTAATTCTGGGGGTGGTGTCAAACTTTTGAACTGCTGTGTATATATATATATATATATATATATATATATATATATGTCTCTCAGACAGTGGGCACGTGAATTCGAATTCGAATGCCCGAGACCGCACGTGCGCGCGCTCACACACACACACACACACACACATACACAAACACAGAAACATACACAAAACACACACACACGCCGGCATTCATTGACGAAGTCCCGGATTGAACGAACTGTAAAGTTACATATGAACGATTTAGTCACGTGTTTTCAACTATAATGGACGATGATACTGCATTGCAAATTAATATTGACTGAGTTTTTCTTTACGGCTTATCAACCTTTTGCTGGTTATTTAAATTCATAAAATATTTTTGATTATAATTATTTGACGGCGGGGATAATAATAATTTTACTGATACAAGTAATTCTAATTAACCCATATCTGTGGGAAGAAGAGGTTGATTCATAACTTCCCCAAGAATATTGGCGCGTAATTGAATATGACAAACTTGACTGGAAATGGAACTCGGCCCACCGATTCCCAATTCCAAGCCGTTATCCATTACACTGCTCGCACATCCAAGCTTACAGCACCAGGTATTCCCAAGCGGTCACTCATCGACCTGCTGACCAGACTGGACTTTGCTTAACTTAAGTAAACTTAACTGGTGTTTCAACATGATATTGGCGTAAACTACATATAAATAGCAACTTGAGCAAGTTATTCAATGAATGGATTTATTTGTACCGTGTGACCTGTGATATTTGAATGTTCAATGTTTGTATTCAATCATAGCCTGAAAAGAAAAATATTTAGGTCTTATTATTCGTTACATGGATTTTCATTCATCATCTTTTTCTATGTGCTATGTCCATTTAGGACGTGGGCGATCATGACATTCAAGAATTTTCTACCCCTTGTAAATCTCAGTAGGGTTTATCTTTTCACATGGAACTAGCAATGAACTTATTTATTCATTAAATATTATCATACATAAGAAAATTTGTTATATAGGAATAAAGTGCCGCTGCCGACACTTGAATTTGAACATGGATTGCCAGTGAGCAAACTCAGGCGATCCTATTATTGAATTAAGTGGATCACGTTACCATGTCAGAAACACATTAGTAGAAAGTAGCGCGACGGCCTATTGATCGCTATTCCTAGTCTATCCTCTATTACTATTCAGATCAGTATTTCCAGTCTATACGTTATTACTATACAGTCCGCTATTCTCTACTTTATTCACTATACTATTTCACTATTCGGACACTATACAGATTATTATTCGAGCGAGTATTATCGAGCAAGTACTATTAGTGCGAGATTATTCGAAGATGTTTGACACCAGTATTGTTCAACGGCGTTACTATAATTGTATCTGCAATTACAAGGTCTCTACTACAAAGAGCATTACGAAAGTGACAACGATTATTCGTTGATATTTTAAAAGTGGCAACGAGTGTTCATTGACATCACAAAAAATCAAATAAGTAAACATTGAAATTTTCACGAGTGCTATATTATTTTATCATTCAACATGTTAATATTGGCTCCTTGACATTCTATAACCTTCAGCAGTCATTCACCGTTGGTTTCATTCATTTTTCTTTTGTTTCAGCTTTAATATCATTTGCTACACTTTTTATTGCTCTCCAGAGATCTTTATTTTCCTGTTGTCTTCTATTCACGTTTATCGTCCTGGGTATGGCGATAAACTACATTCGCTTCCTTGAGTGAGATGATAAACTGTGTCCAGCGGCGGGGCCTCTGATCGGGGCGTGGAGTCGCCTCTTGGTTGCTGGTGTTCCTGACTTGGGGTGGTGGCACCTCTTAGGGTCCCAGCTATGGGCAGGTGGTTGGCCGCCGGGATGGTGTTGGAATACTGTGGAAGTGTAAAAATAGGTTTTAATACCAGAAATACTTTGTAAAAAAATTATTACCAGCAACAATTTCTTTAAAGAAAAAATTATTACCAGCAATACGTTTTTAAAAAAAATATTACCAGCAATAGATTTTTTAAGAAAAAATATTACCTGAAAGTGATTTTTGAAGAAGAAACATTACCAGCATTACATTTTTAGAAGAAAAATATATTACCAGCAATAAAAATTTTGTCGGCATTAATTAACCCATTGAGGTTGATATGCCATAAAACAAAACAAACCAAACTCTATTTACGCTTATAAATCTTCCTTAATACTAGATTATAAATGTTAATGTTTAATAAATTAATATTGGATACTTGACATTCTATAACCTTCCTCGGTCATTCAATCATTGATTTCATTCATTCCTCCATTGTTTTAGCTTTAATATCACTTGCTTCAGTTTCTATTGCTTCCCAGAGATCTTTGCTTCAGTATTGTCTTATATTCTTCCTCATAAATCTTTTTAATGCTATATTACAAATGTTTTATTTTATTAATATTTGAAAATGAGAATAATTCTATTATTTTGAAAACTTGCTGATAAACTGGGCAATACTAAACATTGCAGAATCGTAAGGAACATTGTCTTGCATGAATATCATATTTACCTGCATCTTCTATGTATCATGTCTCTTCAAGGACATGGGTGAACATTGCTCTCTACAAGTTCCTATCACTTGTAGCGCTTAATAAGTTAATCTTTTAACCATCATTCTTACTACTAGTTCAGCCGTTCATTTACATAAGCTTGTTACATAAATTACTTGTTTTCTCCTTTTTCACTTGTTTTAAATTTGTCATGCGAGTTTCAAATACCCCAAGCCCTCTTTCCTCGTTATGTATCCCAGAAATTTCAACTGTCCATTTTCCGAATCTAAATATAAGAATATTTTATTTCAATTTTCTTTTAAGATTTCCTTGTTGCTTACATGCTCTGTTTCAGTATCCTTCGGTAAAACCATATTTCTGTTCTCAGTTGACATCTTCATTTTTTCTTTGTTTTACAGTAAGGTTCAGCCGGTATAAGGCCCGAGAGTCACTTGAAGTAAAGAGTTACGTTAAGGGATAGTTTATATGGACAGGAAGGGAAGATGACGGTTAACTCTAGACTTGAACATGTTAAGATTGTAGTGATCTGGAAAATATCCTCTTGGGAGTCTGTTCCACATAGCAATAGTTCGTGGGAAGAAGCTGTTTGAGTGAAACTTACTACTCACCAATGGAATACGAAGGGAATGTGGGTGATTTGCTACTATGTAAGTGGCATGGCGGGTCGTAGCCGAGAAGGTTAGTACCTGGCGAAAGTAAGAAATGCAGTTCGTCCGAACACTTTTCATGGTAGTAGCGATAGAGCTGTGAGAGATTCGCCAGATCACACCTGAGAGAAAGAGAGAGAGAGAGAGAGGTTGGAGGGTGGAGGGTGGAAATAATTCTTCTCCAACAAGGACTCAAATACACTTTTGAGCGCTATCAAGACTGGAAAGTGAGAACTGGGCAGCTCCCGCCCAAATATGGCAACAGTGCTCCATTTACATCTTGATCTGGCTCTTTTAAAGGTAGAAGATAGAATGAGGAGTCAGGCACTTCCTGGGAAGGTAAAGGGGAGCCTGTCATTTTACCTGTAAGGAAATTGTGCAGCATTCATTGACATAAAGAATGAATTATATTACATAACAGTTTAGGATTCTTCGTTTTTTTCTTCTTTTTTTTTCTTTTAATTTTTTTTAAGCTTTTCTCCCCAAGCAAAGTGGGAGTGCCACAAGAACGCAAGGGATTCCAGAGAGTGGGACCAAGAGTAAAAAGGCATGAAAGAGGAAAGGACGAAGAAAAGGTCGGGGAATAGATCGAGGCATCTGGAGATGTCGATTGACATTGCTTTTAAATACTTGGAGATTATAGCTATCAGGGAAGCAAGTAAGAGGAAGGGAGTTCTACAGACGGGAAGTGCGAGACATGAAGCTATTGGAGTAGAAGAGATGACTACAGTTAACTGTTTCGATAGTGAAAGATTGGAACTGAGATGTCAAACTAGTAGACGCTTAAATTCATGCAGTTTGGGAACTAGCGAAAATATACTGACGTAATAATGTCGTTTTTTGAAGTATTTTTAACGTCAAAAAACGACATTATTATGTCATTATTTTTGCACCAATCTAATAGCTCGTCGAAGCAGTTACTTTGAAAGTATTTGTAGAAAAGACAGAGGGAAGCGAAGGCATGTCTGTGAGAGAGCGACTGTATACAAAATGCAAAAGAAAAAAAAATGAAATTTTTATGATTTTATTAAAAAAAAAAGCTTTTTTGCCCTTTTCAAAAGAAGGCTATTTTTATTACGTAACAGTGCTATGTGATATCAGATTTGCCGAAGAATAATTAAAAATCCCCCCACCCTTCTACCAACATATGAATAAGTTCTAACTAAAGGATTAGCTCTGATAAGATCTTATCAACGCCGCTATTCCATCAACTTACGACTAACAGTTAAGACAACTAGCAAAGATAAAATTCAGCAAGTAAAATCGATTGGCCAACTTACCAGTAGAATTATATTGCACGTTTAATAACTCTGGATCAACGAGTTGTTTTATTATTTGTTGTTGCGTTAGTATTGTCGATCGAAATGAAGGAATCAAGTGACGTATTTAGTTATTCAAAATTCCTCTGTATGCAATGAATATTTTCCATCTGTCACCTATTTGCCAACACGTGGCTTTACTTTGTGCAAATATTATTCATTTCGAACGATATTAACTTTGTTTCTCCTTCGAGGTGCACCGAACTTTCCTTATTTCATTAAGAGTTACGTTATCTAAAATTATAGCAGGCATCTCCTTAGCATAACTGTCCCTCCGCCCACAACATTTCTCCCTCATTCTCCTCCACTCCGACAATAAAATAAAGAGCAGCAGTAGTGCCAATAGTGGAACCGTATCGAATTGAGAAAATGGAGACCCGAGTTCGAATTCCAGTCAAATCCGTTACATTCACTTACGTAGTAATACCCTTGGAAAAGGTATGAATCCTCCTCTCCCCCCCACCAGCTGTGGGTAAATAGCAGGACAGGCTGGGTTCTATAGCCCTGGATGGCAACTGGTCTACCGGAGAAAGAAATGGCAGCCTACTTCGGGAATCGAAAGATACATGATCGCCTAAGGATGTATCACGCATGGCACATAAGTGAATGAAGCTGAAGGCGAAGAATAGATTGGTAAATGAATCATACCAAAGAAGTGACGTCCAGTGGGTGAGAGAGTTGTGTATATCACAGCGGCACTGGGGGACAGTATTCGCACCCAGATACAAGACAAGATTTGAATTTGAAAGATAAAGGGGGTGCTAAGAAAATTGACGCATCGTTTACTTTTATTAAGTTGTTCGAAAAATAATGTCCGCGGGTATTGTTCGAATTTTGTTTTCAGATGTTGAATGTCAATTGCAGATGGACGTCCTCTACCACGTTGATCTTCAAGACTCGTATCCCTACTGCGGAACTTCAGAAATCAACGCCATACTGCCTGATTCTACTCGTAAGTTGGCCAATCAATTTTACTTGTTGAATTTTATCTTTGCTAGTGCCACAATTACAAAATACCAGTGGATATTCCCTAGCTGAATCGTTAAATATTTGACCTTAAACCTGAAGAAAATATTGTAGTCATAATCATAAATATGAATATATATCATTACTTAATGTAGTAAGAACGTATAAATGAAAAAAAAATGACTAGTTTTTCATTTCATTTAAGCAGACATTAAATGTATGAGAGTGTTATCACCTCCTCTTTCTTTCTTTCTTTCTTTCTTTCTTATTATGTATGCTTTCTGTTGTGAAGTTCTAAGTCCTTCGTTGTTCAACTCAAGGCACATCAGTAATTCCTCCTCCTCCCAATTGGAGTCATTATATAACCTGGGTATTCGGGATATATTAATTAGTTAATCTATTAGGTTGGTGCAAAAATAATGACGTAATAATGTCGTTTTTTGACGTTAAAAAATACGTCGAAAAAACGATATTATTACGTCATTATTTTTGCACCAACCTAATACATATTACTTTCTTTTTTTTTCTACTGAAACCCAATAGAGATTCTGATATATATTTTTCTTCCGTCTTTCTTCACATTCAAAACAGAATTGTCCGTTAGTTAGTTGAGGTAAGTGCACTTCGTAACGCACGAACTAATTTCGTTATGAACGGAAGAGCAAACAAAATTCTAATATGATTCTGGTATATTATTTACATTATTCGGACTATTGTCCTCATTTTTGTCGCTATATTTATTACAACCTTTCGGCCGTTGTACGCTCCGGCCTTCTTCAGGTGGTTGGAATGTCGAACTTAACCCTTTATTTCGCTCACTGGGGTAGACTGTTCTAGTTCCACGTGCCACGTTTAATTGATGTCAGTTATCAGTTATCTCCTATTAATTTCCTTCTGAAAGTTCTCCACTGCCTTAACCGGAACTCACAACTCTTTGGCTCCTGTTACTGGATCTGACTAACGCCTTGATTCTGGTATGTTGGATATTGTGTTATCTAAATTTATATATCGTTAGATTATCCTTATAAATAAAGCTTTATACATATTAGAAGGATGTATAACAATGTCCGAACCAAAGTGGAGATAATGAGACAAAATTGAAAACTTATTCAGACTACGCATTTCGCCTCTTTATAATAGGCCACTTCAGACCAGAAAGAGAGACTATGTGTGAAGAAAGTGTGTTGGAATATGAGAAAGAATAAATTAAAATCCTTTATCAAATGACGTTTTTCTTTTCTTCTCGTACTGAAGCTGTTAACGTCAGCAGGGTTAACCTATTCTGATACCTGTTTATTTGTTCTCTATTATTTTATACAAAACTTTATATTACACTTTACGTAATAAACCTTTCAAAGTCGATAACAATTTTGTTAATATTTTTTTAAAAATTGTTGATATTATAACGTGAAATTCAAATGATATTTCTCATATAACAACATCCGAAAGATTTTACAAACATCGGCACGGTATTTAGACTATTTTTTATAACATTTTTAGAACTATTTTCATGGTAATTGTTCGGATGAGCTCCTCTCTATCGTACCTGGACTGTATGATTTTAAGTGCAATACTAGACTGATGGCGAAATCTCATCCATTCAAATTTGAGCTGGCTAGATGTAACCATGTTTTCTATGTTAATAGTTTCCTCTCTCACACTTCTCGCTTGTGGAACCCGCTTTCAGTTTATTGCTTTCCTGTCAACTAGGATCTTCAAAACGCTAAACAATTCCAATCGCCATCTAATTCTTGACCCCTGTTTTATTACTGTTTTTAGATTCTTTCACGTTTAGTAACCCTTTGCGTTTTAGTGGGAGTGAAATGATAAAAAAAAATCTCATTCTCCTTCGCGATACCCACAATGTACAAATATCACCCACGCTTGACCAGTCCTCCGAAAAAAAAATTATTTAAAGAACATTTAAGTGAGACTGCATAAGCGTGATTATTTATACGGTCTTGCACCTTCTACCGGTGTGTGCATGAAAATACGAGAAAAGGATTTTCTTTACACGAGTAAACGGGTTCTTTCAAAGAGTCTTTTATTGTATTGATCAAAGGTCAGCGACGGGAAA
>OZ010573.1:122626841-122661841 GCA_963932145.1 Acanthosepion lycidas
TTTATCTTCTTACCCAGGACGCGGATGTAGTTTATCGTCATACCCAGGACGGCGAGATATTTCAAAAAAGAAAAATTAATTTTAGTAAATGCTCTGAAATAAATATATTATAATGTCCTGAAAATGGCACAATAGTTTGTCTTTTAAGCTTGTACATCCACAGTGATATATGCTTAAACATTACGTGTTTGCGTACGCACAGATTACTTTTTTAAAGTTTTACTTTGGCTTACTGCCATGACACGTTGAAACAACGGTTCTCGTACGATTTCTGAAGGTAAGTAACCTCAAGCCTGGTCACTGCTTAGATGTGTGACTGATTAGGGGATACTAGCTACTGTAAACTTAGTTCTGCAGATGGTGTAATGGACAGCAGCTAGAATTAGAAATCGGAGAGCTGAGTTCTAATTCCAGTCGTGTTCGTTATGTTAATTTACGCGCGAATATCCTTGAGAAAGGCACGAATCCGCCTCTTTTCCCTCCAACTATGGGTTAATTAATAGAACTTGAATCTGTAAATCATTATTATCTCTAAAAACATTCTTGCAATCTACACATATTTCTGGCTATAAGTCACACGCAAAAGGTTGATAAGCCGTAAAAAAAAACAAACAAATAAAGTCATGTTTTTATTTTTTTAGTGTAGAACTGCTGTGTAATATCAATCATCCAACGCGGCAAGGCAATGAACCCAGCATACAAAATGACGTTGCCACAACTTCACAGACGTTTTGTAAACTCACTACACCGTTCCTTTGTTACGTAGTTCCTGCTCTGATGAAATTGGATAATGGATTCCAGTGCATTCATCTTCTACATTAGTGATTCTTAACTTAAAAAATACCAAAATAAATTTTATACCTTCAATACATATTGTTAAGTGAAGATGAAAATATATTCTAGGGTTATTTAACTAGTAAGGTCTTTTTCAACTTCGTAACGTTAACCTAATTTTTTGACACCGTAATGAACGAGCGGTCAGTTAAGGAGTCAGGAAAATAATTCCTTGACACTTGCAGTAACGTCACCACGACGTTACACATCCTCCGGTTAAACTAAAACGTGTCTTTAGTGTGGTAAAAACGTTTCGTGTAAATTAAAAATGCTAGATACTATCCTTACAGATGAAGTGGAGTCTTGAGGTAAGAGAGATCTGGTTCTAGAGAAGAATGCTGGGGATGCCATCGACGGAACATGTGCGCAAAGTTTTAAGGAAAATGCAAACGAAAAGCACACTCTGACTTGAAATCACAAAGAGTCAGTTATGAAATTTATGGGGTACATAATAAGGGAAAGCGACTTGGAGAATTTGACGCTCACATGACATCATGAAGTTAAGATGGAAACAATGACTAACCTACCTAACGAGCTTGTGAAAATGGGTGGCAGAACGGAGACTGGGAGAGATAATAACGAAGCAAACATTGCTAATAGCTATAAAGAATAGAAGGGACGTTGCGGAGAGCCATGACCGTCTACGTTCTGCAGGAAAACGATGCATAAAAGATTACTTATCGATTACACATCATATAAAAACATCTCAGCAAAATGCACACAGGGATGCATAGAATTTACTATATGTATCCATTGCTTTTCACGGACAAACCGTTATGTATAAGATTGTCTTATATGAAGTGTCGTATTTTGTGTTTGTCGACTTTTCATAAAAAATGGCAAAAATCTATTGATCTCAAGCCAATATCTAAATGCTTATTTCATAGTAATTTTTTTGTTATTTTCTTCCCATCTAGTTGTTTTCTATAAGAATGTTATTCGCAGACTTCAGAAAATGAAAATAAACAGACTGATACTACATAGGCGCTGAAATTAGACCATTTGCCAGAAAACCTCAAAGAAACATCGGTTTCGCTTTTGGCAAATAGTATTATTAATTATTTATACTATTCGAAATGTTGTCCTCATAATTATTGTCATTTTGCCCGTTGTACGCCCCGGCATTCTTCAGGTAATATACTTTGGAATTTCGGAGCGTACCCTTTCCATCGTATATCACTCTACAGAAGGGCTGGAGCGTACAACGTATTGTTAACATTAGAACTATACAGAAATGGTCCCAAAGAATTCTTTCTGGAAATGAGGTCCTTAGAAATAAACCAAAGGAAAACCTAATTTAGATATAACAATGATCAAGATGTAGGAAAATGTTCAAGAAATAAGAATTTAAAAAACGAACGAACAAACAAACGAATGGATGAACGAACGAACGAAGAGAATGGAAAATAGTCAGAAAGACACGAATATGGTATTTGTTGCTTTTGGGCGCGAGTAATTCGTTTTGCACAGAAGAAAAACAAATAAGAGAAATGCCTGAAAACAATACACTTTGTTTCTAACGGAATTTTGAATATTCTTACTACAGGTTTGCATTTTCTTATTGACTATGCTTTCTTTCTTTCTTTCAGCAGAAGGATGAAGTGACCAATTTTCACAGAGATATTAGGCTGAAATTAGAAAGAAAATGTAAGAGAATATTAAAAAAAAGCAAATCATGTAAAGAGAAAAACGAAAGGGAATGTGAGGAAGAGGAGGATATTAAAATAATGGTATTAGGTTGGTGCAAAAATAATGACGTAATAATGTCGTTTTTGACGTTAAGAATACGTCAAAAAACGACATTATTACGTCATTATTTTTGCACCAACCTAATAAATTGCATAGAACTTGAGAAAACTGAAAACGCTTTGATAGGTTGGTCGATTGATTATTATTAACACATACACACACACGTATATATATATATATATATATATATATATATATCGAGAGAGAATGATTTCAATTAAGTCAGTCAGTTAAGTGCCACACGTGATACACGCTTGGGCGATCATGTCCCATTCGATACATGACTTACGAGATAGATTTTTCGCACAATAGGTTGCCATTTCTTTCGGCAGTAGACTGGTTTGCAACCAAGGCTGAAGAACCCAGTCTGACCAGCTATCCAACCCATAGCTGGGATAGAGAAGGGATGAATTCATTACTCGACCTCCACTGGGATTCGAACTCGGCTCTCCGAGTTCTTATTCTGGACCGGTATCCATTACACTGCAACGCACATCCGATTTCAATATAGCAGTGCTAAATGGTAGAAATAAAACCATGTGAAAAAAATAAAGAAAAAAATTGTGATTGCTGAAGAAAGAATAGAGGAAGAGAGCGGGAAATAAATAATTAAAAAGAATAAAAGAATAGAAACCACGTCGTATGTGAAATGGGTTAAGAAGACATTAACTTTTGACATAGAAGAAAGAAAAGGAAATTTGAAGAAAGGTTTAATAAAATAAATGGTAAGAAAACTGAGGGGATTGAGTAAAAAGAAAAGAAGAATATACAAATGAATTATCAAAAGAAAGAAAAAATCTTTGGGTGAATTTTGACAGTTGAATAGGAATATAGGGAAATAAATGGAAGTGTTTATTCAAAAAATGTGAAGAAATAAAAAGAATAAGAAAAGAAGATGGAAGAAATTATTAAAAAAGAAATAAATTATTGCGAAGAAAGCAACTTGAGAAAGAAAGAGAAATAGAGAAATAAAAGTGAATAAATGTGTAAAAGGAAGGAAAGAGGGACGGACGGACGGAAGGAAGGAAGGAAGGGAGGAAGGACGGTCGGACGGCTGGACGGGCGTACGGAAGGAAGAAAGGAAGGAATAAAGGAAGGAAAGAAGAAAGGAAGGAAGGACTGACGGGCAAAAGGAAGGAAAGAAGGCAGGAAGGTCGGACGGACGGACGGACGGAAGGAAGGACGGACGGACGGACGGACGGACGAACGGAAGGAAGGAAGGAAGGACGGACAAAAGAAAGGGAGGAAGAAAGGAAGGAAGGAATGAAGGATGGACGGACGGAGGGACGGGAGGAAGGAAGAAATGATGGACGGACAAAAGGAAGAAATGAAGGAAAGAAGGAAGTAAGGAAGGATAGAATGAAGGAAGGAAGGACGGACGGATGGACAGAAGGAAGAAAGAAAGGACGGACAAAAGGAAGGAAGGACGGAAATAAGGATGGACAAAAGGAAGGAAGGAAGGAAGGAAGGACGGTCGGACGGATGGACGGGCGTAGGGAAGAAGGAAGGAAGGAAGAAAGGAAGGAAGGGAGGAAGAAAGAAAGGAAGGAATGAAGGGAGGAAGGACTGGCGGGCAAAAGGAAGGAAGGAAGGGAGGAAGGAAGGACGGATAGAAGGAAGGAAGGAAGGACGGACAAAAGGAAGGAAGGAAGGAGAGAAGGAAGGAAGCACGGTCGGACAGAAGGAAGGAAGGAAGGAAGGACGAACGTACGGAAAGAAGGAACGACGGACAAGAAGGGAAGAAAGAAAGAAAGAAAGAAAGAAAGAAAGAAAGAAAGAATAAAATAACAAGAAAATACAAACCTGTACTAAGAATATTAAAAATTTCATTAGAAACAAAAAAAAAGGGTTTATTACACTGTTACATACATTCTGTATGTCAGTGAATGCTCCACAGTCTCCCCACAGATGAAGAAAATATTTGAATCAACAGAAATGTGATTCTACATAAGGATGCAGACAATATCATAAACCAGACAGGGGAGCAACGACAAGTTTTGGAGAAAATGAAAGCAAAAAGGTTTCTCATGAAAGACAGAGAGTTGAAATTTCTCGGGCAGATGATGAGAAAGGTGGATTTGAAAAATTTGGCACTCAAAGAACAGATTGATGGCAAGGGGTACATAGGAAAACAACGTATAACTTACCTAGAGAGCTTGAGTAAATGAGTGACAGAACAAGGTTTAGGGGAGATAACAAAAAGACACCAATTACTAAGTGCTACAAAGGAAAAGAAAATGTGGAGAGCCATTACTGTAAAAGTCCTGAATAAACACGATAGATAGAAGAAGTAAAAGTATGGGTAAAAATAACGCGATAAAAGAAAACGTGACTAAGAAAAAGTGAAGTAATGAATGTCAAAGAAAAGGACGGGTAAAATACAGAGAAACAATTAAAAGCAAGTTCAGGGGAAAAAAATAAGTAAGATAGTGATTTTTAGAAAAGATCAAAAGAGATCAGAAAATAGGAGATTAGAGAATGAAAGAAAATTCGAGCAAAATTAAAAGGATATATTTTTAAAAAGGAGGAAAAGATTCACAAAACGAACAGAAGAAAAGAGAAAATAAAATTTAGACGACAAAGAAAGTATGACGAAAGCAGACGACAATGGAAAATGGTTTGTAGGATAGAAAAAGCGATGAAGTATTAAAAATTATTTAGCTGCAAAAAGAAAAATAAGAAAGCGATATTACGATGAAATGTATGAAGAAAATAGGAAAAAAAAATATTAATGATTGTGCGAAAAGAATCAAACTTTTATCATGAAAAACGAAAATAGCAGGAAAAAAGAAGACTAATCATTGGGTATAACAATCCCTTATTCATCACTAACACTAACTCTACAACTATACTCCAAACAGAAACATACACACGAAAAATAAAGCAAATGACAATTGAAAGGAAATGAACGGCTGTAATGGCGGAGCGTGGGTTGTGGCGGGCCTATTTCAGGCGCGACTTCTAACGGAAGGCTTTAATGAGAAGGCTCCCACCAGAAGGAAAAAAATGGCGCTGATTTCTAGCTTCTACGCCCTTGTAATCGCTCAAGGCTCCCGCCGTTTGATACCGTGTATATTTATTTGAAATGTCCTTGCATTCTCTGATTTGGCGGTGGAAATCTGCATAAAATATTCATCCTGTTTTCACAACTAAAAACTAAAAAATATAGCTGAATAAAATAATAATAAAAAAAGAAAAGTATTACTTCTATTGGAGTCAAAACCTGCCTTTTCGAATACACTTTTATAATCGTTAGCCTTCATTGTTTGAGGCCGTTTGTTTTGTTTGTTTGTTTTTTATTGCATTATTTATATTTTTTCCTTTTTTGTTTTTTTCTTTTAAAATTCTTTTTATTTAATTGCATCTTGTTAACATGTTTATATCAATTTTTTTTTCTAGATTCATTTTTAATATTTATATTTTACCGCCATTCTTTTATTCGTGAATATGAGAAAGAAAGGTGTAATTATTCATACGTTCTTACAAATACATTTATTTCGTTGTGTGTCTCTGTGTATTTATCCATGTAAACTGTTTGTATGAAGGTCTCGTGCGTATTTTCGTGTCCTCTGTTTGCGGGTGAACCTGCTTGTGACCATTTGTATATGTCTGTGTTTTGCATCAGTGGGCGTTGCTGTGTATTTGTGGATTTAGTCATGCGTAAAAATGTCCGTCTTCATGAGAACGTCGGGGTTTTATTTTATTTAATTTTGTTTTCTTTTTTTTTTAATTTTATGGTGAAATATTTGATTGTACCCCTGTCTTTGTGCCTGGAACATGGATTCATTTTCTGTCGCTTGTAATAATGCAAACAGGAAGGAATTATTTGTAGGCCTGGCTATATTCACACTGATTAGGAACCATTTTTCCACCTTTTCTCATCTGCTCCACTTGGTCTAATTGGAAGAAATAATAACTATATTTGATAACGTTAATCTACTACTATGACTACTACTACTACTACTACTACTAATAATAATAATAATAATAATAATAATGATAATAATTGATGAGAAATTGTACCACAACATGCCAGAGAAAGTAATCGAAGACGATCAAGTCAAGATCTTGTGAGATTTCAAACATCCAAACAGAGCCGAGTTCGAATTCCAGTCGAATCCATTACATTCACTTACGTGCTAATACCGTTGGGAAAAGTATGAATCCTCTTCTTCTCCCCACAGCTACGGATAAATAGCAGGACAGACCAGGGTCTATCGCCTTTGATGGTAACTGGTCTACCGCAGAAAGAAATGCCAACGTACTGCGGGAAAAAATCCGCCTCATCAGTCATGTATCGACTAGGCGTAAATCACGCATGGCATATAACTGACTGACTAATCCCATCGCTCCATGGCACTTCCAATATTCTGCGAAAGGCGTAATCTGTCTGAGGTCGTACGCAAACACCCATAATGTGAAAGATTTAATAATAATAACAACAACAACAACAATAATAATAATAATAATAATAGTAATAATAATAATAATAATAATAATAATAATAATAGTAATAATAATAATAATGCTAGATTTTTGTTAATGATAATCAGGATAATGAAGACGTTGTATCAATAATGATAAATAAATTTTAAGTTGTTTATTGCTATTATTACAGGTGTAGCGTACCTACGGACGATAATGGGTATGTCCTCATTCGCATAAATACAGTAGTAAATACTGTATGTTGGTCTGGCCGAGCCTATGGGCTCTGATACTCCACATTAAATCCGGCCTTGTGCCACATCTGAACGCGTGGGGCTGTTGGTAGATATCCTGCAGTTGGAGATTTCGTCTCCAGCTGTGCTGGTCAAACTCTCTGCCTCCGGACAGAGAGGATCCCCAGACGACGTTATGTCGAGAGGCAGAGTCTCATCTCGGGAAAGAGGTGCCTGTCCCCGTTTTATACGGTGTCTACGGGGAATTTATGACCGAGCCTACGGGCTCGGATAATCCACATTAAATTTGTCCTTGTGTCACATCTGACTGCATGGGGTGGTTGGAAGATACTCTGCAGTTGGAGATTCATTGCGGAATTCACTTGAATCACTTCTAGCAGTTGACTTCTTCTACGCGCCGCTGGCGAATCTTATATGTGTTGTTCTTGTCCTAAGTATTATTGTTCATTACCAACCTTCGTGTGATTATTCTATTCAGTAACTTTCCCTAAGTTACAACAATTACTCAAAGAATTACTACAGATAATGACATTAAAAAGACGGTAGGAAATCTACATTGCTACTGCTAATACTACCATAATTCTAATGCATTGTTATTAGTTGTATAGAAAGGGAAATGTATGAAGACATCTCAAACACTACTATTAATATGACCTCAGAACTAACAGCAAAAAGCAATAATAACTTAGGGGAAAGAAGGACTATGTTGTGTATTACACACCGTTGTCCTGATGTCTAGGAACTCAAAACGGAGTTTCCCCTATACTGATTTTCAAGGCAAATTAACTATCTTTCTTCATCCATTACTCTGGTTGGCTTTCTAACGTGACAACTGTTATAGTCCAGGTTAGGACCAAGAAAGAACAACACGAACACAAGAGTAGAAATAACGAAGGTATATTACACGAAATAATAATACAAGATGTGGAAGGTGTTAGTATGACTGTCCGTCTGGTTTGGAGTGAACTACTATCGGCTCAACTCGATTCGTTTCTCTCTCTTGAGAGGCGTAGTATACATAGTGTTAGGAAGAGTTCATTCTGTAGTTATAGGTAAGGACACATGACAATAACCTTAATCAATATCAAGAGAACTGGCACTACACAGTCTTACTACACATATCTTTCTCAATTCATTCTGATGCTAGACTAAACCGATTAAAAAAAAAACATCGCCCGGTTCACGCCCCTACAACTGATCTTCAAAGATAACTGCAGAAAACTGGACGATGATTCAAAGAACCTGAAGGAAATAGGAGCCTTATTCAGTAATAAATGATGACAGTAAATTCAAAATGGAATTTCAAGTCGGTGAAGAAGAGAAAATAACCCATAAAACACCTAATGGAGTGGCAAAGAACCTAAAAAAGAAAGCAAAAACAATTGCAATAGACTAAATTTAGAAACGATGACAATATAAGTTTCTTCATGGTCAATACTCTGCCCGTATTAAACAAGATGATGTGTACAAACACCATTAGTACTTACATAGTGCAGGGTTAAAAGCTGAAACCGAAGGTTTTATTCTCGCCGCACAAGACCAATGCTTGTTAGCTAGCTATTACCAAGAACACATACTGTAAAATTGTGTTAACCCAAAATACAGATTCTGTGATAAATATACAGAAACAATTGATCATCTTGTATCAGGTTGCACTGTGTTAGCACCCACTGAATATGAAACTCGGCATGATAGAGTGGACCAATATCTGCACTAGAAAATTTGCAACTTTTATGGATGGTAACACCACCTAGACCTAGTTACAGACATAGGACGTGTAACAATTTTGTAGGCCCTTACAATACACACAAACAGAAGAATCAAAGCTAATCACCCAGACATCAGGATCAAAGACCCCAAATGCTTTCTTATTAACATGGCAATCCCTTCAGATTGTAATGTATCTTTGAAGATCTTCAAAAAAACTATCTATATACAAGAATCTTGAAATGGAAATTTCAAAAATGTGACAACTGAGGACATCAGTAATTCTTGTTGCAGACGGAACTCTCAGATTAATTGGAAAAGGTTCAGACAGACTCAATGAAGGGGTTCCTGGTAGCACATGCCTTAAAGAAATACAAAGAATTGTACTCATACATTACGGAGAGCTTTATGTAAAATATGTGGGTGATCTTTTTTTTACGAAAATGCTCGCTGGAAAATGGTATGATGCAATTTCTGATCTTACGTCTCTGGTTGGGACCCGGAAGGTAATGAATATACAACAGGAATTAAAGTAAATAATAACATAATAGTAATAACAATAGTAATATGTTTGTACAATCCAGGCTCTGTTTTAGAGAGAAAAAAAAACTTTTTTTTTCTGAGACATTGAAATTAAAACGGATTTTGGATTTCTTATTTCATAGAAATTTTGAAAACGTCAAATTTTATCTTTCCAAAATTATAGTTGAAAATTATAGTTTAGATTTATATAAAACATGATTATAGTTTAGATATCTGTAAAAAAAATAAATATAGGATACATCTTCATCCTATATGTCACTTCAAAGCGCACTGGGGTGAATGGCTGTACACAGCTTTCTTTCCAATGATATCTTTAAATTGTCATGACTTCTTAGGAAAGATATTGGTAAGGTTTCCAATTAACATCTCCACGGTTTTGAATTCAAAGTCGTCCTCCTTGATGATCTGCCTTCTGTTAGGGAGAATAAATTGATTCAGGCTTTCATTAGGGATGCAGCACGAAGTGAACCCAACAGTCACAACCAAAATTTGAACTTAGCCAGTTGATTTCATTTTGCTTCGCTGATAGGCATTGCATCCCTCGGTATATTCTTCCAAATGATAACACAATTAAAACAGCTAGAAGTCTGAAAAAGATTAGAAGAGTGCTGGTGTATTATTGAAGAAACTTTCTCTTGTCCGATGTCGGCTTTAATGCCAAATGAAATGCCGTAACAAATGACTAACAACTAATCTATGATTGTCAGAAATAGAAAAAGCCAAAGATGGGAACTATAAATTAGAGATGTCAAAATCAAACAAGTACAGAATTTTAAATATCTAGGGAATGTATTAACAGATAACGGAAAATGTGACAGTGAAATCCAAAGGTGTACTGAAATAGCAAGAGATGCTTTCCAAAGACTAAAGAAAGTCTCAAGAAACAGAAACATTTCGTTTAAAAAAGAGTGCTGAATTCTTATGTAATATCAATCCTCCTATATGGCAGTGAATGCTGGACAATTTCCTCACGGATGAAGAGGAGACTTGAAGTAAGAGAAACAAAGAAAAGAGTTCTGAATTCTTATGTAATATCAATCCTCCTATATGACAGTAAATGCTGGAAAATTTCCTCACAGATGAAGAGGAGACTTGAAGTAAGAGAAACAAAGAAAAGAGTTCTGGATTCTTATGTAATATCAATCCTCCTATATGACGGTGAATGCTGGACAATTTCCTCACAGATGAAGAGGAGACTTGAAGTAAGAGAGATGTGGTTCTACAGAATAGGACGAAAAAGAACATTTATATTTAGAATTTGAAAGCAACAGATGAAAATTGTTAGACATAATAAGAGAAGAGGACCTGGAAAATTTGGCACTCGCGAGACATTGAGGGACAGAGGAAAACACGATCAAACTCCTTAAGGAGCTTATGTAAATGTATAGGAGTGATAGCGATAGCTAAAAGATAAAAATTGCTAAGAACTACAAAAGATAGGAAGTTGTGGAGAACAATGATCGTCTATGTTCTGAAGGAACACGACACAAGGAAGAAGAAGAAGAAGAAGAAGAAGAAGAAGAAGAAGAAGAAGAAGAAGAAGAAGAATTAATATTGGAGCAAAAGATTTAATGAGTCCAAATAAGAAGGCTGAAGAGAAGCAGGGATACATAAGAGGCCTGCAACTTTTCATTACGTGTATGAAAATTCCATGAATCTAAATAATAATAATAATAATAATTTTAAATTTTCGTTTCTTGTAAGACGAAATTTTGAAATAGCAAGAAATCATGCATAAAAAATGAAGGCGAATGTAGCGGAAAATTGGCGGGAAAAAAACTGTGTTTGCGCAAATAAAAGGCTAGCCACGAAAGACTATATATTAAAAGGGTAGGGCGATTTGGATATGAAAAATGAAATGAAAAACAAGAAAAGCAATAGAACAAAAATGATCCCAAAGAAGTTGAGATATTGAAGTACAATGAATGAGGCATGGATTGAATGGTGTATGTTTTTTAATATATTTATACATTTATTTCATTTTTATGTTTAATTTATTTTTATTATTGTATAATTTTTTTTATATATATATTGTATTACATTGTATTTTTTTTACATATATTTTCATATTGAGGCATATCACTTGTAATTTTCTTCTGCATTTGTGAAGGCTCGAATGGAAATATCAGTTTGTTCGAAATGAGCGACGGTCATTTTATAAATGTGCTTGTGCTATGCTGACAGTTATTTACTCAGCGGAGATTAGGTTGGCACAAGACTATATTTTCAGAGTAGGATTCAAGAAACAAACTCAATTTTTGTAATTTGGGATTCGTACAAGGATGCTTATTCATATAGGCGCATAAATATATTCATATATAAATATATCATCACATTGCCTGAATTCGAACTCGGTTCGCTGATTCCATTTTTAGTCTCATTAACCTTTAGGCTATCCTCACCTAATCTCAGATCCAGCTTATTTTGAAATGCCATTGTTATTAAATGTTGATTTCTGCTACTTGAGATGTTCGAGGTTATTTATAAAATTACTGTGTTAGGCGGTAAGGTTTTGGAGGAACGTATTTGAAGTGACTGGTTTGGAGCAGAGGGTTTGGAGGTACTGGATTGGATCAGCGTATTAGGAGCTACTGGTTTAAGATGGGAGGGTATAAATTATGGGTTCGGAAAAGATGCTTACAACATACGGTTTTGGAGAAGCGAGTTTAAAGTTTGGATGGACGCGCTAGGTTATACTAGGAGGAGAAGCTATGGAGGTACCAGTTTGCATAAGTGCAGCAGAAGGTTCGGATTAGGATGAGTGAACTTAGAACTATGTGTCTGGAAGAACTGTGTTGGAGGTAGCGGATTTGGAGGTACAGGTTAAGAAGTACGGGTTTGGTAGAGCCGGTTCGGTAATGCGAGTTTGGAGGAGCGAGTCTAAATAGTCAGAATTGGATAAGTGGCTTAGTATGCAGGGATTTGGAGGAGCTCGTTAGGAGTTACGGGTTTGGAGGAGCGTTCTTGGGGATACATTTTTCGATGATTGGGTTTGGAATTACGATCTTAGTAGAGCCGTTTAAGAGGTACCTTATTGAAGTAGGATGTACGGGTTTCAAAGAATAAGTTCGGAGCTACGGCTTTAGGTGAGCGGATTACGAAGTACGATTTTCGAGGAGCGTGTTCTCAGGTACGAGTTTGGAGAAGCAATTTTGGAGCTAAGTTTGGATGAGCTAGCGATGGGGTACGCATTCGGAGCGGCGTGTTTAGTATGTATGGATTTGGAATAGCAGTTACGGCATTATGAATTTGTAGTAGTGGGTAGTAGTTTGGAGGAGCACGTTTGGAGGTAACGATTTGGAGGACAGGTTCAAGAGGTAGGTGTTTAGAAGAGCGAGTGAGGTAGTATTGCTTCTGTGGAGGGGGATCAGGAGGTAGTGGTTTGTAGGATCGGGTGAGGAGACAGGTAATTGAAATACACGTTTAAGAAGTTCTGGTCTGGAGGAGCGGGCTTAGATGTGTGGGTGACCTCATGATTAACAACACAGAAAATAAAAACCTCCGTATTCCAGCTGAGTCCATTTTCACGTCACATTATTACCAATGTGAAAATTGTGTTTCGTCTCGTTTCCCAGCTATTAGACGAATAGCCGATCCTATTCGCCTTGGTTGGAAACCACTCTAAGAGATGGATAATTTTTAATTGACAACTCAAGAGTTGGCTGTTGGGCTAACGTTTCCTCCCAGTAAAATAAAGTAAAAGATTTACCTGCTTTTGAAACCACGACATCAATGAGTTGACGGTTCTATACTCCATAAGATGTAAGTAAGAATAAATAAAAGGCGATAAAATAAACTAATACGTTGAGCTTAAACGAAAAACCGGAACTTTATTTGAAATAAACATTTTCTTTTCCTTTTAGGATGGAGAATATTCAGTGAAATCCAACAATGTTGAATCCTTGAATATAACAAGAGGAAAGAATATATGCCGAGGAGATATTTCTTAATTATCTCAAATTATGCTACACATAATTACTTATTTAAAGTTTAAGCTTCATTAATAAGCATTCAATCAATTGGTTTGTCGACACAGGTTTCATTTGCCTATTTTGCTTTGTCATTGACTTCTGAACATAAGTGCTACATGGGTAGTTGGTATAATCCAGGCGAGGTAGTTGGTATAATCCAGGCGAGGTAGTGGGTATAATCCAGGCGAGTCCTATTAACACAACATAGAATTTGAAATATGTTAAAACCGACTCACAAAAGAGCGCCCAATGCTTATTTTCATTAAACAGAGCAAAGGATATATCTATATATATCTCTGTCTATCTATCTATCTATCTATCTATCTATCTATCTATCTATCTATCTATCTATATATATATATATATATATATATATATATAAGATTAATACAAATGTAAAATTTGTGACTTGGCTAATTGATACTATATTCAGTTGACATATATATGTGTGTGTATGTGTTCGCACGAGCGCTCATTTGTGTGTGTATACTTCTCTTATTTTTTTCTACAACTTGGGGTGTTAAAGTTTATATCTAGGTTGCATTTGTGTAGTTAATTTTTCATGTAAGCCTGACAACATCCGCCCTCCCCTTACCACCACTTCGGCAGTTTTGTGTCGTCTGCTATGTTATCGGTTGGCTATGTATCAATTCTTTCAACTGTTTTTCAAATATTAAATTTTAAATTTCGAGTTCCGATAGAGTCCACCATTTGAGTTGAACAAAGCCAAAGTATTGACGTTGGTTGAAATAATCTATACTCTCTACTGTCATTTTGGATTTCCCTGTTATGCCATTTAATATATTAACATGTTAATCAGCTATATATACATATCTATCTATCTATCTATCTATCTATATATATATATATATATATATATATATATATATATATAGCTGATCTATATAATTTTCAACATATCGATTCAAGTTTTGTAGACGGGCCCTCCAGCAATCGTTCCGTCCACTCGTCAGGAGATACGACTAATTGGCTATATATGTCAGGTTTTATGATTTTTTTTAAGAAGTTTGTAAAAAAAATTTCGCAATAAAATTGGTATTAGCTAATTGATGCTGTTAAATATTTCATGATATATCTCGATATACATATGTGTAATGTATTGTATGCGTTTCAGCTTATAATATCAGTGGGTATCATTTTTTAT
Source organism: Acanthosepion lycidas (assembly GCA_963932145.1). Lineage (NCBI taxonomy): Eukaryota > Metazoa > Mollusca > Cephalopoda > Sepiida > Sepiidae > Acanthosepion > Acanthosepion lycidas. The sequence continues at coordinate 122,641,490 of OZ010573.1, forward strand.
GCAATGTGCCACATAATTTTTTATTCATAAACCCTAAAATATCAACCACATATTTCATTAACATAATATCCGTATACGTGAATAAATAATTATTTTATTATTTTGTCTTGTTAATGCGGGCTTCTTGACATTCTATAACATTCGCCACTGGATATTCTTTTATTAAGCCATCATCAGAGATAATCATGTGAGCCGAAAGCTTAGATCGAGGAACAGCCAATATCCAAAATGGAAATATCCAAATGTTGAACAGTTTATGTCTTTATTTTCTTCCGAAATTAAAACCACTATACGAAGCTTAGAACGGCTCATGATCAAACATAATATACATTCGTTGTCTGTTATATTCAACAACATATGTTTGAATAATGATTTACTGCCCCAATACACTAAATATATATGTGTGTGTGTGTGTGTGTGTGTGCGAGCGCGATCGCTGGAGCACCTGTGTATCTGGTTGCTTCAATAAGCTTGCTTACGGCCAGATCACGTTTAAATACCAGTTTTTGTACGATTACTGAAGTTAAGCAACGTCGAGCCTGGTCAGGACATAGATGAACGCTTGAATGTGCATTTGGTGTAATAGATAACAGCTAGTAATTGAAAATCGGAGGACCGAGTTCGAATTCCAGTTAGGTTCCTTATATTCACTTACGTGCAAATAACCTTAAGAAAGATATGACTATACCTATTCTCCTCACCAGGTATAGGTTAATTAGTAGGACTTATATGCGTAAATTATTCTTATCTCCTAAAATATCATGCAAACTATAAAAAATAGTGGTTTTGAAATTCAGCAAAAGGGTGATAAGTTGTAAAAATAATTTAATCAATTCAATAAGTTCGTATAACAATGATGAAAAACAGTTATTTTGTTCTGAAAAATGGCTTCTCAACTTAATGTTGTTAATGCCCTTAATTCAATGGTTAATATTAATAACAAGAAATGAACCTTATACAATGAAAATTGGCCTCATAGCTACGTGTCTGGTTTATTTTTGCAACATACCTGTGTATAGATATTTATGTAGGGTACACATGATCTGTAAGGCAAACTAAAATGTTTCGTTTCCAAACTGGAAATGCAGCGTGATGTAAAGGTTAGCGTCACATAAAATAGAATCAGCGATGCGAGTTCAAATTCGGGTTACTGCGGTTTATGTTCGCATCGCAAGTATACCGTTGATGAAAAAAAAAAAGAAAGAAAAACGTGATTCTATTTCTCCCTGTATCCTGCGTCACCAAAATATCTAATCCCCGACACGAAGCAATGATAAACTGAGAAAAGAATCTGTAACTCAACAAATTACTCTGATTTGTAATTTGCTATAAGTTGACTAAAGAGTTATTCATTAGATCAGAATGGAATATATTTATCAAGTACACTGGGCAACGTAATTTCAGATTATATATGTTATGAAGGTTTATCTACTAAACTCTAGTAGGAGTTCCATAACAAACAGACAGACAGAAGCTACATCTTTATATATATATATATATATATATATATATATATATATATATATATATATATATATATATATATATTCTTAAAGTCACATACATACACTGTAGGATAATTATATACACAGACGTATATGTTGAACACTATGTATGTATATATACATTTGATAATAAAACATATATGTATATACATGTATGCATGTACATGGCCATATATATATATATATATATATATATATATATATATAACATATATATATAAGAAATATAACATTCTCATATATATATATATATGTATATAAGAATGCTATATATATAATAACGTTATATATATGTGTGTATATATATATATATATATATACAAGCACATATATATATAATATACATATATATACATATATATATATATAAAATACATATAAAATATAAAATACATATATATATATACATATAAAATATACATATATAAAATATATATATATATATATATATATATGTATACAATCACGCAAGCTCACACTTACAAACACACAGATATATACATATATATATATATATATATATATATATATATATATATATATATGTTTACGTGCTTTCATATACATAAATATGTATATACATATATGAATGCATATATATACGTCTTTATTTTTGCACCAACCTAATATATATATATATATATTTATGTATGTATGTGTGTGTGTGTGTGTGCATTTGTATGCATATATAGATATATGCGTATGTATGTATATATATATGTTTATGTTTATTTTTGTGTTTATATATGTGTGTATGTTTGGTTGTTTATTATCACGTGTTCTGATGTATATTATGTAAATATGAATTTAGAAATGTATGTAAGGATGTTATCTATATATTTATATTTGTAAATTTGATGTAATATATATATATATATATATTATATATATATATATATATATATATATATATATATATATATATTATAAATTGATTAATTTAAAATATGTTTTTTTTCGCTACACAGCTTTAACCATGTTTCAAAAATGGAAGCTTCCATTTTTTTAAACATGGTTAGAACTGTGTAGCGAAAAAAACATATTTTAAATCAATTAATTTATAATATTAATGCCCTGTAAATTTACATTCAGCACTATTTTAAGAACACCGGATTATATATCTTACTGTTCTCTCTTTACATATATATATATATATATATATATATATATATATATATATATATATATATATATATATATATATATATATCGGTCATACAAAACATTTGAACGATTTCTGTATAATCTGACCACCGCTTTACTAGTGGTAGAGGAAAATGACGTAATGCCCAGCAGCCGTTTGAACGGTGGGTAAACATTTGTAACTATTTTTAGATGTACAGTGAATCATTACAAATCAGTTATTTGCGAACTTTGACTTAGGAACTGAGGCAGAGGGGTTAAAATTGTTCAGGCCCTCAGCGATCAAAGGTTTAAGTCCTGGAAAGAAGAAGATTATAAGAACGCAATAAATATTAAGTAAAAAAACGTAACTGCAATACCTTGTCTGTTTCTTGATTTTTTTAATGAAACTTGTATAAAAGAAGGAATGCCGCTCAAATACACAATTATATATATATATATATATATATATATATATATATATATATATATATATATATATATATATATATATGTGTGTGTGTGTGTGTGTGTGTGTGTGTGTGTTCTTATATATATATCAATCTGATCCACATATAAACGTATATGTAGCTCTGAATGTAGGGAAAATGTATGCATTTTCTATTAACTATATGTATCTATCTATATCTATATTCGTAAATATATATATATATAATGTTCGTGTGTGTATGTATTTGGGTTTGCTTTGGTGTATGCGTGTGTGTCTATCGTGTGTATATGTGTGTGCGTTCGTGTCTCTTTAGAAATCTCGTCCAAATACGTGTCTTTTTCTATCTATGTGAAGAAATGAATAAATATGCACTAAGGTTTTGCTTTTACTTGAGATTTACGACCTTCTTCAGCAAAAAGAGAAAACAAAGAAGAAAAAAAAAAGACAGCCGAAAAATGAAAAAGAAACGTCGACGCCATTCCCCCTTCCGCCGCCACCACCACCACCACTTGTAGTGCGTTATTAGCGCAGACCCAGTTTTGTATTGTTGGTCCCTCGCTGCCCCAGGTCGTGCCATATACGTTGCACTAGGTAGAAGACGCACGGCTGTGCATCAAGCAATCATGGTCACCGAACCATACCTTCACCAACGCCCCCGCCATACACGGTTGCATCCTGCACTGACATCCACGACGCATGCGCATTATGATCCTCTACGACAAATTATGCCCTTCCTTTGCAGTGTAAATAAACAAAAAAACATCAGCATAATCATCATCATTATTATAAATAACAAAAATGACAATGGAAGCGATGAGAGCAGGGAGAGACAAGAAAGAAACCGAAAGAAACGAACGAAAAAGAAAAAAGAGACCAAGTAAAACGCTAAGATGAAAGAGAGAGAAAACTAAGCACTTTGAAAGAAAGAAAAAGATAGATAGATAGATAGATAACCAAAGAGAGAGAGAGAGAGAGAGAGAGAGAGAGAAATAATAAACAAAATAATAAAGCAAATAATAATAAGCATTAATTGAAAGAGTAAGCAAAAAAATGAAAGAAAGAAGAAAGGGAAAGAATAATGAACAGAAATAATAAACCATGAAAGAATAAACGAAAAACGAAAGAAAGAAAAAATAGGATAATGAAGAATTAGGAAAGAAAGAAAGAAACAAACAAACAAATAAACAAAAAAAGGAACAAAAAAGAAAGAAAGAAAGAAGGAAAGAAACAAAGAAACACAAACAAAAAACAAAGGAACACACATAGAAACAAAGAAAGAAATAGAAAGAAAGTAGAAGAGAAAAACGTGAAGATAAGGTGAAAAAGAAGCGCAGGAAAGAAAGCAAAATGTACACAACTGCAAAATAAATCTAATAATGTTATAAATAAAAGAAGCAAAATGGCCAAAGTTCTAGAGAGGACCGTCAACCTCATTTATTTCAACACAATTTTTCTTAAACTGTAACATTTTTGTCCTTGTCTCCTCTTTCAGTTTTTATCCATTTTGCAAACATTTCTAAGGCATTTCATCTTCTTTCATATTTTTCACCTTTTTTTGAAATAGCATCTCATTCTCTTTTTTTCATTTCTTGATATTTTTCTTCCTTGCCTAATTTCTCTTACGTTTTTTCTTTCGTTCTTTCTTTTTTCTGTCTTTTTTTTTATTATTATGAGAACTTCCGACTTATTTTCTTTGTCTTCATTCTCGTTCTCATTTTCCTTCATTCATTGTAGCATTTTTGCTTATTCACCACCACCCTAAACCTCCTCCTCCTCCTCCATCTTTCCTCCCGCACCAACATACTGAAAAGCGCCGTTTCCATATCATATTTTTGCCCCCGTTTTTGCTTCTTACAAGGATTGTTGGCATCTGAGCAGAACTCTCAGTGCAGAGGGAGAAAAAAAAACAAACAAACTTTATTTGGTTTACGAGCGTTTCAGTTTCTGTGTGTCGCGGGTGTATTTCTCGATACCCACGCGGCACACCCTTCTTTCACAACGCATATTAGACACTCGTTTCTCAAAAAAAAAAAAGAAGAAAAAAAAAGGTGACTTGTCTTTATGAAACAAAAATAAAATCTACAAGATCTAGAAAGAAGAAGTGGGGGTAATTTTGAACTCTATTTATTTCATAGTGCGCCCAGTGCAGCGAAAACCTATTTGAGTTTGTGCAAAACATGTCCTTTAGCGGGCGTTTTCCATGGACATCTAGCGCTCAGTTATCCCTGAAATTAATATCAACGTTTTGAGAAAATAAGATACCTCAACCGTGTGTTCGTGCCCGGATGACGTAAAAATATTAATAAGCTTAGACTAGTCGGGCACAAGGTCATAATAGTGTAGATGTAGATATATATTTATGTATGAGTTTGTATATCTGCGCCCGCCTGTAATGTCAGATGTATTGTGCTTTTTGTATTAGACGCTTTCCATTGCTTTTTTATGTGTTCAGGCATCAATGGTTCTTAAACTTTTTATATGATAAAAATTACATTTAAATATAAAGAGAGAGAGAGAGAGTGATTTAAAGGGAGATAACAACGAATTCGAAGTCAGAACAATATAATTGATAACTCTCTTCTAAAATTTGCGGAACCTAGTTACTATATTTTTAATACTTGATATAATGCAAAAATATTACAATGTTAAAATCGGTCAATAATTATCTTTAACTATATCTGGACTCATGCAATGCAATTACAAGCAATCCATAATAATATTTTAAATTTTGAAATCATATTTATTTTTGGCATATGAACGTTTTGAAACTGTTTCAAACTTTTTGATTATTTATCAATTATTCCGCCTCACCTGCTATCCTCTTCCACCGCATCTATCAGGCGTGCCGGACTGTTTGGAAACCACTGATTCTCATGCTAGTATTAATTTAACTCAGTTACCTGGTACTTCCCGGATCGACAAGCGCCTTTGTGCATACAGGATTTAGAATTGAGCAGTCTCTTGTACGTTACTAAGATAACATATTCTGGACCAAATCATTACAGAAAAAAAGAAACATTTGTTCCTCCCACCAGTAGAAAGTAGTTTGAGTCTTAGTTACTTCACTAACTCCTCAACAAAAACATATTTTCCGCCATTTTTGTTGACTCTAAAATACTTTCTTAAAAATTGAGTTGCGGAAAAATTTACTGAATTTGACTATGCAGACGCGTAGAAAAAGTTTTTGATCAAGTCTCCAAAAACTTATCTCTATTCTGCAGTTTTTATGTAATATTTGTTGATATTTGTACCCAAGCCAATTCTGTAACCGATAGATGAACATAACTAGTTTACACACACACACACACACACACACACACACACACACACACAAATATATATATATATATATATATATATATATATATATATAATCAATTCACCCCAAGCAAGGTGATAATTCTACTAAGACGCAAGAGATACTGAGCGTAAAAGAGAATGAAAAGACTCTAAAAAGGAAACGGAAATCCAATCCTAAACAAATTATGAATCTCTACTCATGTTCAAAAGACCAGGGAGTGTATATATATATATATATATATATATATATAGTGTGTGTGTGTGTGTGTGCGTGTGAGAGAAAGAGAGAGAGAGAGAGAGAGGAATAAGTAGCCCTTTAAAAGAGTCTGTTACAGCGAATGCACATCGGAAAGAAAAAGTGCTCAACACCATATAAAATGGCAGACCTTTTCTAAATTATGAATCACCTATACATATATATATATATATATATATATATATATATATATATATATGAGGGTGGCTTCTATATTTAAGAGGAAGCGTATTAATTTGTATCTACAATGTATATGTGCGCATGTGTGAATAATTAACTGTATATGTATGCTTGTGTGTACAGTATATGAAAAAATTTGGAATCAGAAATATTGGAATAGGGTATTTTCTGAATTTTGAAATATAATGGACACAAGTTTTAAGCCAGACATTTTACCGGTAGAGTGGGTTGACACACGTGATTCATTTGTATGGTATCAGCCAAGCCTAGGTTGCGCCAAGTTTTGTTTATCGTCACAACTTTTCTCCAAGTGTAAAGTTCGCATAGGGAAAACATTCCAATTTCAGGATTTTTTCTTTGTTTTGATTTTAGGATAAGCTTTGGCGTACTTGTGCCTCCATACACACATACAGTTACAAAGAATCTCATGTACAATTTTCACACACGTACATGTGTGGGCACGTTGGTATGGTCTAATGGTTAGCAAGCTTCTCTCGCTAGATCATTTACAACTGAAAAGTGAGTTCGATCGTCACTAGGTGCTCTATATTATCGGCCTTGTGTCACATATAAGCTACGCTTAGAAAATAATCATATACACACATAAAAGTTACCAATAAGCTCACGTGTGCACCTCGGCGTAGTCTAATGGTTAGCAAGCTTGTCTCGCCAGAACATTTACGACTGGACAGTGAGTTCGATCCTCACTGGGTCTTGTGCCGCATCTAAGCTACTCTTAAACAATCACTATGGACACCTTGATGTGATGGTTTGAAAGTTTGTTTCGCCAGAACAGTTACGACTGGACAGTGAGTTCGATCCTCACTGGGTGCTTTCGACTTTTGTGACACATCTAAGATACGCTTAGAAAATCATTATACATGTTTCTGTGCATGCATTTCTATGTACGCGCGTGTATGTAACGTGCAAAAGAACTCGAAAACCGCTTATATACAATGATTCTGTGCTGATTTATTTGGAACCTTTGGCCATTTCTATAATATGCGATGATTTTAAGGTTTTATTTGTTTCTTTTATTTTATTTATACACAGGAAATCGCTCAGAAATTGCTGCTGAAACTTTTGCTTGAACACGGACCGCCAGAGAGCAAGTACAGTCGACCTCATCTTGAAATAATTAGATCACGTGACGGGTAAAGGAAGCATGAATATATATATATATATATATATATATATATATATATATATATATATATATATATATATATATATATATGGTATTGTCATTATTTTACAATACATTTGTTATTGTAATTATTTATTCCACCAGAAAAAAAATAATAATCTCCCACTGCTTTCAAAAGAAGTGGATTCTAACGGTAACCTTTTGCAAACAGTTGTTCGGTTTTTCTCTGGACTAGATGGTGAGGATTAAATTCTTTAGTAATGATTAACTAGGCTAGCCTCGTTGACCATTACCAGATGCGGATGCGCCTTTGCAAAGAACAACTGATACTAATTAAATTCTAAGGTGGATAGTGACCTTTTGTAAGGTGTTGATTCATTTTACGACCTGTAAAGACTCATGGAACCTTGTGATGATTTAATTTACTCCTAATGGTCAACTAGACTAGCCTTGTTAACCATTACCCCCTGCTGTTGAAATGTGTAACTGATACAAACTACATTTTAAGTTGGATTTTATTTTATTTCATTTTTATGTTATTCACAAAATAAATACACTCTTTTCAGCAATTTTTTGAAAAAAATTCACGCAGTATTTTTTCAAAGACAGTGGATTCCAAAGTTTTTTTTTTCTCTGGGCCGCATTTTCGGAATTAAAATTTGCTCGCACTTCACCAAGGTATATGTGATAAAAAGTACATTTAAAAGTAAAAAGAAAACAAAAAAAACAGAGCAAGGGTTAGAGGGAGATAACCACGGATTCAAAGTCAGAACATTATCATTGATAACTCTCTCCTCCAATTTGCAAATCCTAGTTACTATATTCTTAATACTTGATATAATGCAAAAATATCACAATGATAAAATCGGTCAATAATTATTTATAACTATTTATACTGGGACTAATGCATACAGTAACAAGTAATCCATAATAATATTTGAAATTTTGAAATCATATTTATTTTTGGCATATGAATTGAAACTGTGTTATGTAGGAATAAAGTATTGCTGCTGAAACTTTTGCTTGAACACGGACCGCCAGAAAGCAAGTACAGTCGACCTCATCTTGAAATAATTAGATCACGTGACGGGTAAAGGAAGAATGAATATATATATATATATATATATATATATATATATATATATATATATACTAATTCCCATATATATATATATATATATATATATATATATAGTGGCGTTTGACTAAGTATTGTTCGAAGGTGTTAGTAATATTGTATCGGTGATTTACAAATTCTCTTCTATAAACGGGCATTACAAAAAACTGTTTCTAAATCTTTGATTGTCTTTCATTCCGCCTCACCTGCTATCCTCTTCCGCCTCACCAGCTATCCTCTTCCGCCTCCCCTGCTATCCTCTTCCGCCTCCCCTGCTATCCTCTTTCACTGCACCTATAAGGCGCGCCACACCGCTTGGGAACCACTAATCTTAGGCTATGGTAAGTTTGACTTAGGTTAACATGTGTGAAGCATCCAACAGAAGAAGAAAAAATACAATTTTAATTAATGGCTTTCCTTATTTGAATGAAAATCGTTAACCCTTGATAGGACGCTGCTATATCATACATGTTTCTCACTGCATGGACTAAATTTAAAAAGAAATTAACAATAGCATAAATCTTTGAAAAAACTTTTAAAAAGAATCACTGAATAAACCGAAAAATTCGAAGAAACGAAAAAAATGGTCTGCTTCGTAGATTCGATTGTTGCATTTTTTCCCAACAGAGACCAGGTCCTTGTTTGAGCCCAGTTATAAGTCAGGCTTTTGAATGCTGATTTTCAAGGTAACTTGAATCTCTACGATTTTTAATTTTTACTTAAAAGTTTAAAATTGCAATGTTCCGAAATTTTCATTGTTCCAACATTCTCAGCGCTTCCTATCTGCGTAGAATTATAACCAACGCTTTTGTTTTCTTATCCCTCCTCTACAGCTTACCTAGTTTCAGTCCGATGATTTCCTAAAGAACGAAACGCTCTACACAAATCTTCTCCACTTTGTTATTAATTTGTCTAACATTGTTTTGGTATATAAGTATGTATGTCTCATATTCACCCACATATATATATATATATATATATATATATATATATATATATATATATATATATATATATATATATATATATATATATATGTGTGTGTATGTGTGTTTCAGTGAGGACGATAAACAACGTACTTCGATTAAGCTTTTTATTTATTTTTTCTTGTGTTTGAACGAGTGTTTTTGATTCTTGATACTGTAATTCCGAGCGCTTTCGATTATACGTTTAGCCATTATCAAGGATGATTTTATTTTTGCTTTTTAATTGGTTGTGTGTATGTTTCTAGATTTATAGGGATGTTTTATTTTTCGAACACAGTTAGCACATTGTGGCCGTGTTCGTAGTTAATTAGACTATTTCTTCCCAAAGTAAATAGCAACGATAGTGAACATACAGCCAAAAATAACATAAATATTTTCTACAGAAAACAAATGCACATCAACTACAAACAAGATGAATCTTCACTTAGAAATATCATAAAAAATACACTACCCCAATTGACCCAAACAAAAAAAAAATCAAATTAATTATCTACTACAAAATATTTAAAACGGCTGACCTTATCCTCAGAAATAACACACCAGCAAAATTAAAATTACAACAAACGAACATTATTTATGAGTTCAAATGCCCCTTATGGAACTGTGTTGTTGATCAAACTGAACTCATAAATAATTACATGGGTCACACTATTACATGCTTATCCAGACGCCTTACATTACACCGATCTGAACACAGCTCTATTAGAACCCATTTAAGCCCATACAAACTTTACAGACCCCCATCCGAAACATACTAGTATAAAATACAAACATAAATTCATCCACATGTAAAAGAAAAGATAAAAAATAATGGAAGCCTTAATAATAAAAAGGAAAAATCCAACATTCAATAATGTTAACGACGAACACGACCAGAATATGCCAACTGTGTTCGGAAAATAATACACACCATACACACAATTAAAAAGTAAAAAAAAAATCATCCTTGACAATGACTAAAAGTATAGACGAAAGTGCTCGGAATTACAGAACATTTGTACAGTTTCTATACACTCTGTGTCCATAAAAGAAAACACTTGTTCGAACACAAGAAAAATTAAATAAAAAGCTTAATCAGAGTACCTTGTCTGTCGTCGTTAATGAAACATGTATAAATGCAGGATTGCTGCGTAAATACACAATATATATATATATATATATATATATATATATATATATATATATATATATATATATATATATATATATATATATATATATCATAATTGACAGAGTATAAACGGTTCATTATAACAGTACTAAGGAATCTTTCTACTTTCATTAGAACTAGTTGCAATCTAAATTTTGATTTCTTACTCGGGGTAGATTGGTACTTCAGTAAGAAAGAAAGAAAGAAAAAAAGTCTGTTAAAAAAACTAAAGAATGATGAAAAGAAAGAAGGAAACAACGAAATTCCTAGTAAAAAATTAGTAAATCGGAGCAAAACGAATGTTTTTCTGTTCTTTTTTTTATAATAACAAAAAAAAAAAAAAGAGAAAAGAAGGAAGCTGAAGACCTGAAAGATACGTGTACAGTGGATTCGGGCGCCGCACGTTAAAACGAATGGAAAGATGGCCGCTCACCCCTCATTCCAACCACGTTGAAGGAGCCCTGCAACTGATTCGGCTAATCAGTTGTTGAAGCGCGCGACTCGGAGCCTGCCGTTGGATATACAAGCAGAGACAGAAGAATTTTTTTACGGTCTTTTTTTTCCCCCAACAACAATTGGTGGAGAAATCCAGAGGAGCATGAGGACAGTATAGTTCGCTGCCGCCATCACCGCTGGCGAATGATGACATTGATAGCGACGAAGGACGAAGAAAAAGGTAGGGGAACAGAGGGAGAGAGCGAGAGAGAGGGATAGATAAATAGAGGGGGTAGACAAAGAAAGAGAGAGAGAGCACGAATGAAAAGGAAGAAAAAAATGAAGACGGGAAAATGATAGCGAAGGGAAAATGCGGATAAAGACGGAAAGAGTGAGTGGAGAAGAAGTACGAAGAGAAAGACAGTGAAGTAGTGAAGTAGAATATGAGGAAAAGAACGAAAGAAAGAAAGAAAGAAAGGACGAAAGAAAGAAAGAACGAAAGAAAGAAAGACAAAAGCGGAAAAGGTGGAAAGGAAGATGATAACAAGAATGTGAGCAGAATAAAACAAATAAGATGTCTAAAAAAGGAGGCCTAAGACGGAAACAAAAGGGAGGGGGAGAGAGAGAGGGAGATATAGATAGAGGGAGGTAGAGGGAGACAGAAGGGGAGAGAGAGCAGGAATGAAAAGGAAGAAAAGAATAAATAAGACGGGAAAATGATAGAGAAGTGAAAATGAGGATAAAGATGGAATAAGTGAGTGGAGAAGTATGAGGAAAAAGACAGTGAGGTAGAATATGAAGAAAGAAAGAAAGAAAGAAAGAAAGAAAGAAAGAAAGAAAGAAAGAAAGAACGAAGAAAGAAAGAACGAAAGAAAGAACGAAAGAACGAAAGAAAGAAAGACAAAAGCGGAAAAGATGGAAAGGAAGATGATAACAATGTGAGCAGAATAAAACAAATAAGATGTCTAAAAAAGGAGGCCTAAGACGGAAACAAAAGGGGGGGATAGAGAGAGGGAGATATAGATAGAGGGAGGTAGAGGGAGACAGAAGGGGAGAGAGAGCAGGAATGAAAAGGAAGAAAGGAATAAATAAGACGGGAAAATAATAGCGAAGTGAAAATGAGGATAAAGATGGAATAAGTGAGTGGAGAAGTATGAGGAAAAAGACAGTGAGGTAGAATATGAAGAAAGAAAGAAAGAAAGAAAGAAAGAAAGAAAGAAAGAAAGAGGAAAAGATAGAAAGGAAGAGAAGAATAAGAATGTGAGCAGAATAAAAAAGTAAGATGCCTAAAAAAAGAAATAAAACAAATAAGATGTTTAAAAAAGAAATAAAAAAGCAATGTTTGTTCAAGATTCATCTTTAAGCCAATCTAGGTTCGCATTGTACATTTTCTGAACGGCGATCTGGTCAGATCTTCGTTCAGCTTAAAGCTTTCGCTTTCATTTCAAACTTCTCAATGCCAGTACATCACCCAACTTCATCTTTCTTCTGCTTCTCTTGTTTTTTTTTCTATTCGCCCTTATTTCTTTTCTTATTTCTTCCCAATCACACGTACCTATATTCAATGATTATTTTTTTCCTTCAATTTCTTCTCTAGCTTCTGTTGGCTTCCTCCTCCTCTTCGTTTCATGTTTTTTCCCCTCTTCCTTCTTTTTTTCCGTTTTCCTCCTCCTTCGTCTTTCTTCTTTTCTGTCTTCGCCTTCCCTTATCCTTTTCTTCTCCTCTTCTTTTCCTCTCCACCTTTTCCGTCTGCTCTTTTCTCTTTTCACCATCCCCGATCACAGCGTTTCTCTTCTTCTATTTCACTGCGTTTATCTTCCTTTTTTTTTTTTTTGTCATTAATTCCCCTTTTTCCACTCTCTCCCCGTTCATTCAAAATTTAACTTTCTCTTTTTGCTCTTGTTAAATTATTTACAATGTTTAGAAAACAGTGATATGTACTCAAACACGAGTATCCACTATATATATCGTTTAAAACAATAAGTACGCATATATAAATATATAGATATAGATATAGGTATTTCTAAAAAATGGATTTTTAATTATTTATTAATCTGACATATTGGTGCAAAATAATTTCGTTTTCTCACATAGTAACATATGTTAGAAAACGAAATTATTTTTGCACCAACCTAATATTTTATTACATTAAACTTTATTTTTAGTGGATATCAATATTTGAGGAGATGATTCGTGTATTTATTAAATAAGATTTCATTTAATTTATTTAATAAAAGGGGCATCTATATGGCTTTCCTCGATCGACAAAACGCTTCGTGGCCGTGTTGGTCCAAATTCCGTGGAAGCTTTCTTCTGCAAAGGTGGTCGCAGGTTCGAATCCTGTCGTGTGGTGCTTCTTTTTCTTCAATAACATTTTCCAAAGACAAATATAAATTGATATACTGTTTAATATAATAAACGGGGCGTCTTCTCAAGCATGGGTATCCACTAAAAATAACGTTTAAAGTGGCGCTCTCTCTCTCTCTCTCTCTCTCTATATATATATATATATATATATATATATATATATATATATATATATAAATAAAAGTTTGAAGCCACCCACCAGAATTAGTATGGGGGTGACTTGATGAAAAAAAAATTACAAGGAGATCTTAGAGTCAGTGAAAAAAGAATGGAATCAATTATCCAACTTATACTTTGAGAAACTTTTGCGCTGCAGTAATCAAGGCTAAAGGAGGATATTTTAACGAGAGCAAAATTTAATCACAAGATGCTTTCTTCCCCTTTTTGTCATAATAAACTTTCTAATGTAAAATCGTGTCTGACTTCATTTAATCATATATAATATTTTTTCTTATTTAAAGTAGAAAACAAGTTCATTTTGTTCCAATTTTTAAAATTACCAAGGTTGCCTAAAAATTTTGAAGTATAGTGTATATATATATGCGTGTGTGTATATAGATAGTATATAAACTGCATCTGAAGGTTATATGCAAAATAAGTATTGTCAAATATTTTATGTAAAATTCATAGATATGTGTTATCCTATGAAATAATTTGTACTATTATGTATAGCGAGTAAGCATGAAAGCAATTAAGTCCCAATTTTCAATTTCAGATTGATATTTAGCATTTTTTCAGTAATTATGGCAATTTGCAGTGTCAAGAGATTATTTGCAAGAACTAGAATTTAGTATTATGGCTCGTAAAAAAGAACTAACAATGAATGAAAAGAACTATATAATCAAAGAAATTAGCAAAGGAAAGTCTTCTCTTCAAATTTCTAAGGATTTAAAAATGGATCATCAAATAATCAAGAAAATATGTCAAATAGGAATTCAACCAAGGAAAAAAGTCTCAGGCTGAATTCAGGAATTTAACAAAGCCAGATCTATCACATATCCGAAGAGAATTAATAAGAAACCCAAATGCGTCAAGTGCGTTCATATTTGAGGCCGCTGGAGCTCCTATGGTGTCAAGGGAAACAAGGTGTAAAGCATTAAGGAAGTTTGCTGATGTATAAAATCAAATAAAGAAACCCATTTTAACAAAAAGACGTAAGGAAAGAAGATTGCAGTGGGCCCAAAAAATACATGAAAACTGATTTAAGTAAAGTGCTTTTTTCAGACGAATCAAGGATCACCCTCGATGGGCCCGATGGATGGGCTCAAGGATGGGTTTGCAAGCAACATGACACAAGAAAATTTTTTAAACGCCAACAAGGCGGCGGTGGGATCATAATGTGGGCTGGGATTATTGGTAATGAGCTTGTGTGTCTATTTAAACTGAAAGACGGGGTTCAAATGAATTCCAAAAGTTACTATGATTTTCTAGAGCAATATTTCTTTGAATGGTTTGATAACCAGTCTTTAGCCAAGCGTAGATCTATGATCTTTATGCAAGACAATGCGTCAAGTCATGCATCAAAGTTTACTAAATCCTGGTTGAAAGAAAATGGATTTGTTGAAGATTCTCTAATAGACTGGCCTTCAAATAGCTGTGACTTGAATCCCATTGAGAATCTGTGGAGCATCCTCAAGAGAGATATTTATTCTAATGGAAGGCAATTCAACAGCAAGTGTGACATCTGGGAGGCAGTTAAAGTTGCTGCAAACAACTTACCAGCCGCTAAAATTGCAAATCTAACATCAGATGTTGACAATAGTCTGCTAAGAGTTATTGAAAAGAAAGGCGCATTTGTGCAATAAATTTTAGGAGGTTCTTATTATTTTTTGTTAATATATCTTTTATTTTTAAAATAAAATGTTTTTTTATGTTTTTCCTTTAAGAAATTGACGAATTTGTTCTAAAATCTTTTCATATTATTTTTTTACATTAGTTTTACAAAGTATAATAATGTAAAAGTATCAAAATAAATAGTTGCAAATAAACTACTGACAGTCAAATTAGTCTGTTTTGTTAACTTAGTAAAATTTTTTCCAACCAAAAACAATAGTTTTCTCTATCACTATATATCTAAGTTAATAATATTGAGTAGAATCTAAACAACATCATAATAGGACTTTATTAAAGACGCAACTCTATACCAATTCATAACTTGCATATAATCTCTAGACGCAGTTTATATATATATATATATATATATATATATATATATATATATATATATATATATATAGAGAGAGAGAGAGAGAGAGAGAGAGAGAGAGAGAATATATATATATATATATATATTATAATAATATTTTTTGTTTAAAAATATGATTCCTTCGCTACATAAGAGTTCTCATGTTTCAAAAACGTGAGCCGAAATCATCCAAATAATTAATAAAATTAAGTTGGATTGAGGTGTTTAGTCACGTTTCATCTTCAAGCGAAATTTTAGGAATAAGCTGTCTCTCGGTTTACGTGTATTATTACAGAATTTGTTATTGTGGGAGTGGCTATACTATTTTCATTCTTTAAGTGGTCAGGGAGTTAATTCTTATCAGTAGATTCATATTTTTAAAAATAAAAACAAAAATACTAAGGAACCCCGGATTATGCACCCAACGTGTTCTTTTCTATTTTCTGCATACCTGCACAAGGATATATATATATATATATATATATATATATATATATATATATATATATATATACAAAGCAAATATTGTTAAACACATTTACTGGTAAAAAATACCTTCTTTACGAAACAACATTCACTGGTCAAAACACTTACTAGTTCTACGAAACTGACCATTTATCTCTATCTACACTGATGATGACAAGAAAGTCGAAAATTTGGACGATATTTTTCGTACTCTTCTTCCTAAATGAATATGAATTTTGGGCAATTTCTGCCGGAATTTACTTCTTGTATGAAAAGGATTATTCGTAATTTAGAAAATTTATCTTAATATTAATGAAAACATCCATTACTCCTTTAGAATGTAAATTGTCGCCAGTTTGTAGTTTTAATTTCGTGCATTCGCGTTGTTCATTTATGCTTTTGTTGACTGCAGAGTATACTAGTATGTTTAATACTTAAGAGAGATATAAAATTAACCCCTCCCTATACTTTATATTGTCTGTTTAACTACCACTCTCAACCCCCTCTATTAAATTACAAAGATTACACTACCCACCAATTTCTAATCCCATTTTTTTTCTCAATTCGTTGTTGGAAGATTTACCTGATCATCCTGAATCCTTAAAAAAGGATTTAGGTGAAATAAATTATCGTAATGGTACATTAAAGTGGTTTGTTTTTCATTACATATTAGCTCTGTCCTAACATTGAGCTCTCAGGATTTCATCCTCTTTGGATTTACCAATTCGGTTTACCAAGTTCCTTATAACTTAAATATATATATATATATATATATATATATATATAGATAGATAGATAGATAGATAGATAGATAGATAGATATGTATATATATATATACTACACTACACTACACTGCGCTACTATATATGTATTAGGTTGGTGCAAAAATAATGACGTAATAATGTCGTTTTTTGACGTATTCTTTAACGTCAAAAAACGACATTATTACATCATTATTTTTGCACCAACCTAATATGTGTCATGATAGCAAAAGCGTGAAACCCAGAGTTACAAACATATATTAATACAACTAATTATGATGTTATCTCTATCATTGATATTGAGCGCTCTCCAATAATTACTGCGCATATATTATAATATAGAAATTTTATATAAACACACACACGTTTCCCTGCTTCTTTTCTATAAATATTTTCATGGCAATTGTTCTAATGAGTCTTGTAAGTCAGCCACTTGTATTTAAACTTACTACGAGATTAATAAATAGGTCTCACCATTTTACTGTTGGAATAGCTATACGTAACCGTAAGTTCTATTCTAATAGTTTCTTCTTTCTTACTTCTTACCTGTGGAACACTCTTCCGGTTTCTTGCTTCCCTGCTATCTACGATATTCAGAAATTTAAATACAATATTAATCGCCATCTTCTGTCTTCCTAAAATCGGTTCTTTTATTGTCCTTTCACTTCACTAGCGCCTTCTCATTCTCTTCTACTCCCAGTAACCCCTTGCGTCTTAGTGGTATTATCGCCCTGATTTATGGAGAAATTGTTATATATAAACAACTAAAACAAGGAACAATAACAACATTTATTAAGTTTCCTTTATTAGACATTAAATTATATCACTTACCATCCTCCATAAATTACCTTTATTTTCACAGTCTGAAGAATATTCCTAAGAGTTGTTAAATTAAAAAAATTGAAAACCTAACGATATTTTACTTCTGTTTATAAATACTTGATGGAAAAGAATATCTATATCCGCAGATAGACTGTTTTGCTGCAACACAGCTCATCAGTGTGGCTAGACATCCGATTTTTCTGAGCCGGGATCGAAACCCGAACGATTTGGTATCAGTCAGAGATTCTACCCACAAGATATAGTCGCACGGTTGGCAGAATGGAAAAATTTAACGTTTTTACTATATGAAAGACATCGTTGGCTAGGAGAGCTAGATTCTACTTGAAGAGCCTTGAATTAATAGCAAGTTGAAATTGAAATTCCGAGTTGAAATTAATTTCGCACCCCTAATATTTGAATATTTCTACTACATCCGGTCTGGTAATCCTACTATATATTTAGAGATTCTTAATAAAATCCAAAGAAGAATCTGCGGTTTTATTGGTCCTGACCTAGTATCTCGACTTCAGTCACTTTTCCCCACAGCCGTAACATACCTTCCCTGTGCTTTTTCTATGAAAACTTTCATTATAATTGTTCTGATAAAGTTTCCTTTTTGGTACCTAGATTTTATGTTTTTAAGCGCAGTACTAGATTGGCGGCAAGGTCTCATCATTTTACAGTTGAAATAGCTAGATGCAAAAATAAGTTCTATGCTAATAATTTCTTCTATCGCACTTCTCGCTTGTTGAACTCTCTTCCAGCTTCTTGCTTGCCAGCCAACTTCGATCTTCACAAATTTAAAAGTCAATGTCAATTGTTATTTTCTTGTCAAACAAGGACGGCTGGAACAGAATATCATGTTCTATGTTGGGTGGAACTTCGAGGAAATATTGCGATTTGAGCTTATCCCAGATGGTCATGGTGTGAAAATTGTCATGTATTGGCTAATCGAAGAACCGCATTCCTGCAGCATGACAATGTCCCAGCACAAATTGGAAATGTTGTTAAATATAATGTACTTGAAATAAAATTCATAAATGAATTTTTGTTATGGTTAGGTAAGGAATGTTAAATAATAGTTTCCGACTATTATTTTTTAGTAGCAGTGTATTTGGGCTCAGACCTTCTGAGGCTGACCTTTAACGTCAGATTTTAGACAAAATAAGGATGTCGATTTTGATTGCTTGAGACGACTTGTTTAATAAAATAGATAAGTTTTCAAATTCCCTTTTGTTGATGTCTCTTTCATCTCCGGAGTCAAATACCGACTAGCGATCACCCGGCCGAGAGAAGAAAGAGAGGAAGACAACTTTATTATGATCGCCTCAAGACCGCCAACTAAGAGACCCCCAGACCGATGGGGCTATGCAACATTTTGCTTATTTGGCGCAATGGCCAAGACCACCCCTCAAAAAGATGGAGTATGCAACAATACGACCAAGCGCAGACCAACTCGGAGAGTTGGAAGTGCTGCATCAATCAGCCTACACTTCACACCTTGCACAATCGCTATCTGTCTATATTTCTGAGATGAGGTAATATGTACACTATTTACATCATTCAGACTATTGCCCTCATCTTTGTCACCATATTTATTACAACGTTTCGGCCCGTCAGTATCTGTCTATATTTCTGAGATGAGGTATTATGTACACTATTTACATCATTCAGACTATTGCCCTCATTTTCGTCGCCATATTTATTACAACGTTTCGACATTCCAACCACCAGAAGAATGCCGGAGCGTACAACGGCCAAAACGGTGTAATAAATATGGCGATAAAGATGAGGACAATAGTCCGAATAATGTAAATATTGAACAATCGCATTACCCACTTTTCTGACAAATGGCTTATTTCCAGCACAGACGGTGGTTCAACAATATGGATGAAGTTAAAAACGGTGGCAGGGTGTTTTTTGCCTCTAAACCAACCAAATGTCATCATGGAATTGGGTTTCAGGCACAACAATGGCAACGGACAACAGAATAGGTTGGAACATATTTTGATGAATAAACGCTTTTCGCATGTAAATTGTTTAAACTATTAATAAATGCTTGAAAACCGAAAAAAAAAACTTTTGACTTAACCTAGTATATA
>OZ010573.1:122664341-122794341 GCA_963932145.1 Acanthosepion lycidas
AAAAAAATAATTATTACAAGACAAAATGTCTGTTTTTAAATAAACCACAAAGGGTCGATGAGCCGTGAAAATTAATCAATCAATTAAATCAGTCACTCAATTAAAACAAAAGTTTTCTGTAAATAACAGAACAATTCATAGACTAAAAAACGCAGTTGGTATACATGAAATATATATGCCATGTTTAATGGATGTCAGTTATTACCTGTTAATTCCTCTCCAAGTTCTCACTAACTTAATCGGGTATTGAACTCACACTCTTTGGGTCCTGTCACGGGATCTAACTAACGCCTTTATCCACTGCGCCATGTGTCCTTGAGGACATATGTGTATAGATTTCCGGGTATTATAAACCTAATGTCTTCAGCCACATTTTTTTACCAGTGCTCATATTGCAATTTTCAAGCGATAACTGATAACTAACATCCATTAAACATGGCACGTGGAATTAGAACAGTCTACCCCAGTGAGCGAAATAAAGGGTTCAGTTCGACATTCCAACCACCTGAAGAAGGTTGGAGCGTACAACGGCCGAAATGTAGTAATAAATATGGCGACAAAGACGGGGACAATAGTCCGAATAATGTAAATAGTGTACATAATACCTCATCTCAGAAATATAGACAGATACTGAAGGGCTGAAACGTTGTGATATATATGGCGACAAAGATGAGGACAATGGTCCGAATAATGTAAATAGTGTACATATTGCCTCATCTCAGAAATATAGACAGATACTGAAGGGCTGAAACGTTGTGATATATATGGCGACAAAGATGGAGACAATGGTCCGAATAATGTAAATAGTGTACATATTACCTCATCTCAGAAATATAGACAGATACTGAAGGGCCGAAACGTTGTGATATATATGGCGACAAAGATGAGGACAATGGTCCGAATAATGAAAATAGTGTACATATTGCCTCACTTCAGAAAATAGACAGATACTGAAGGGCTGAAACGTTGTGATATATATGGCGACAAAGATGAGGACAATGGTCCGAATAATGTAAATAGTGTACATAATACCTCATCTCAGAAATATAGACAGATACTGAAGGGCTGAAACGTTGTGATATATATGGCGACAAAGATGGAGACAATGGTCCGAATAATGTAAATAGTGTACATATTGCCTCATCTCAGAAACATAGACAGATACTGAAGGTCTGAAACGTTGTGATATATATGGCGACAAAGATGGGGACAATCTCAGAAAATAGACAGAGGCTTGAGTTAATAGATGGCAAAGCAGAGACAAAGAGTGATCGTAAAGAATCAAATGTTGTCTCGGAGACAGGAAATTGTCGGGTGAAAAAAACATGATCTCCCGTATCTTGAAGGATCACGGGATATAAATAAAGACCCAAAAGAAAGCGACCCTCTTCACATTAAACAATTTCAAGACATACTTTCATAATATATTTTAGGAAATAGCTACAATATTTACTTACCGAACAAGGTTTTTAATGAATAACTCTACAGTGGGACAGACACTAAAAATATTTCTCAAATATGAACTTCACAAACCATCAAAGAACTTGAGGTTTTATGGGAATACCTCCAAATGGATGTCCAGTTTTATTTGAAATATTTGACATGTGCTTTAGATTTCAATATGATAGTTTTTTCAATTGCTTGGTCTGCTGCTAGGAAGGTTGGTTCATTGTGTCATGCTAAACTATTTTTCCCGCCAATATCTAACTTACACATTTATAATTTTACCATTCGTCCATGCATTGAATATTGCTGTCATGTGCGCTCTGTTGCTTCTGCTAAATATTTTTAAAATTCTTGATAAAATACCAAAAAGAATGTGCAATATTACTGACCATGACCTGGCATGCCGGCTTCAGTCACTTTCCCACTGTTCTAACATAGTTTCCCTCTACCTTTTCTATACATATTTTCATGATAATTGTGCTGCTGAGATTCTCTGTCTGGAACCTGGAAATTATGGATTTAAGCATAATTTATGCCCAGTTGCTTTTCTCGCACTTCTCCTTAATGGAAATCTCTTGCAGCTTCTTGCTTCCCAGTCAAGTTTGATCTTCAAAAATTTAAATGCGACATCAATCGTTATCTCCTGTCTTAATTCCTGTTCTTTTATTCTTCTCTCTCCTTAATAGTGATTTCTTTTTCTCATATTATCTGAATAACCCCCTTGTGTCTTAGCGGCTTTATTGCCTTGCTTGGGGATGGAATCATAAAAAATACCTTCCTATGGAACCCCAGTGCTATCAGCTTTTAACAAGTGGGACAGACAATAAAAATATTTCCCTTGATATCAAGAAATCTAGGTCATAATTGGCCATTTATGTCCTAAAGATGAAAAAACAAAAAAAACAAAACAAAAAAACATAAAGTTACCTTAAGATTGACCTCGTCTGGGAAAAGAAAAAGAAGCAGGCGAATATGGTAAATTTTGCATATATTCTTTCTCTGAAACTCCATTGCTGTTAGATATTGACAGGAGACATCTATGTCACTTGTGTTCACAATCTGATGTCGTATAAATATGGGTAATGTTACAGCACCCTTAGGGGTTTTCAAGAGTACATCATGTATATCCATTCATTCCACATACATTCTCAGGGGATGTTAAGAAATTCTCTATTATTATATTAATCAAGAAAAAAAGATCTACAAAATTTACTAGCCAAGCAAGAAAAATTGTATAGTGAGACAGACAATAAGAATATTTTTGTTGATATTAAGAAACGTAGGTTACAATTGCTTAGTCAATCCCGGAAGATGACCCATGAAAAAATATGTAAAGTGGAATTAAGTTAGACCGTATTTAGGAAAAGAAAATGAGACATGCCAAAAAAAGATGGTGGAAGAGGATATTAACGATGGACATAAAAGAGATTGTTCTCCTGAAGGACTAAATTCTACTCAAAGCAGAAGTCTGTGTTTGATAGAGAGTTAGAATTCCAGAGTTATATGGGCAATATTTAACCTTCGTGCAAAAAGATGTGTCAAAAGAACGATTATTCTCTCACCACTGCTATTACTGTATTCCCTTTTGACTCCCTCGGTAATGTTTTAATAAACAAGATTATAAAAAGTATAAGGCTTTTTTTATTATTATCTATTAGGTTAGTGCAAAAATAATGACGTTTTTGACGTATTTTTTAACGTCATTTTTGCACCAACCTAATACATCTTATAAAGATTTATTACTTACCATTTTATAAATAAATGAATTTGAAAAGAAACTTTTCTTTTCAAGAATGGAATTTCTGTTCTACAATGCAATATTTGTTATTTACCATTTTATAAATAATTGAAAAAACAAGTTTTTTTTTCATTCATTATTTTATGAAAATACCAATAAACTATAGAATAAGTATTTTATTATATTTCGTCCACATTCTTATACTCTTATTTACATTATATTCGGAGTATTGTCCTCGACTTGGTTGTTGCTATCAAAACTTTTCGGTCGTTGTGATCTCCGGCCTTCCTCAGGTGTATAGCGATCTGGATAACCTACCGGGAATTCTGACCTGAACTGATTCGAAGTGGGCAGATTGATTCTGAATACTGTCCTGATGTTGTATGAACCACAAATCTTCTGAATCTTTTCTGATAAATTTTAAGTAGGGAGACCGTGGCAATTTTCTGATCCTCTTTGTCCCTTCTATTCCCACCTGTAGACGCCGATGTCATGTATGCCGGGTAGCTGACATCATGAAGCTGATCATTTTTTTTTTTTTTTTTTTTGACGTTGATCATTTCTTGTTGGTATATATCAGGGTTACCCCTTAAGTTTTTGCCTGGTGTTGTAGGTATCGGACGATCGCTTTCTTCACACTGTACGGATGATGCGAATTGAGATATTGTCCACTGAAGGTTGGCTTGTGATAGACGGATGTTTTGAATCCATACTCTTATACGCGAATAAATATGAAATTGTTCTTTTAAATAAGCAGTCTAATAAATAAATAGTGTGTTAATATCTATGTCGCCGATTCTCAAGAATAAAGAAAATGTATGAATCTACTTTCACATGACCGGGTTTTATTTAAATTATAAATCATCGATTTTTAAAACAATAAACATTGTCAAGGGAGTCAAACATGTATACAATAATAGCGGTGTCAAAGGAATAATCGTCATTTTGTCATGTCGATTTTTGCAGGCACGAAGGTTAGACATTGCCATTATGTTCTTGTTGAAAAGTAGTGGACAAATTCGACAGATTTTAACAATTCATATCAACTTCATTCTTCTGGTCTGTAAAACAAAGTACTTACTGTCTCAGTAGACTGGGGCTTTTTAACTATGGACTGCACAGATGGTCTGAGAATGTAAAATTGTTCGGAAATAGCTCCGAGTGACAGTCTAGACTTTTATAGCTTCAAGTTATAGACTAGATTTGTGTAAACATAAGTTTTGATATCTTCGACGCATTCATAAGATTTCTTCATGGTAGTTTTCATATATCTACTCTGTAAAACTCTGATGTAGTGTGATGTGAACAAATGATATTAGGTTGGTGCAAAAATAATGTCGTTTTTTGACGTATTTTTTAACGCCAAAAAATGACATTATTTTTGCACCAACCTAATAGTTTATTCAAACAAAATGGAGTCTGTTATGCAAAGGAGATTAAGGTCACATCTTGTATTCTTAAATTTCAGTACACATTGATAAATATGTATAAATATTTTGAACCCCTCCATATTATTTATTTAAGTTTTTTGGGGGGTTTTGATTGTTTGATTTGTTTCGTTTTTATGGTGTATGAAGCTTTTGCGGGTTATTGAAAGCCAGGAAATATTTTTATATTTTAAGAATTTTTTGTAGATAATAATTAACCCATAGTTGGGAGGAGAAGAAATGGATTCATACCTTTCCCAAGGTTATTTGCGCGTATGTAAATATAACGAACCCGACTGGAATTGGAACTCAGCGATTTCCAATTCCGAGATTATATCCATTGCACTATCCACACAACCAAGCTCACAGCGCTTGATATTTCCAAGCACCCAGTCATCTAGGTACTGACCAGGCTTGTCGTTGCTTAACTTTGATGATCGTACGAGAACTGATATTTTAACGTGGTATAGTCGTAAGCACTTTGTATTGTATATTGTACATAATTTTTTACACTGCATAAATATCCATAGTTTTGTGTGTATATTACAGAAAATTATTCTAAAATTTAAATATAATTGAAATTTATTGTATTCCATGAAAAGTTTTCATATATATATATATATATATATATATATATATATATATATATATATATATCCTGGTACGATGAGAAGGAATAGAGTACAATTCCAACGTTCGAAACATTTAATTTAAAAGAGGGCTCAATACAGAGTAGAGAAATATTAGTTATCTTAGGATATTACAGCAAAAACATGTCAAAACCGCTACACAATTGCTGTCGTTTTTCCATGCATATCAATGCATCTCTTCAGGCGATTACGGCAATTGTATAGCTATTTTTAGATGTTTTCAGTGTAATACGTACACACACACACGTACATACATACATATATATATATATATATATATATATATATATATATATATATATATATATATATATATATATCAGAGGCCTTTGACAAGGTGTAGCAGAAACGTTTACTACACAAGCTCTCCAGCTATAGAATCACTGAAAGGGTCTTCTCGCTCATAAAATCATTCCCAACAAGAATGTACTTGATAATGCCCAGTGGTCCCCCAAGGGTCACTTCTCGGACAAACCCTCTTTTTGATTTACATAAATGACCTGCCTAAGAATATTCTCAGATTCTTAATAAACATCTATGTCGATGATATGACTATATACAGCTCTACCGCTAAAACTCTTGATGGTCAGAGATTTGATCTCTCTTCCGATCTTGCAAAAACTACCCAGTCTGTTAAAAACTGGTTGGTTACATTCAATACTTCGAAGACCAGCCTAGTTACACTCCATCATTGGCGATCAGACAGCGAACTAGTACCAGTCAGGATGAATGGTGGTCCTCTCGGAGAGGTACCATGCCTTGAAAGACTATTGGGCCTCAAACAAGCACCTGACCGCTACTCGTACATATGATCCATTGCTAAGGATGCAGGTAAAATGGTCAGCCCTCTGTATCACTCCAGTAAGTACCTGACCCCTCCTGCTATCCTCTACCTTTACAAGAGCCAGATCAGGCCCAAAATGGAGTACTGCTGTCATATTTGGGTGGGAGCTGTTATCCCGGTTTTAATTTTCTTAAAAATGGAATTAACAACCGACATAGATTGAGATTTTCAACTAAAAAATATTGTGCGTCAGATAGGAATCGAACGTGCATCTCTTTTTTCCACTCTTTTTATTCAATCTGTGACGCGATCTGTTTAGACACGGAGACCAACCTGATAGTGCAAGGTTTACATTACCTATTTAAGGAAGTCACACCTCCCCTTGAAATCTCTACAAATCTATATGTATTAACTTCAGTTTGGTACGCGAAACGTAAACAACATTCATTCTTTCTCGATTAGGACTTCTCAATCTAGTCCTGCTGTTAATTATTTCATTTAAACATATCCGATTTCTGATTAATAGAACGACTATAAAAAATTCGATCGGGAATTAGACAAGAACAGTACGGTTTCGTTAAAGGCACTGAGACAAGGAAGGCAATATTTATGCTCCGAATGATAACAGTGAGAAAGTGATGAAGCCGAGATGCCAGGTCAAGACCCATAACATTACAGATCTTGCTTTGGATTTTATGGAGATTTTCGAGATATATAGCAGGAGCACCAGACCAGATGTGTGGACAATATCCAATGCACGGACGAAGGGTAGATTTCTGAATGTACAAGGTGGATTCTTACGTGAAAAATTGTCTGGCAGGACATAGTGAACCAACTTTCCTAACAGCAAACCTAACAACCGATTCGATACAATCTTTTCACGTCATGTCAGTGGAAAACATGAGTCCGAGAAGGCGCAACGAGTTACTCTCCCGGGGGTTGTTATCGACCATGCTGATGGAAGGCAAAAACATTTCTGTAAGACGACTAAAAAACAAGTTTCTTTTTGGAGGTGACAATAAAAATATTTCGCTTGAAAGCTAGGTTATGAATGCCCAGTTATGTCATAAAGATGGAAAAAAAAACATAAAGCTGCCTTCAGATGAAACACATCTGGGAAATGAAAACGAAGCAGATCAGCATGGTAGATTCTGCATATATTCTTTCTCTGAAACTCCAGTGCTGTTAGATATTGATAGGAGACATCTATGTCACTTATTTTCACAATCTGATGTCGTATAAATATGGGTACATCATGTATATCCATTCATTTCACATACATTCTCAGGAGATGTTAAGAAATTCTCTATTATTATATTAATCCAGAAAGAATGATCTACAATATTTACTAGGCAAACAAGAAAAATTGTATAGTGAGACAGACAATAAGAATATTTTCGTTGATATTAAGAAACGTGGGTAACAATTGCTCAGTCAATCCCTGAAGATGACCTATGAAAGAATATGTAACGTGGAATTAAGGTGGGCCGTATTTGGGAAAAGAAAATGAGACATGCCAAAAAAAAAAAAAAAAAAAAAAAAAAAAATGAGCTAGCGGATGTGCATATTAACGACGTACGTAAAACAGATAGGTCTTCCAAAGGACTAAATTCGAGTTAAAGTAGAAGTCTGTGTTTCGTGGAAAGTTAGAATTCCAGAGTTATGTCGGCAGTGCTTAACCTTTGTGGCCGAAAAAAAAGGTGTGTCAAGAGAACGGTTATTCCCTTGACGCCGCTATTACTGTATACACTTTTGACTGCCTCGGTAATGTTTATTTACAAGATTATGAAAATGGGATGAAACAAATACAATGCGATATTTATCATTTGCCTCTTATAAAGATCTAATACTTACCATCATAAAAAAATGAATTTGAAAAGAAACTTTGCTTTTCAAAAATGGATTAAAAAATTACAAAGTTATCAAAATATGTAAATCAACTACAATACAATATTCATTATTTACCATTTTATGTCAGTGGAAAACGTGAGGCCGGGATGGCGCATCGAGTTACTCTCCTGGAGTTGCTATCAACCATGTTGATAGAAGGCAAAAATGCATCTATAAAACGACTAAAAGACAACAGTTTCTTTTTAGAGGCGTTAAAATTTGCACTCCAGTTAACAACAGATAGAAAGTCATTTTTGAGATCATCTGCCAGTTTTTTATCGAACCTATCGGACTTGCTATTAAGACAGGAGTAAGTAATTGTGTCATCAGCATAGATACCAACTTGGGAACTGATGACATCAGCTAGGTCGTTGATCTAGATATGCAACAAAGTTGGTTTGATCCCTGGAGACATTCGTATTAACATGAAATAGTCTAGAAGCGTGGCCTCTCAACACGACTTACACGATTTTTTGAGAAAGATTGGATCAAATAAAAAATTCGGTCGGGGATACCACACACTTTCAGCTTGTGAAGAAGACCACCATGCTACATCATAAGACATCTTTGAAATATCTAAATCCACAGCCCTAGCCTCTTCATTCGACGTTCTTATCTAAAGCTCAACGGGCTTTTTCAAACATAGCCGTTAACGCATCGGTGGTTAACCTAGAGAAGCGAAAGTGATATTGTTTGTCTGAAAGAAGACAGCGTTAAGTGAAATGTTTAACTAATTCTGGTTGATTCGAGGCTACTGTACTTTGGTAGAAGACTAATAGGTCGATAAATCAAGACGGTTTACCGGTGTTCTTAAAAGCAGGAACTGCAGGAGAGGATTCCCAACAAGTTGGAAAGCAAGAAATGGCAAAGCATTTGTTGTAGAGTTTAGAGGGAACAGGAGATAATTTTTAGGACATTTGCAGGGATGCCAAGTTTGCATGATTTGTTGGGATTCCTAGTTGGGAGTTGATAGCGGAAACCATAGGCAGTGTTATATGCATATAACACAACAGCAACTCGGTTGTAGGTGGTAGAGTAGACAAAGGAGATACTTCTGACATGCTAAGAGTAGAATTTATGAACAAAGCATTCTGCTTAATAAGCAGAAAAAACACTTCAAAATGATTGAAGAGAGGAGGATTGCGGACTTACACTTGTTTTAAATTCTCTCTCTCTTTATATATATATATATATATATATATATATATATGTATATATATATATATATATATATATATTGCTAAAATAGGAAAGAACCGTTAGATTGATGATCCGAAGTTCTTTAGTATGTTTATTTTTATTTTCAAAAAAAAGTGCTCAATGCACAAGTAGAACCTAGATTATAATTATTTTTTATTATAATTTAATAATAAAAATATAATTATATATTTTAATAAATATATTTTAATAATTATATTTTAATAATTAATTTAATAATAATAATATAATTATATATTTTTGCTATAACTATATATTATAAATATATATATATTTTTATATATATATTTTTTATTATAATTATATATATATATATATATATATATATATATATATATATATATATATATATATATATGCGTGTGTGTATGTGTGTTTGTGTGTACGTGAGTTTACAGTTGCCGTCATCAAATACCGGCCTATATAATTAAGTAATGCCTCAGTTATAGAACAAAATTTCGGTTCTCGAACAGCACTGCGGAACCTATCTGAACCGATTTAATCAAAACAGAATAATTTCTGTGTGGTAGAACCAGACATTGAGGAGTTTGAGATAGCTACAAGTACTGCGACTGTAAAGGAAATTACTATTGTTGGTGATATTGTCTCTATGGGAAAAACTATGGGCTTGGATGTCGATATTGAAGAACTGGTAGAAGGCGACGGTACTGAGCTTAACCACCGATGAGCTCGTTCACATTCAAAATGAACAGCAAAAGACTTTGGCTTTGAAAATGTCTTCTGAGGAGAAGGAAGGAAAGGGAGATGTCCCAAGTTCTTTAATCAAAGAAATGTTTCTTAAATGGGATGATGAAAAATTTTTGTGCCAAAATATCACCCTGATAAATTAGAAGCAAATAGAGCTATAAAGATTTTCAATGACAATATCATTGTCTCATTTTAGAAAAAATTTTACATCGCAAGCAAAAACAACTAAGAATAGATAGGTTTTTACTGAAAGAAAAAAGAAAAGAAATCCCAGAGAAAGATATACCTGAATATATAGTGTAAGCATCTAAATAAGCATTCATCTGGTTCTTGGAAATGAATTAATCTCTATTACATTAATTGTAATGGGGGAAAATGATTCGGTTCTCGAACAATATGCTTTTAGAACAGACTTTCAGAACAAATTATGGCCAAGAACCGAGGTTGCTCTGTATTAAATTAAACTGTTAAGGGGTCCACCCCTTTTTCATACAAGTGGACTCGCCCAGTGTGTACTTGTACTGCTGCCGGTGAATACCCGAGAGACCAGTCAGAGAGTGACGGTGATACAGTGAGAGAGTGAGGTAACCGCTTTGTAGGAGTCACAGTTGCGAGCACGTAGACTCAGAAGGAAGTCCTACTTCGATACTGAATTTCCCAGACTGTATATATATTATTATTGCTACTAACCACATTTCTGGATCTACTAACCGTATTACCAATTGTATTATTACGTCAATACATTTATTTGCTATATTTCATTCCTGCGTTTGTCATTCATTTGTGACCGGAATTCATCCCGGAATCCACAACATAAACAAATTCTATTAAAAATATATATTGATGTTTTTACGGCTAATATTTGTAGATTTTAAGAAGTTTTTGCAGATAATAATTATTTACTGATACATGTTCTACTAATTAACCCATATCTGATGGAGAAGAGGTGGGCTCATACCTTTTCCCAAGGGTACTTGCGAGTAAGTGAATATAACGAACCCAACCTGAACTGGAACTGCACCTCGGAGAGCTGTAGAAGCTGTTATCCATTACTTCACCCATATATTCAAGCTTACAGCGTCTGTTATTCCCAAGTGGTCACCCATTTAGGAACTGAACAGGCTTTACATTGCTTAACTTAGGTGACCGAAAATCCAATAATATCCTATAATTATGATTTCTACCGCGTCAAAAGAATTATTTCTACGTTCCATCAGTGTCTACTATATAGAGATGGGTGAATATTCTGGTGACTTACATGCAGAAAGAAATATAGACGAACACACACACATAGGCACAAACCCACACTCACACCCACATACACACAAGAACACACACACACACCTACATACACACAAGAACACACACACACACCTACATATATATATATATATATATATATATATATATATACACACGCATGCATACATACATACATACATACATACATACATAAATATATATATATATATATATATATATATATATATATATATATATATATATATATATATATATTTGAAAAAAGTTATATATTTTCGTTAACTATTGCCAGTATAATGAGCATACTGGCTATTGAAATGTTTCTTCACATGACTCTGTGGTCAAGACCCCAGGACAATGGCCGAATAGAAGAGTCAGTGTATGTTCTTTCTTGGAGGAGATTCGTAGCCATGCTCGATCAGCTGACAATCAAAGACGAGACAGAGGTTCGAACTGGCGAGTGTCGTGCTTCTCTATGCGTCGCACGGGGATGATGGGAAAACAATAGCGGGCACACAAAACGTTCACCCTCTTTACTTGTGACAAGCAGAGAAAAGAAGACTTTATTAAAAGAATCTGTCCACGGACAACGTTGAAGATGGAGCTCTCTTGTTCGTTGAATGTTGAGGGCTTCTCTTTTTTTCTGTGCTGATGTGTTCGGTTTTTTTGTTTTTTTTTTTTTGTAGGATTTGACTCTGAAAATCTCAAGTATTCCGTTGAGTTGTAAAGAAAGAAAAAAGATGGCGACACCCGCTTCACGAATATCCTTGTCCTTGTCGTCATCGTAATAGTAGTATTGTCTGAAGGAAATCAAGGAAAAAAAAGCAAATAGAGATGCTAAGAGAAAAGTAATAAGGATGGTGAGGGTGACGATAACGACAACAACGAAGAATATGAGGGGTGAAAAATAAAAAATATAAATTAACAAGTTAAGATCAGAGATATAAAAGGCAAAAATGAAAGCTAAGAGAAAACAACGATAAATGGATAGCAGTTATTTTGATGATAATAATAATAATAATAATAATAATAATAATAATAATAATAATAATAATAATAATAATAGTAATAGTTAAAAATCAGACAAAGGCAGAAAGAAAACTATATGACATAAATAAAGACCATATTACAAAATTAAAAAGGATTTCTGCTAGTTCATGCCTTAAAGAAATACCAAAAATGTTACTCACAAGTACAGCTCTTATATTACGAAGAACTTTATCTATGTAAAATGTGTGTAATTTTTTTTTTTTTTTACAAAAATGATCTGTGGAAAATATCATATAACCATTTCTAACCTTAGGGCTCTGGTTGGGACAAGGAAATCAGTATACAATAAACATTAAATGAAATAATAATAATAATAATAATAATAATAATAATAATAATGGGAGGAGGAGGAGGAGGAGTTACAAAATCAGACAACGAAAGGGGACTATTATAGTCTTCTTTCGTTGTGATAAATAAAAAGGAAAAACTGGACGGAATCAAAATATAAAGAAGAAAACAAAAATGTAAAACGAAACTAATAATAATAATAATAATAATAATAATAATAATAATAATAATAATAATAATAATAACAAAACAACAACAAAAACAACCACAACAACAACAATAATAATAATAAGAATAATAATAATAATAATAATAATAATAATAATAATAATAATAATAATAATTAATATTTTATTAATAAAAGAACAAAATCAATTAAAACAAAAGTCGAATAGAAATTTAAACAAGGGATAAAATAAGAATGAAAAGCAAAATAATACTTCTCATAGGTTCTAGGAATATTCGCCGTAAACATTTTTGCCGTAGGAAAACTCGCCTCATAAATTTCCGCCGTAGAAAACTTTGCCGTATAGGAAATTTGCTCTAAGACAATTTCGCTACATTTTTTTTAATATGCGAAGTAACTTGTTATCAAGTATATCTGGCTGACACTATTGTCACTTTAATAAGTAAAATTGTAGGATGAAAATCCAGTCCAATGCAAAAAAAAAAAAACACATTATTTACGAATTTAAATTATTTCTTTTTTAATTTTATTTATTTTTCGTCTTTCCCTTTTTTAAACAAATGTTTCCTGTTTAATTCTTTTTCTGATGTTTGAGCCTGTAAAAAAGACATTCATATATACTTGATAACAAAGTACTTCGCGTATTAAATTTAACATTACTCAAAAAGGGATGTTCAAGATAAGGGTATCAAAAAAAAAAAAGCGGCGAAATTGTCTTACGGCAAAATTCCTATACGGCGAAGATTGCCAAGGCGAGTTTTCCTAATGCAAAAATGTTTACGGCTAATGTTCCGTATATCCCTCTCATAGTTTCTAATCTCAATCTCTTGAAGATGTTAATATGTACAGGATTTGGCTTGGGGCATTAGGAGGGTCATCAGTAAATAATCCTGTTCAGTCTTACAGAATTGCTTGTCAATTACCTGACCTTCAGTGCGTTCTACCTGTTATGCAATACTTTCATCAAAACTTTTCTGTTTTGAAAACCAAAGTAAAATTTTGTACCCCATCTCCAGATTACTTAAATAATATTCGGTTGGTGCAAAAATAATGACGTAATAATATCGTTTTTTGACGTATTTTTTTCGTCAAAAAACGACATTATTACGTCATTATTTTTGCACCAACCTAATAGTAATTGTTGAGGGGTTCTCCCCTTTTTACACAAATGGACTCATCCAGTATATACATCTACTACGGCTACGTAAAGACCAGACAGAGCAAGAGTCGAGTCCAGAGTGACAGAGTAAAAGCTTGTAGGTAACCAGAAGAGTGAGGGGTGAGGTAACAGTGTTGTAGGAGTCACAGTGAGCGAGCACGTAGACTCAGTCAGAAGTCATACAACGATACTTCAAAAGCAAAGACTGTATATATATTTTGCTACTAACCCGTATTCCTGAAACTACTAGCCTGCATTACCAGTTTGTATTATTACGTTAATACATTATTTTCATATATTCATTCCTGGCATTTGTTATTTATTGGTATCGGATTTCAACCCGGAATCCACAAAAGTAATAATACTAATAATAATGACCATCATGATTTGTGATCTTAATTGATTGAAGGTGTTATCATATACATATTTTATTTTGGTGAATTAAAATGGGCTGCAGTAAAATATCCTGTTCAGTGCCACAGATTTTCTTGTAAGTTACCAGGCCTTAAGCACTTAGACACATTCCTTAGTGGTTGACCCACTATTCATCACACTCCTTGAGTTTGAATAGCAAAAGAGCAACATCGTCAGGTGCTAAGGGATTTACTTTTTTTTTTAAGTTTTGAAGAATGAATCAAGTCGACGCGGGAGACCTATTGAGATACATGGGAACAACCTCAATAGGAGAACTTTTGAACAAAATGGCTTGCTCGAAATGTAGGTCTTTCTACTTGGACTTCACGTTCAAGATACGCATAACAGCTTGTGTGCCATGATGGGTACGTATATTTATACAGGGTGTCCCAAAAAACTTCACATCATTTTGCAAGCAAATAATTTTGGCAATTCTTGTTGAAATAACCTCAATTTTTCACAGAATGTATAGAAACAGATCAAAATTTTATATTTAATCTTTCATTTTTCTTATCTCAATAAGAATCTGCCAAAGAGATGGATCGACGTGGTGGAGATGAAAACAGTTTTCTGATCAAATGGCCGCCGCGGTCACCGGACCAGTCTCTGTGTGATTTATTTTTTATGGGTATATGTGAAAGGACTGGTCTATGTCTCCCCTGTTTCCTGCTAGCATTGATGAACTCAAAGTAGAGAATCACATCCGCACTGGATAATGAGACATACTACAGCGCGTTTGACAAGAGCTTATCTACTGACTTGACGTGTGCCGTATCAAAGACGGTACACATATTGAAATTGGTCCCATAATAAACTTATGAAGTTCAACACTTAAATTCTTCAATTTCATAGAGCTAGACTTAGTAGGTTTCAAGATAAATGCTTTTAAAATTATGTCAAATTTTGGAGGACACCCTGCATTTTTTTGTTTGCGTTCATTCGCTTGATAATATTATGCAACAACAACAACAACAACAACAACAACAATAATAATAATAATAATAATAATAAGTGATAGTCGATTACCTAAGATATAGTATGGAACTGTGGAAAACTGTGGAAAACCACATTATACTTAAATCACGCCAAAAGTATTGTCACTTCCAATTGTCTGAATATCCAACGAAGAATCTTTCAAGGAGACTCTCTGTCGCTCTTCCGTTCTGTCTGTCCTTAATCCCCCTTTTGCATGGACTAAACAGTAATAAGTATGGAAACAAAATAGAAATGAAAGTGTTTAATCGTCGACTGTACAGAGGTGTACAATTGCCAAAGAGGAAAAAGTGCATCCTCAGCGTTGTAAAATGTTTCAGTGATGACATCATTACGGATTTCGGATGAGATAAATGTGCAAAAATAACATTCAAGAGAGGGAGAATTACAGAAACTCACTCAATAGATCTTGATCTTGTCTCAACAATTAGGGAACTCGAACAATACTTAGGTGTCAGCGAAGTAGATGGAATACAACATACACAAATGAAGGGGAAAGTAAGAAAAGAATAATACAAGCGTGTGTGTCTAGTATTAAATACTGAGTTGAATTCACAAAACAGAAAATCAGCCATAAACACTTTGGCTGTCTTTGTGGTTCAATACGGTTTCAACATCATTAATTTGACCATAGCTGACATTAAGCGAATGACTGTAAAAACGAAAAAGCTTCTCACTTGCCACCGTATCTATCAACCTAAGGCCGATGTTGATCGTCTGTATGTGTCTAGATCCGAAGGAGGCAGAGTATTAGTTCTACTAGAACTGTCTTACAAAACCACAACAGTCGATCTTCAAAGATAACTGGAAACTACAGAAGGCTAAATGAATTGTATCAAAGAACATGAAAAAAATAAGAAGATTCATTCTGTAATAAGAGAAGCCCAAAAATTCAAAAGAGAATTTCAAGTGGATGAAAAAGTGCAAATAAACCATGATACGCCGACTGAAGCGGAAAAAGAACCTAAAAAGAAAGCAAATGCAATGTACCAAATGCTGAATCTATGGCAAGATAAGCCACTTCATGGTCACTATTCTGCCCGTACTAAAAAAACTAATGTAGACAAGCCGAATCAGTGGTTACATAGTGCGTGGTTAAAAGCTGGAACCGACGTTTTTATTCTTGCTGCACAAAGCCAATGTTTGCTAACTAGAAATTACCAACCGCACATAGTGAAAAATTGTTTTTAGCCGAAATGCAAATTCCGTGATAAATATCCACAAACAATTGACAATCTTGTATAAGGTTGCACGGTGTTAGCACCAACTGAATATGAAACTCGGCATCAAACTCGGCATGATATAGTGGACCAATAACACCACTGGAAAATACGCAACTTTTACGGAAAGGAAACTGCAAGAAACTGATATGAACATCACCAAAATCCGGTTACAAAGATAGGAGCTGTAACAAAATAATATGGGACTTTACACACAGACAGAACAATCAAAGCTAATTGCCCCTGACATCGTGATCAAAGCGCACAAAAACATAATAGGCTTTCTTATTGACATGGCAATCCCTGCAGATTTTAACGTATTTTTGAAAATCTTAAAAAAACTATCAAAATACAAGCATCTTGAAGTGGACATCTCAAAAAATTAGGCATCAATAATTCCAGTTGTAGATGAAGCAATCGGATTTACTGGAAAAAGTTCCGATAAATTCATTGAAGATATTCCTTGTATCCCATTCCTTAAAGAAATACAAAAATTGTACTCAAAAGTATACCTCACACATTGCGAAGAGTTTTATTAAATTTTTTTTTTTTGGTGGGGGGGGTGTTTTTTTTGGGGTTTTTTTTACAAAAATTATCAGTGTAAAATGTCATGAAGCCATTTCTGAACTTAGGTCACTGGTTGGGTCCCGGAATAAAATGTGTATACAGTAGAAATTCAAGCAAATAATAATAATAATAATAATAATAATAATAATAATAATAATGCGACGAATGATTTCGAACTACGTGAATAATGAGACTTTTGAAAGTAAGTTCTCCATCATTTGATGTAGATGTTGATATTTTTTACTTTTCACTCGAATTATATATATATATATATATATATATATATATATATATATATATATATATATCAAGAGAGAGATAGAGAGGGGAAGAGATATATAGATAGATAGATAGATAGAGAGAGAGAGAGAGATAGAGAGAGATCTAGGACAGAGATAGAGAAAAAAAGGAGACAGGAAGAGAGAAAGACAGACAGGGAGAGAGAGGGAGAGAAAGAATGTGGACCTACGTATCAACACTACACAGTTTTACGTTGCATTGCGATCTTGGTCTAAGGACAACATTGAAGCGTGAAACGGACAAGCAACATGCCGTGTTGATTTCTATATTTCCACATTGGTGAAAACAATAAATGTTATATTTCTGATAAGTTTCCCCTATAAGTACAGCAAATTATCTATATGTATCTATAATATATTTTATACAAATTTTAACTACATACACATATATGTATTTATATCTACATATGTGTGTGTGTGTGTGTGTGATTTAGGCAGCAAATTCTTTTACGCATATCTGATTAAATAAATTAAAAATTATTTTTAGCCTAATTCATTCATATTCACAGATATTTTTTTCGTGTATTACAATGAAATGCATTGTTACAGTAAAAATCACTTTTATTACCCAAGTACTTTCCATCTTTTTTTGAGATCATCATCAAAGGTGAAACTAGTAAGGCAAAAACTATGTGTAGCTATCCGTTACTGATTTTTCATTTTGCGTTTAAATGCAACGGCAGACAGTTTTGCTTTAGTGTTCATTAGAACGTGAAAAAATTATCCTCTATGGATTTTTTTCTTTTATGTTTTAATGTCATGGTCGAGCACGCATTAAAACGTGAAAACTGTTCTTTTTATAGGCATTTTAGAACATTATTACAGTATTCATAACGGATTATATTTAGTGTTGGCTTCAATTTTTTAAATGTAGATTGCTTCGAGGATATGTAGTTTTAATTTGTTATTTTCTAGGTGTAAGATAGTTGTGTTATCAATCAGTATTTTTCTATAAATGTGAACACGAATGTTGGTGTAAATGTCTCGAATGGTCAGACATGTGTAGAGTAAGACGTCTTGATAATGTAGATATCGTATATCCAACATATATATATATATGTATGTGTGTGTGTGTGTGTGAAGAAATATATTCTTAAGGTGTGCTATATTTATGCAATAAAGTGCTCAATATCAGAGATAGAGCCTGTGTAAATATAAAAGTGAACATTGAAGTCAACACAAGGAGCCTCTAAGTGTTGGCTTCAATGTTCATTTATATATATATACATATATATACATATATATATATATATATATATATATATATAATTATATTTATAAATATATTTATAATTATATATATATATATATATATATATATATATATATATATATATAATGGCTGGTTACTCGTTTCCCATCACACTGCTAGCAAATCTTCAAACGTGGTTTATACTGTAACTATGCTGAGCAGTTACTGTTTCTAGAAGTGGGCGCATAATCTGGCGTTATCATTTTTTTGAACGAGACAAGCACGCTCAAAACCTCAGTCACGATGACTTTCAGAGCAGTTCCGTGTACCCCATTTTACTCATAAGGCTCACACCGTTGTAAGGTTTTCAGGCACTTTCCAAAAGTGCCGCGCGGTGACAAATCGACCATGCTGACATTCGAACCCAGGTGACCAGTATATTGTTGCCTTTTACTAAACTAAAACGTATTGTCTAACTACTGGAATTACAGCATTCGCAAGTTTCTGTGTGAGTAAGTTGACAATAAATAATATTCCTCCGCTTACCTATTCATCGTGGCATGCAAGTGAGGAAACATTTCGTCAATGTGTCTTGCGATTTGACAGACCGAGCATACATTCTCCGTGGACATAAGCAGCCATAATCTAAATTCAAACCTTTTTTCCCGAAACTAAATCAAACTAAATCTCATACACATACCTCTAATGAAAGCTGACATAACATTCTATTCATATTCACTGTTACAAAACACTCGAAGCATGCGTCTGACTTTACGAGTATGGGCACATGTAGGAAATCTGGAAGGAATACAAGAGAAATGCTTGCAAGACACAGATTCATAGACGTTGGGGAGTTGCCCCGGGAACGAAGCCTGATGCTGTATTCTCCTTGAGATGCCAAGACTCTTTGAGTGTTGAAGTGCTGAGAAGCAACATTGGAATTTCAATGCCTGTGGGCCATGACAGATAAACGGGAAAAAAAGGACGTTTCTTCTTCTTGTTCCGCATCGACTTTGACTACTATAGTTTTTCAGCAAGCAAACCTCAATTCTCCGACACTCATCTGTTCATACTGCGATCCATTCATTTAGGGAAAATAGAACTTTTGACTCATATATGGATACAGATGCATAAATAACACACACAGAGACACATTCATATTCACACACAGATGCACATACAAACTGGTTAAGACACATATCTATCTATCTATCTATCTATCTATCTATCTATCTATCTATCTATCTATCTCTCTCTCTCTCTCTATATATATATATATATATATATATATATATATAGTCATCCAGAGACAGACTGTTTTGCTGTATCACAGCTCATCAGTGTGGATAGACATTATACATAAATTTGTTAAAATCACGCAAAATACAAAAATATGCAAGACACGCTGATATTTATATGTGGATCGCAACGCACGCACATATATGGATATATCTATGAATTAATTAAAAACCTATATTGATTACAACATGCACTCACTCACACATAAGCACACATATACATACACAAATACACACACACAGAGGCGCACATACACACATCCCCACACACATATAAACGCACACACACACACACACACATTGTATTTTAAGCAATTGAATTTTTTCAATCCAACAATCACTTCTCCTCATTAAAGTCTTATTCTTTTCTACTCCCCGTAACCCATTGCGTCTTAATGGCATTATCGCCTTGCTTGGAGTGAAATGATAAAAAAAAAAACTATACACAGGGTGTCCATAAATTTACAA
Source organism: Acanthosepion lycidas (assembly GCA_963932145.1). Lineage (NCBI taxonomy): Eukaryota > Metazoa > Mollusca > Cephalopoda > Sepiida > Sepiidae > Acanthosepion > Acanthosepion lycidas. Next base: position 122,684,601 of record OZ010573.1, read on the forward strand.
TTTAAAAAATATATTACAAAGGCAATTGATGTGGCATCACAAACTAGATGACCTTCAATCAACCATCATTTTCCAGCAAGATGCTACACCACCACATTGCAGACTGAATTGTTCATGTGTTCCTAAATCAAACATTACCAGATCAGTGAATTGGAAGGAACTGTCTAATTCCCTGGCCACCTCATTCATCAGATATCACTTCCCTACATTTCTTTATATGGGGTTATGTTAAAGATATCATGTATCGAACAAATATATGGGACATCATTGATCTAAAGCAAAAGATCACTGATGCCATTGCCACCAATGATGAGGCTATGCTACAGAAAACATGGCAAGAAATCAAATACTTTCTTGACGTACTTCATACAACTAATGGTTCCCATATAGAAGTGTATTAAATTAGTTAAAAAAAAACTTCAATATTTACTCCTCATTTTGTAACAATTTCCACATATTTGCTCATTTGCTTCTGTAATATTTTTTTAAATTGTAAAGAAACTATAATAACCTTTGTAAAAATATATTACAAAGTCAAATGATAAGATATCTTAATCAGATTTATTCTATGTATTCGGTAGTTATCAGCATTTTTAATCCCATTGTATTTGTGTATTTCAGGCATCCTGTTGATGAAAGAGATACTGTTAAATGGACCCCTAATATTTACAGACCGACAGATTGGAAGGAATGACCTATTCCCTGGCCACTTCGTTCACCAGATATCACTCCCCAGATATCACTCCCCTAGACTTCTTTCCATGGGCTTAAAAATATCATGTATCGAACAAATATATGGGACATCACTGATCTAAAGTGAAAGATTACTGATGCCAATGCCACCAATGATGAGGCTATGCTACAGTAAACATGGCAAGAAATCAAGTATCTCATTCACCAGATATAACTCCCCTGGACTTCTTTGTATGGGGTTATGTTAATGATACCGTGTATCGAGCAAAGATACGGGCCATCATTGATCTAAATCAAAAGGTCACAGATGCCATTGTCACCAATGATGAGGCTATGACCCGGCGAACAGATTATTTTGTGTGCTGACATTGATGGGTAATGCCGTGCGATGCGTTTTTCAAAACTCCCTGTACGCGATGTAATGAAAAGGAAGCCGCCGCCACCGCCACCACCACCACCACCACCACCACCACCACAAAAATGTTGAATGTCTATATTTCTGAGATGAGATATTGTAATTATTTACACTATTTACATTGTTTAGGCTGTTGTCCTCATCTTTGTTGCCATATTCATGTTTCGATCGTTGTACGTTCCGGCCATCCTCAGGTGATTAGAATTTCAAACCGAACCCCTTATTTCGTCACCAGGGAAGATTGTTCTAGTTCCACGTGCCATGCCTCTTCCAGATATCTCAGTTTCAGTTATTTCCCATTAACTAAACTCTCTCTGTTTTTGTTCACCACTGAAGTGGTATTGAACTGACAACTCTTTGGGTCAAGTCAGTGAATCCAACCGACGCTTTTATTCCCTCAAAGACACATGGCTGAGTGGATAAAACCGTTGGTTCGATCCAGTTTTGTTTTATTTTGACAATGGGATGCTCTCTTGCTGACAACTATACATTCTGTCTTCTTACATTTGATAGTTAGTTCTTTCTTCTCGCTTTCCTTGACAACTTTGTCTAGGATTTCCTACAATTTTCTTTCTATATCGTATATTGTTAAGATTTTATCCACCGATAAAATCAATTTTAGTGAAGAAATGCTATTATTCACAAGAAAGAAAGTTTTAATTTTTTTCTAGCATATGATATAAACTTTATTTTTTATTCTGAAGAAATTACGTATCTGTGAATTATATATATATATATATTTTTTTATTGCTGTTTCGTCTTTTATGTAATTGAAGTTTATCGGGTTACAGGAAAATAAGTTAATGTTTTTATTGCCGTTCAAATAAAAATTATTATGCATGTTTTTTTCTGTTTAGTTGTTCAGAAAAATAATTTTATTTCTCATCGATGATGTCAGTAGACAAGACATTATTACTGTTTGTTTAATACTGGATAATTCTTTATAGTTATTTTTCATGGTGGAAAAATATTTACAACGGTTAATAAAGTTCTTTTTTTAACTGCTATCTTGTATTAGTTATTGGCAGTTAAAAAGTTGAATGCTGGCGTATTTTTCTATGCTAAATTGATGAAATTATGATGATTACTATTGATGATAAAAAGGATGGTTTATTTTATTGATGCTGAGTTTATATATTAAAACTCATTTCTAAATCGCTTTAGGTTTTTTATATTGTCAAGGTCTTTTGTGAGAAGGAATTCTGTCGATGTACCGGACATATACAGGTTGTGATGACACAGCTGGGTGACGCAATGCTTTTTCAAAAATCCTTACATGAGACGTAATGAATGGGAAACTGCTGACACCATGAAAACAACAGCAACAATTTCAGCAGCTGAAATAATTTATTAAAGGATTTAAAAATTGTCTCTGAATATACACTTTCACTGACCACCATTTTGGAATCGCAGTTTTCAAGTTCAATTGTGTGCACAATAAATATTTTTCTATCATAAGTTCTATTATTCTATTATAAATTGATAATTACTAATCTGGCATCTCTAGATTTATGATGATAAAAACTTGAGCAGTTTTTCTGTCTGTTGCTACATGTCATAAACTGTAGATAAAGCCCTTCTTGCATTCATTTGAGTCATAAATGAAGTTTAGCCTTATTCATGGTTACAATAACAAATACTCAATAATCAGACAGTTATGTGCCATGCGTGATACACGCTTAGGCAATCATGTATCTTTCTATATATAACTTCCTGCAGTAGGCTGCCATTTCTTTCTGCGTTAGACCAATTGCTATTTGATTTGCTATAGAACGCGGTCAGCCCTGCTATTTACCCATAGCAGGGTGGGGGGAAGAAGAGGATTCATACCTTTCCCAATGGTATTAGCACGTAAGTGAATGTAATGGATTCGACTGGAATTCGAACTCGGCTCTCCGATTCTTTAATCCGAGTCGCTATCCATTAGTCCATATTTTATGCTAAAACTTCACTGGTAATTAAAAAAAAAAGACACTAAAATAAGTGGTAATAGTTGGAAACACAAAAAAGGGATGATGCTGCTACTAGCACAACAAAATACTAATAACAGTTTCATGTGGCAACCTAGGAAAATTGGAGTTGCCGGATTACTGATTTAATGGGATTAGTAATTGCCAGATTCGTGATGTTCAAACTATATTTTTATCATATCATTGCGACGCCTTGCTGGTAGATGAAACAAGAAAGAATGAGTAAATGGGAAAAATGTCTCCAAAAATTATTTTACTAAGCCAAGAATGATGAAAATGGCTTGCATAACAATTTTTAGATTTCACAGATCTAGAGTGAGTGAGTGAGTGAGTGAGTGAGTGTGTGCGCGCGCGTAAAAGAACTGGATAAAAAGTATCTACATACTTGAGAGAAGAAAGCGTAAACTTAAGAATAAATAAATAAAACATATTTGCAAAAAAAAAAAAAATTCCCAACACCACCACCACCACCACCACGGGCGGTCAGTCTTGTGCCCACAAAATCCACTCTAAATATCTGCTTCCGATCTCGGCAGTTGAAGCTCGAGATCTTGGCAGGTGTTTCAACGCATGACGTCACCGCTTGATTTTATTTTATTTATTTTTATTTTATTTTATTTTATTTTTTTTGTCTTTGTTTTCATCCTTTTGCCTGTGTTAGCGTTGACGATGCGTTCCGCAGCCCGGCCGCTGTCAGAAGGTTCGTCAGGGCTATTTGGCGCCAATCGGGTGAACGGACAAGGACTGACAAGTGAAATCAGATACTATTTCCCGCCACGTGTTGGATTATCGGCCGCTTGGGGGCACTGTTGCTAATTCACAAAAACCTGCGAAGAACAGTCAAGTGCAGAAGGGTTTAAAAGAAGGACGAATGTGTGTGACTAATTCTCAAAATACACAACTTGTATATATCTATTATATATGTAGGAAATAAACACACACACACACACACACACACATATATATATATATATATATATATATATATATATATACATGCGTGTGTGTTTGTGAATGATAGATGAAACATTCACATAGAATTATGTATAATTATGTGTACGAATGTATTTGAAGAAAATGATCGAAATCGTAGCCGATATAAAAAGATGTTTATATTATAATTATGTTTGTATGTAGTGTTTTAACAGCGGGTGGGAAATGTAACACTGAAATTCAAAGATACATTGGAATAGAGAAAGATGCTAAGCAAGGTATTAAGAAACAGGAAAATTTCGTTTGAAACAAAGAGTGCTAAAATATTAATCATCATTCCTCTTCTTCTTTTTGCATCGTGTTTCTTCAGGACGTAGCCGATTATGGCTCTCCACAATTTCTTTTCCTTCGTAGGTCTTAATAAATTTTCTCTTTTTGTTATTTCTCCTAAACCCCGTTCCGCCATCAATTTACTCAGTGAGCTTGAGTTACGCCTCGTTTTCCTCTGTCCCTCTTTCCTTCAATCTGTCCTGTGAGTATCAGATTTTCCAAGCCCTCTTTACTCATTATGTGCCCTAAAAATATCAATTGTCTCTTTCTGATGGTAAGTATAAATATCTTCTTGGTTTCAATTTTCTCTAAAACTTTGTCGCTGCTCGCACAATCGGTCCATGCTATCTTCAGCGTCCTTCTGTAGAACGACATCTTTCAGGCGATTGTATAGCATCCACTGTCACACTGGAGGATAGGTATCACGTGACAATTCGGTATTCTTTTCTTTGTTTCTTGCTCAGAATAACATAGACTGAACATGTGCGTAACGACGAAGTGTCACTGGAAAAGGAAACAAAAAGGTTGCTTATAGTTAGAATAAAAAAAGAAATAGCTGAAATTCTAGAAAAATTATGAAGAAAGTGGTTTTGGAGAACTTGACACTCACAAGAGAAATGAGCCATAAGAAAATTGCGAATCACTTAACAAACTTGTGTAAATGGTTAGCAGAATAAAGATTAATAGGGTTAAGAAAAAAAGCAAAACTCCCAAAGGATGGGAAGTTATAAATGGTCACAGTACATAGAGAAGATCTTTAGGTCACACACAGTATATACAAGCATACATCGGTGAATAATCACGGACTAAACACAGAAAACTGAGGTGAATTTTTATTCATTTACAAAAAAAAAAAAAAAAAAAAGAAAATGGTATAGAGTCAGGAATCACGATGTCCGTTAAACGATACAGTTAACTTTTTGATTTTGATTTGAATAAGTCATTGCATAACCGGATCAAAATTGTGAATAAAACTGTTCAAAGTAAATGTTTTTGTTGTATTTGTTCAAGTAGCTTAGACCATCTAAGTCATTATTAGGAGCTAAATGTTGAAAGTATTGCAGGCAAAAGGGTTTGTCTACATTAGAGAAGTTTTTGGAACGTTATATTTCACATTCAAATAGACATTATCGTAGATGTGACGTCATGCGAAGAACGGTTTCAGAGATTGGCGACACCAGAAATTATTATGTATAATAATAGTTTTTAATAGATAGATAGATAGATAGATAGATAGATAGATAGATATGAACAGACTGAGATAGATAATGAACAGACTGCGATAGATAGATAGATAGATAGATAGATAGATAGATAGATAGATAGATAGATAGATAGATACGAATAAACTGAGATAGGCAGACAGATAGAATAGGAAAATGTCCTAATACAAATGAACTGAAATAGATAGATAGATAGATAGATAGATAGATAGAATAGGAAAATGTCCTAATACAAATTAACTGAAATAGATAGATAGATAGATAGATAGATAGATACGAATAAATTGAGATAGATAGATAGATACGAATAAATTGAGATAGATAGATAGATAGATAGATAGATAGATACGAATAAATTGAGATAGATAGATAGATAGATAGCTAGATACGTATAAACTGAGATAGACAGACAGACAAATAGAATAGGAAAATGTGCTAATACAAATTAACTGAAATAGATAGATAGATAGATAGATAGATACGAATAAATTGAGATAGATACATAGATAGATACGAATAAATTGAGATAGATAGATAGATAGATAGATACGAATAAATTGAGATAGATAGATATATAGATAGATAGATAGATAGATACGTATAAACTGAGATAGACAAACAGACAGATAGAATAGGAAAATGTCCTAATACAAATTAACTGAAATAGATAGATAGATAGATAGATAGATAGATAGATAGGTAGGTAGAAGCGGAAAATGTCGCAAGCGGCGAGATCTGGGGAATATGGTGGTTGACGAAACTGTGAAATATTATTCATCGTCAAAACTGCTGTATAAGCCATGATTACTGATAGAATCTCGATACTGTGGTAAGACGATCATACTCTACAAACTTTCCTTCCATTTAATCCAACAGAGAGAATGTTTTCTGCTTGCAACACTCTACGACTTCTTGGCCTCACTGACATGAAATGGTGCGACTTATATCGAGTCAAGTGCTTCGTCTACTGCACGGAACGTTGGTCCACTGTATCGTGCCAGAAAAATGTTATCGTCATAATCCATCTTCAGTTATGTGTCATACGTGATACACGCTTAGGTGATCATGTATTTTTCGATACATGACTGACGAGGCAGATTTTTTCCCGCAGTACGTTGCCATTACTTTCTGCGGTAGACCAGTTGTCATCCAAAGCTATAGAACCCGCTCTGCCCTGCTATTTACCCATAGCTGGGGTAAGGGGAGGAAAAGAGGATTCATACCTTTCCCAATGGTATTAACACGTAAGGGAATGTAATGGATTTAACCGGAATTCGAACTCGGCTCTTCGATTCCTCAATCCGAGCCGCTATCCGTTACTCCACAGTGTCTCTTACGCATTTATAAATCTACTATTCGTCCGTGCATTGACTACTGTTTTTGGTCCGGCGCTCGATCCTGACTTGGCATCTCGACTTCAGCCACTTTTTCACCGACGTGACGTGGCTTCCCTCTGTCTTTTCTACAAATATTTTCATGGCAACCGCTCTGATGAACATTTTTTTCCTGGTGATCCGATCACATGAATTTAAGCGTGCTACTTGATTGGCAACTAGGTCCCACCTTTTTAATGATGAAATAGCTTAATACAACCTTCACTTCTACTCCAAACGTTTTTTCTCGCACTTCTTGCCTGTGGGATCCCCTTTCGTTTTCTTGCTTCCATGATAACTACAATCTTCAAAAATTCAAATCCAGCGTCAGTTGCCATCTTCTATCTTCTTGAATCCTTCTCATTTTTTTTATCTTTCTCTCAATCTTCCTTATTCTCAGTCTTTTCATTCTCTTTCATTTTCACTCCCCATAACCCCTGGCGTTCTAGTGACATTATTGCCTTGCTTGCGGTGAAATGATTTAAAATAATCTGCTATAAACAACGGGTGAGCGAGAACCTTATAACTTAATGTGTGTGTCGATAGAGTCCAAAAACGTCTCCGAGTCCTTGTTGGAGAAGTATTATTTTCCACCCTCCAACCTCTCTCTCTCTCTCTCTCAGGCGGGATGTGGTGAGTCTTTCACTGCTCTATTGCTACTTCCATGTTAAAGTGCTCGGACGAACTGCATTTCTTACTTCCACCAGTTGTAACCTTCACAGTCAGGACCCACCATGTCAAATAAATTGTAACAAACCATCCACATTCTCTCCATATTCCATTGGCGATCCACTCGAACAGCTTCTTTCCGCGAACCTCTGCTCTGTGAAACCGACCCCTAAGACAATGTTTCCCTACAATCTTAACCTGTTCAAGTCTAAGGTTAACCGCTATCTTCCCCTCCTGACCGCATAAACTGCCTCTTACTGTAACCCTATACCTCGAGTGGCCCCTGGGCATTGTGCAGTGTGAACCCCACTGTAAAACGAACAAAGACATCTTTCTTGACCAAATTCCCTGGCGATATTATCACTTATTTTTTTTTTTCGTTATTTCCTTCTAATTCATTGTCACTTTTCGAAATCAATTTTAAGTGGTTCCTGTAGAGTAAGTGATTAATAACTTTGACAGATATTTCATACGTTTTGTTCTTTATTTCATTTGATGGTCAGTATTAAAACAATACAGAACAATAAATGTGAAAGGAATTCACTCTGAAATTTTCCTTGATTGATCTGTAAGTTGTCAGGTTTGATTTCACCATCAAGATGGTTCAAAATTTCAAATTCTTAATATAGCATTTTTTATAAATAAATAAATAAAAAAAAGTTTTCATTAATTTTAATGTCTTTTTATTACTCTATCCTCGCATTGTTTTTCGAACGACATTTTGTCAGTAACATCCTACTGATTAGCAATTTATCTTTGCAGTCACAAGAACCTTTCTTATAGTGACTTTCTAAGCACGGCTTAGATGTGGTACAAGGCTGAAAGTATGGGGCACCCAGTGAAGATCGAACTCACAACTCAGTCGTAATTGATCTAGCAGACAAGTTTTCTAACCATTACGCTACGTCGAGGTGCCCGAAGAGCCTTTCTTATATCATTTTCAGGGAGGATATTATTTCGGTCAAGGAACTAATATGATCTTTTTATCAAAATCGATGTTAGTACTTTGTAGATGAGTATAAGAATATAAATATTCAGTAATTTGAGAGGTTAACTGTCTTCAGTTTTTGGTATTAAATATGTAAATGACTTGACATTATGGTTTTTGTTTTGGATTGTTGATGACATCAGAGATCAGGTTTGTGTATGAAGGCAAATAGACTATTTTCATTATTCGGGCTATTGTCCTCATCTTTGTCGCCATATTTATTACAACGTTTCGGCCCTTCAGCATCTGTCTATATTTCTGAGATGAGGTATTATGTACACTATTTACATTATTCGGACTATTGTCCTCATCTTTGTCGCCATAATTATTACAACGTTTTGGCCGTTGTACGCTCCGGCCTTCTTCAGGTGGTTGAAATATCGAACTGAACCCTTTATTTAGCCCTGCTAGTTCCACGTGCCATGTTTAATTAATATGGAACTCACACTCTCTGGGTCCTGTCACTGGATCTAACCAATGTCTTTATCCACTGTGCCACGTGACCTTGAGGATATCTGTGTATTAATTTCTGGGTATTATAAACCTAGCAAAAACGAGGACAATAGTCCGAATAATGTAATTAATGTACATAATACCTCATCTCAGAAATATAGACAGATACTGAAGGGCCGAAACTTTGTAATAAATATAGCGACAAAGATGAGGACAATAGTCCGAATAATGTAAATAGTGTACATAATACCTCATCTCAGAAATATAGACAGATACTGAAGGGCTGAAACGTTGTGATATATATGGCGACAAAGATGAGGACAATGGTCCGAATAATGTAAATAGTGTACATATTACCTCATCTCAGAAATATAGACAGATATTGAAAGGCCGAAACGTTGTAATAAATATGGCGACAAAGATGAGGACAATAGTCCGAATAATGTAAATAGTGTACATAATACCTCATCTCAGAAATATAGACAGATACTGAAGGGCTGAAACGTTGTGATATATATGGCGACAAAGATGAGGACAATGGTCCGAATAATGTAAATAGTGTACATATTACCTCATCTCAGAAATATAGACAGGTACTGAGAGGCCGAAACGTTGTAATAAATATGGCGAAAAAGATGAGGACAATAGTCCGAATAATGTAAATAGTGTACATATTACCTCATCTCAGAAATATAGACAGATACTGAAGGGCTGAAACGTTGTGATATATATGGCGACAAAGATGAGGACAATGGTCCGAATAATGTAAATAGTGTACATATTACCTCATCTCAGAAATATAGACAGATACTGAAGGGCTGAAACGTTGTGATATATATGGCGACAAAGATGAGGACAATGGTCCGAATAATGTAAATAGTGTACATATTACCTCATCTCAGAAATATAGACAGATGCTGAAGGGCTGAAACGTTGTGATATATATGGCGACAAAGATGAGGACAATGGTCCGAATAATGTAAATAGTGTACATATTACCTCATCTCAGAAATATAGACAGGTACTGAAAGGCCGAAACGTTGTAATAAATATGGCGAAAAAGATGAGGACAATAGTCCGAATAATGTAAATAGTGTACATAATACCTCATCTCAGAAATATAGACAGATACTGAAGGGCTGAAACGTTGTGATATATATGGCGACAAAGATGAGGACAATGGTCCGAATAATGTAAATAGTGTACATATTACCTCATCTCAGAAATATAGACAGATACTGAAGGGCTGAAACGTTGTGATATATATGGCGACAAAGATGAGGACAATGGTCCGAATAATGTAAATAGTGTACATATTACCTCATCTCAGAAATATTGACAGATACTGAAGGGCTGAAACGTTGTGATATATATGGCGACAAAGATGAGGACAATGGTCCGAATAATGTAAATAGTGTACATATTACCTCATCTCAGAAATATAGACAGATGCTGAAGGGCTGAAACGTTGTGATATATATGGCGACAAAGATGAGGACAATGGTCCGAATAATGTAAATAGTGTACATATTACCTCATCTCAGAAATATAGACAGGTACTGAAAGGCCGAAACGTTGTAATAAATATGGCGAAAAAGATGAGGACAATAGTCCGAATAATGTAAATAGTGTACATAATACCTCATCTCAGAAATATAGACAGATACTGAAGGGCTGAAACGTTGTGATATATATGGCGACAAAGATGAGGACAATGGTCCGAATAATGTAAATAGTGTACATATTACCTCATCTCAGAAATATAGACAGATACTGAAGGGCTGAAACGTTGTGATATATATGGCGACAAAGATGAGGACAATGGTCCGAATAATGTAAATAGTGTACATATTACCTCATCTCAGAAATATAGACAGATACTGAAGGGCTGAAACGTTGTGATATATATGGCGACAAAGATGAGGACAATGGTCCGAATAATGTAAATAGTGTACATATTACCTCATCTCAGAAATATAGACAGATGCTGAAGCCAAATAGATTTAGAAATTTTATTAATTCCTGGTGACTTTCATTTTATTGTTTTATTTTTTTTACGAGTTTGTTATAAATTCTTAATGTCTTTGTTAAGCATTATTATTCTTCTGTTTGTACATCTTCTCGTTGCTTTTAATTCATTCTGCATCCTTTTTAGAATTCTACTCATTTCCCCATATATCTTCTTACAGAATTCTTTTAACTCTTCATCGGATGATATTTTTCCATGGGTTTCATTATCTTCTTCATTTCCCGGTAGAATTTTTTTTTTGTGCTATATTTAAATTTATTTTTTTTTTTTTGTTGTTGTAAAATTTTCTCCTTTTCTCATATCTTCTTTTTCTTTGCGCTTTTAACTGAATACGTTGATTTAGTATCTCCTTTGTAGTTTTCCACTGACTAATTAAAAAAACACATATATATTACATAGACAAAGCCCTCCGTAAGGTATGGGCTGTCCTCGTGAGAACAATTTTTTGTATTTCTTTAAGGCTTGGGCTACCAGGAATCCCTTCAATTAGTCTACTGGAATCTTTTCCAACCAATCCGAGGGCTCCAACTACAACAAGGATTGCTGATGTTCCCATGTGCTACATTTCTGAGATTTCGATTTCAAGGTCCTTGTATTTTCAAAGATACATTGCAGTCTGAGGAACTGTCATATCAAAAAGGGGACAATTTTTTTGTTTGCGGTCTCTAATAACAATGTCTAGGCGGTTAGCTTTGATTATTCTGTCTGTTTGTCTGTCTGTGTGTATTGTGTAGTCCCATAAAATTGTAACAGATCCTATCTCCGAAACCGGGTCTGGGTGGTGTTCATACCAATTTCTTTCAGTTTCCTTCCCGTAGAAGTTGCAGACATTCCAGTGCAGATATTGGCCCACTCTGTTGTATTCAGTGCGTGCCAATACCGTACAACCTGATACGAGATGATCAATTGTTTCTGGATATTTATCACAGAATCTGCATTTTGGGATAACACAATATTTTAGTATTGCGTGCTTGATAATTCCTAGTTAGCAAGCATTGGTCCTGTACAGCAAGGACAAAACCTTCAGTTTCAGCTTTTAACCCTGCACTACGTAGCCACTGATGGGTACCGGGTTTGTCTACATCAGCCTGTCTGGTACGGGCAGAGTATTGGCCATGAATCGGTTTATCTTGCCATTGTTTCGGTATCTGGTCAGTTTCATTTATCTTTGCTTTCTTTTTCAAGGATTTTGCAGCTTCAGTATGTATACTGTGCTTTACTTGTATTTCTGCATCCATTTGAAACTCCATTTTGAACTTATTGGCTTCCTTTATTACAGAATAAAGACGCTTCATACTTCAATGCTCTTTGACACATCATCATCATCCAGTCTTCTGTAGTTTCCAGGTATCTTCGAAGGTCAATTGTTGTAGTTTTGTAGGACAGTTCTAGTTGAACTAATCCTCTGCCTCCTTCGGGTCTGGGCACATACAGACGGTCAATATCAGCTTTGGGGTTATGCATGCGGTAGCAAGTGAGAAGCTTCATCCTTTTAGCGTCCAATAGCTTAATGTCAGCTATCGTCCAGTTAAGGATGTTAAAGCTGTATTGCACCACTGGGACAGCCAAGGTGTTTATGGCTGATATTCTGTTTTTGAGTTCAACTCAGTATTTAGTACCAGACGCACACGCCTAGTACTGTAGTACTCCTTTCTCTTTCATCTGGGTATGTTGTATACCGTCTCCTTCGCTAATTCCTAGGTAATTATAGGCTTCACCTTGTTCCAGTTCCCTAATCTTTGTGACAAAGTCTAAATCTATTGAGTGTTTCTGTAATTCTCCCTTTCTTGAATGTTACTTTTGCATTATTATTATTATTACTATTATTATTATTATTAATTGTAATAGTATTCCGTGTATTTCTAGATTATTCTTTTTCTATATTATTATTATTAATCATTTTAATGATGGTGGTGATGAAGCTTGTTCGCTGAGGCTATCCTCATCACTGTCGTCGTCATCAACCTTATCCACTTTGTTTATCTCCTTTGAATACAAAGGTTAGAATTTGCATTATTTCATTAGCAATCCTTTTCGCCCCAACCCTGACTCCTGAAACCGCTTCCTTTCTCTCTTGCTGTCCGTCTTTATATATATATTTTTTTCCTTTTCTTTTCTTTTATCATAAGTTAGTATGTGCCTGTGTGTTTGTCCTTTCCGTCAAAATATTCTCGGATCATTAGGGAAATTCTGCGATTTCCCATTCCCGACAGCCATGCAATAATTTCGTCATTCATGTTCGTTTCCGCTATTTCTTCTTCTTCTTCTTCTTCTTCTTCTTCTTCTTCTTCTTTTCTATCGCTAGTTTGCTAGAGAGGTATATCTATCTAGCAAGCTTGCTAGCGACTTCTCTCTCTCTTTCATATATATATATATATATATATATATATATATATATATATATATATATATATATATATATATATAAAGAGAGAGAAAGATATAGAGTGTGTGACAGAGAAGGACAGAGAGAGAGAGAGTGCATAGAAAATTGCCAGACTTTGGTTCATCTTTGTTATGACCGTATAAACAATGTCAGAGATTTAGTTCATCTTGGCTATGACTGTATAAACAATGTTAGACATTTGGTTCAACTTTGATATAACTGTAAAATTAATGACGTTCATCTTTAGTGTGACTCTATCGTCAGGCTTATATCTTAGCAGAAGTACACACAATCTACCTCAACCAAACCTTGAACGTATGCATTGCATTTTCGAGCTATTAACTTTCATTTAAATACACACATAGTTATGTGTCATTCGTGATACACCCTTAGGTGGTCATGTATCTTTCGATACATGACTGACGAGGCAGATTTTTTTCCCGCAGTAGGTTGCCATTTTTTTCTGTGGTAGAGCAGTTGCCATCAAAGGCTATAGAACCTGGTCTGTCCATAGCTGGGGGGAAAAGAAAAGGATCCATACCTTTCCTAAGGGTGTTAGCATGTAAGTGAATGTAATAGATCCGACTGGAATTCGAACTCGTCTCTCCGATTACTCAATCCGAGCCACCGCATTTCCTCACCTACTACGTATAATCAATCTTGTTTTGTTCATCAGAATACTGATTTTGGGAAGCCTTGCGGGCTGAAAACCCCTTCTTGCAATAGATGCACACTGGTGTAATATGTGTGATGCGTGTACGTGTGCTTGCAATCGTGATTCTTATTGTAATATACAAATATGGAACCTTCTAAAATGACGTTTTCCCACAGAGAATACATAAAGTACCAATACCGCCGTTTATCGTGTTTGAATTTCTACCAAACGTCGTACCTCCATCACTAATTGGTTATAAAACTAATCTCATTGATCATTACAATTGATCTCTACCCTCATTGGAGGCCCCGCAACTGAGGTCTTCAGGCATAATGCCTACCGTTAGATAGTCTTTGGTAGGCTTGTCTTGAAGAACTCGTTAGTAGACTGACATCAATTCTTACTAGTTGCCTCACAATTATATCCACAGTAAGATTAAGCTTAAATTTATTATCCTTTAAACGTCTGGTATTATCAATTGATACTTCATTGGTTTGCTTTGGTTTGTTTTACGGCATATCAACCTCAATGGGTTATTTTTTACCGACAAAATTTTTATTACTGGTAATGTTTTTCTTCTAAAATCTATTTCTGGGAATATTTTTCCTTGAAGAAATCTAGAGCTGATCATATTTTTTCCAAAGAATATACAGCTGTCTGTATTGCTGGTACTTTTTGAAGTATTGCTGATAATAATTCCTCCCTTAGAAATTATTGCTGGTAATAATTTCTTTTATTACAAAGTATTTCTGGTATTAAAAACTATTTTTACACAAGTTTGGGTGTTAACTATTTGCCCATAGCTTGGACACTAACAGGTGCTACCACCACGGGTCAGAGTGGACCTGGGAGCACCAGCAATTCCACGCTCCTCAAAACCTCCTGATCAGAGGCCTTGCTGCTGGACGTAGTTGATCGTCTTATCTAGGAAGCGGATGTAGTTTATCCAGGACGGGATACTTCATTGGAGATTATCAGATATGAATTAATGATCTTAAACTTTTTACAGGCATACGGGTGTCATTCATTTATTTCTTATTCGAGTCTAGATGATTAAACGCTAACTTTAAGATTCAGGAGGTTGCGTCATATCATGGAATATTTGCCAGCAAATAAAACAGGGAGAATAAGTCAAAAACAGTCCAATATCTATTAGGTTGGTGCAAAAATAATGACGTAATAATGTCGTTTTTTGACGTATTTTTTAACGTCAAAAAACGACATTATTACGTCATTATTTTTGCACCCATCTAATACACGCATACTTCCCGAAGAGAAACGAGGCCAAGTATGAGAATAGTTTTCTAAAAAGAATGCACAACCCAATTGTGCATGAAATGCTTCAAGCAACATTATAATGTAAAAAAAAAATATTAAATTTAGAAACCAAACATTTGTTTCATTTCGTTTTCTTTATTTTTATCATCTAAAATATCATTTTTATAATTCATACCCCATATAATATTCAATACTAAATAATCGAACAGGATCTGAATTTTTACTAGTATTTGCTTTCATCTTAATTATTTTAGCAGCTTTTTACCCCAACTTTACTATGCCAATCTAGGGTAATAGGCATTGAAAATTACTAATAACATTGTTTTCTAATACATATCTAAGAAAAGTAAACTTAAGGTACACTATTAATAATACTAGTATTTAGAATAATGGTAATATTGACATTATTTGGACTATTGTCCTCATCTTTGTTGCAATATTTATCACAACGTTTCGGCCGTTGTACGCTCCGGCCTTCTTCAGGTGGTTGGAATATCAAACTGAAACCTTTATTTCGCTCACTACGGTTGACTGTTCTAGTTCCATGTCTAATGGTTGTTACTTATCAGTTATCTCCTGTTAATTCACCTCTCCTTAGTTCTGACCGCCTTAACCAGATATTGAACTCACACTCTTTGGGTCTTGTCACTGGATCTAACTAACGCCTTTATCCACTGTGCCAAGTGTTCTTGAGGACATCTGTGAATGAATTTCTGGGAATTATAAACCTAATGTCTTCAGCAGACATTTTTTTTACCAGTGCCCATATTGTAATTTTTGCTGTTATCATTGCATGTTTTTACCAGAGCTCATATTGCATTTTTTTTTTTTTGTTATTATCGCTTTTCTCTGGTACTCAGTATTACTGATTCCCATATTGTATTCATTTCTATGCGTGGCCGCTCAGGAGATTTTTGTGGCCTAACATATGTGCTGATTCGTTAAGTTGACGAATTTTCCAATGATGTTCTTTGTCTATGATCTCAACCTGATCCCACAGTCCGAATAATGTAATTAGTGTACATAATACCTCATCTCAGAAATATAGACAGATGCTGAAAGGCCGAAACGTTGTAATAAATATGGCGGCAAAGATGAGGACAATAGTCTGAATAATGTAAATAATGTACATAATACCTCATGTCAGAAATATAGACAGATAATAATGGTAATATTCTACCATATTTTACCATTCGTTGGTGTCCATACCAGGATTTTAAAGGGACATTTTAACGTAAATAGGCTCAAATGTCAGAAAAAAACATTCCTACACTTAACACACTTATGTTGTGCTTTTGTTTTGTCTGAATTTCTGGGATGATGAATCATTATTTACACTATTTGTAGTTGGTCTATTGTCCTCATCTTTGTCTTTGTTTTCACAACGTTTCGACCGTCATTTCCTCTAGCCTTCCTCGGATATATATAGATCTGGGTAACCTACAGGTAATTCTGAACTGAATCCTTCATTTAAACTGCGGAGTAGACTTTTTTCGTTCCACTGCTCATGTTTAGAGATACCGTCTAGTTCTTATTTTATTTAGTACTGTTCGGTTTTTGCTCACCCCTTTCCACCGAGTGCAAGTATACATTGTGCGACCCAGGGATTAAACTCACAACCACTATATCACCAAATTCATAAAAGAACGCCTTTACCCACTAGACCAATGTTGTCTTCGGTCAACCACAGATTAGAAAGCAAATGCAATCTAACACAAAGGCATTTTTGTGGTTTGCATGTTGGTCACACAGAAAAATTCGTTAAATTCTTGGGTTCAAACCTTAGATGCTCCATTTTCCCAGGTCAACTTTTGTAAATATGGCATACTAAAAACAGGTGGATCAGTGTAGTGAGATGGTTTACGAATTGATCTCACTATTGTAAATTTCATCGTCAGGAAGTGCTCACCTACTCAAGCCTTGTGTCAGACTCATATTGATTTTATAAATATTACAAACTGAAACAATGGACGCTCGGTAGTTTGTAAGTTGGTCGCAGAGACAAATTCTCTGATGTCGTAAATTCTAACCACACTGGTTTCCGTACTGGGTAAGACGATAAACTACATCCGGCAGCAAGGCCTCTGATCAGGAGGTTTTGAGGAGCGTGGAACCACCTCTTAATTGCTGGTGTTCCCAGGTCCACCCTCCCCGGGGGTGGTAGCACCTGCTAGGGTCCCAGCTATGGGCAAATAGTTAACCCCCAAAATGGGCTCAAAACACTATGAAAGTGTAAAAATAGGTTTTAATACCAGCAATAAAGTTTTGGAAAAAATATTACCAGCAATAAAAATCTTGTCGGCATTAAATAGTCCATTGAGGTTGATATACCGTAAAACACACGAAACGAAACAAAACCCAATACGTTCTCCAATAGCCGAGCCCTGTGCCAGACTAAACTAAGTTTTGTAAATATTGCATGCTATGACAACTATAGCACTATGACTTTGGTAGTTGGTGTCACAGACAAATTCGAAGATGTTGCAAATTCGATCCCATTGAAGTGCTCCTGAAATCAAGCCTTGTGCCAGACTAAGCTAAGTTTTTTTAAATAACTATACATACTAACAGATTTTACGTTCATATTTATGTACGCATAAGCAGTTGATTTGCATTCTGTCCTTTCATACATGCTGGCATAACATTCCATTTTGTCCAATGTACAGCAACAAACCAAATGTTTAGACCAGGAGATATCCACACACACACGCACACATGAGTAGGTTTTTCTCCACGACCCTCTCTACCTCTTACCTACCCTATTAGTTTGGCATCAGCTGAATTATCTTGTGCTTGAGTGGCACACATCTAACTCTTTGTCCGTGAATACTTGAGTTAGACAATTTCTTCCTCTTACAACGCCGCAGTGTCACTCCAAACCCCCGACGACGCCCATCCACCTTCCCACTTCTTACTCTCACTATCACCTCGGCTGCCGCCGGCATCTTTCAACATCCGCCATCTTTCACTGTCCGTGCATCTGTCTCATCTTTCTGGTCAAAACTTCCACAAGAGCCTCTTCTTTTACCTTCTCCACAGAAATTCTTCGTTTTGTTTCTTCTTTTTCAGCGCACAGCCGTAAATACGGGTGAACTTCTATGTCTCCGCATGCGTGAGTGCGTGACTTTCACTTGTATTCCAATGTCTGTAAACTTGCATGTAACAGTTGCAACGACCACACATACACATACACACACACAAACATATATATATATATATATATATATATATATATATATATATATATATATATATAGATAGATAGATAGATAGATAGGTATGAAATTAGAATTAATATATGTAAAACATTGTCATTTAGCTGATTGATGTTACCATCCCGACTCCAGAGTTTCATGAGCGGACCTGTCCGTCCACTCTTCTGGGGATATCAGCAATATATATATATATATATATATATATATTGGACTCTCCCGTTGTATTCGACGTATGACCTAGGAACCAACAGCCATACACCAGAACATATGATTTGATTATGGTGGTGAAGGCTTTTTGCGGAACCAAACCCACTTTTTGGAGTGCCAGAAGGTCCCCAAATATATATATATATATATATATATATATATATATATATTAGGAATGGATTTTTCATTTATTAATCTGGCATATATTAATTTATTGTTTAAGTATTATTTTTAATGGATATCCAAATTTTAGTAGTTCCTTTTTTCCTTAATTTTTATAAAACAGTATATTTATTTCCATCTACCTGCCTGCGTGAATATTGTCAAGAAAAATATGAGCCCCCAGGCAAGAGTCGCTTTCCGGCATATTTTTCTAATAATAGTTCTCGAATATTCACGCTGGTAGATGGAAATAAATAAATATACTGTTTAATAAATAAATAAATAAAAACAAAGCATCTATTTAAATATGGGTACCAGTTAAAAATAACGCTTAAGTAATAAATTAATATATATATATATATATATATATATATTAATTTATTACTTAAGCGTTATTTTTTTTATAATAAAAATTTTTCGATTGGTGATACCGTTCGAAACACATACGGGTCATCCATAGCGGATCATCTCATAAATAGTCCTGGTTGTGCGGTGGACTTTAGTGTGAATTGGTTTTCTGTGGTGTCCACTTCGCACTCGTTGTTCCATCTGAAGGTGTTGGAGACGTTGTTTATCAAGTCTGGGCGACCTTCTCTTTGTAAACAGAGAGATTGTTTGCTTGGGCTTGCTCTACTGGGTCTCTAGCATCTTTAGGTGTAACAACTTCCCTCCCGTTCATTCACGTCACCCATATATATATATTTTTTTTTTTTTTTTTTTTTTTTTCTCCTTTTCATAATTTTCCCCCGTTTACAGCTCTGAAGAGAGGGGGCGAAACCGGTCGGCTGGTATTTTATTTTAATAACATCATGGCCCAATGTAAAAATATTTATGTTTTTAACGCCATAATAAAGTTTTGTACCACAAAAAATATTTTTAAATATTTTAAAAATAGGTACACCTCTGATTCAATTAAAAAATTGAATAAAATTATATACATTAGGTCCAGAATTGAAAAACTGAAGGCAGAAATAGTATTTTTACAATCCTGCCTTCAAAACCAAGTCTGTCCTACGTTCATCTCTTTTCGGATTAGGCGGGCTAGGTTGATGTCTGGTTGGAAGATGGAGAGGGCTTTTATTAAAGACTTTCTCTTGCAAGCTTCTAACCAGCGTTTGGACCTTGTGGGAAAATATAGGAGGTTATGGCGTGAAACTAGGAATATTTTGAGGTTTTTTGATATGGTCCGTTTCTCCCGTTATGTTGGTCAGGTAGTTGCACGCTGTCGTTCGAAGACAACGTGCTGCTATCATAGCAAATTAAAACATCTTATTTTTAAAAGATTTGGCTGCGTGGTTGAACCTAATTGGTCTAATGTAATTAATTTATCATCATATAGTCCTTCTGAGCTAGAGCTTACTATTTTGGCACATGGCCTAGACTTCAAAATTCCGCCTGTTTCTCTTAATAGAGAACAGATTTTTTCGGAATTTGAAGTTCTTTATGCTCAGCTTAGTAAGCTTCAACCCCTTTCTGTAAGTAAATCCAGTGACTTCCGAGCAAAATTGAATGACTTAGCTCATTCATATGCAAGCTCTTCAATTTCCTCCTCTGAATTTAAATGGAGTAGGGAGCATCACAGGATCATTAAGTCCCTAAAAAATAATAATTCTCTGGTCATTTCTAGACCAGATAAGGGTTCTGGTGTTGTGCTTATAGACCGCCAGGATTATGTGACTAAAATGTTACATATACTTAATGACCCTTCTAAGTTTCAGCGTCTTGGTCATGTCGATACCCATGATAATACGTTAACTTCTGAAATTCGTTTTCAGAAGCGTCTCCTTAAATGGGTAAAAAGCGGTGTTCTCTCTTCTGATATATCTGAGGAATTGAGACCGTCAGGCTCGATTCGACCCCGTCTTTATGGATTACCTAAAATTCATAAGGATGGGGTTCCGTTGAGACCCATATTATCTATGATTGGGTCCTCTCAACATAAAGTCGCTAAGTGGCTAACTATAATGCTGGAACCAGTGTTGCAGCATTATAGCTCCTTTTGTATTAAAGATTCCTTCTCGTTTTCTGAATATATTAGGAATCTTGAGACCACTGATGGATTTATGTGTTCCTTCGATATTTGTAGCCTTTTCACTTGCGTTCCATTGTCGGAGACTATAGATATTTGCAGTGATTTGCTATATCGTAGTCATTTGACACCTCCGACAATACCTGAAGATGTTTTTATTGAACTCATGAAATTTGCTACCATGTCTGTCGATTTCAGTTTTGACAATATTATGTATCGACAGATTGATGGGGTTGCTATGGGTTCCCCTTTGGGTCCTGTTTTAGCTAACATTTTTGTGGGTTTCTATGAACAGAGTTTGTTTACAGATTCCTCTAAACCCACTGTTTACTTCCGTTACGTTGACGACACCTTTTGTGTGTTTCGTAATGAATTCGAGGTAGACAAATTTTTCTCCCTATTAAATAGTGTTCATCCTGCCCTTAAATATACAGTGGATGTTCTAGTTCGTAGAACACCTTCCTTATATACTACTACAGTTTATAGGAAGTCCACTTTTACGGGTCTTTATACTCGTTGGGATTCCTTTTGCCCCAAACAGCAAAAGATTAATTTAATTAAGTCTTTGACCCATAGGGCATTGAGGATTTGCTCAGATGACACTTTGAAAGATGAGATTAAGTTTTTAACTCACATCTTCACTAGTAACGGTTATCCTTATGATACCGTTCAAATGGTTATTCGTCAAAAGCTGGTGGACTTTAATAAAGTAAAACCAGTGCTTGTTAAAAAATGTCCCGTGTATTTACGAGTTCCATATTTTGGGGGTGATAGTGAAATGTTGGCTAAGCAAATTTCATTGAGTTCTAATCAATGCTATTTTGCAGCGAATGTACGTGTTGTGTTTAAAACAAGATCTGTTCTTCCATCCATGAGTAAGGATGTTTTACCTCCTCATCATATTAATTCTGTAATTTACAAATTTAAATGTAGTTGCGGTGCCGACTACATAGGTAGAACTACACAACGATTGGATGTTAGAATCAAGCAACACGTGCCTGCGAAAATTTATAATAAAAATTTTTCGATTGGTGATACCGTTCGAAACACATACGGGTCATCCATAGCGGATCATCTCATAAATAGTCCTGGTTGTGCGGTGGACTTTAGTGTGAATTGGTTTTCTGTGGTGTCCACTTCGCACTCGTTGTTCCATCTGAAGGTGTTGGAGACGTTGTTTATCAAGTCTGGGCGACCTTCTCTTTGTAAACAGAGAGATTGTTTGCTTGGGCTTGCTCTACTGGGTCTCTAGCATCTTTAGGTGTAACAACTTCCCTCCCGTTCATTCACGTCACCCATATATATATATTTTTTTTTTTTTTTTTTTTTTTCTCCTTTTCATAATTTTCCCCCGTTTACAGCTCTGAAGAGAGGGGGCGAAACCGGTCGGCTGGTATTTTATTTTAATAACATCATGGCCCAATGTAAAAATATTTATGTTTTTAACGCCATAATAAAGTTTTGTACCACAAAAAATATTTTTAAATATATATATATATATATATATATATATATGCACAGACACACACATACAGATATGTATATAGACATACACACATATATATATATGCACAAACAGACACACACATACAAATATGTATATAGACATACACCCCCACACACACACACACACACACACACACACATATATATATATATATATATATATATATATATATATATATATATGCGAGGGGCATATATGAACAGAGTGCGTTGTTTTTCGGCTAGTGTGTAAGTTGAATCATTTTTTGAGTAAATGTCTACCTTTGAGTTTCAAATAAACGAGCCGGGCGATTATTCTTTTCACCCGGGATATCCCTATTCCGACAACCACATTTATTAAATGTCCGGGAAATCTCATTTCACCCCTTAATTCGGGCTACGAACATTCTAAGAGAATGCATTTCATTTGAATACTTAGTAAAACGGGTTATTGGAATAACAATTTCCCAGGTAGATTTACATTAAAAAATAAACGTCCCGGCCCGTCTATTTGCAAATCAAAAGTAAACGCTACAAGGAGGAAACTTCGAATGAGATGGCGGAAACTTCGTCTTGGGTTATACGTCTCTTTTCTTTCTTTTTTCACGCGCAAAATGGTTAAATCTAATATATATGGCAAAAAATTACGGTATACTATATTAATGGGTTAAAGTGCGCAATATCAAGAACAGATCGTATGTAAATATAAAAATGGACGTTGGGATCAACACGCAGCGGCGACAGTCTGTTTCACGTTTAAGCGCAATATCCAGGTCATAAATTTTGCGCAATTCTTAAGTCCTGAAGATTACGTTTAAGCATAGAACAGATTGTTGCTGCTGGATGTTGACCTCAATGTCCACTTATATATATATATATATATATATATGTGTGTGTGTGTGTGTGTGTGTGTGTGTGTGTGAGGTCGCTTTTAATCGATGAATTAGAATTATTTCTAATTTTTAATAAAATACCACTATCAAAATAATAATAACGTTTCTCTATTGTAACTGACGATTTTAACGTTTTTGATATTGTTCATTGATCTCGAAGAATAAGATTATGTACTTTCGACAGATCTTCCATAAATTGTATCCAGATGTGCGGTTAATAGAGGAAATGTAATGAAAATTAAACAGACAGATCGCTGAATATAGCAAGTTACAATATACATAATAAAAGATGTACTGTAATCATCTGCCCAAACAATAAAATGCTTAGTAAATTTAAAAGACACTTTTAAGATTTCCCTAACATTGCGCAAAAGATAGTGCTTAGGACATCTTCAGACTAATCAAACTAATTTATAAGCAAATAAATTGAAAAATAGTCAGGATTATTTTTATCGTTTGGTTTTGTTTAATTGATTTTTCAACCACAATCAACCTACGCAAAAGTCACACTTATTCATTATTTTTAAGTTAAACAGGTAAAATATTTCAAATGTACCCCCACACAATCAAATTTTGTATCAAAATTACAATTAATAATCTGCGTTAGGTTAGGTCAAGATGGTGTGTTTACTTAATGGGGTAATGTACCCACATCAACCCTTGTTGGGCTATTTAATGTCGAAATATGTTTCATTATACACGAGTCTGTAAAACATTGGACAAGTTTATATTTGATTCTATAGGTAAACAATCCGATCCGCTATCAATTACACAACCTTGAGGAATCGGAGAGCCGAGTTCGAATTCCAGTCGAATCCATTACCCTTGAGAATACCCTTGGGAAAGGTATGAATCGTCTTCTTCCTCCAACTATAGGTAAATAGCAGCACATATCGGGTTCTACAGCCTTGGATGGTAACTGGTCTACCGCAGAAAGAAATGACAACCCACTGTGAGAAAAAATCTGCCTCGTCAGTCAGCTATCGCAAAATACATGATCGCCTAAGCGTTTATCCCGCATGGCACATAACTGACTGATAGGTAAACATTGGTCATGTTTATGCTTGAGTGTACATGAATATATATGTCGTATTTATACATGAGCCTAGGTACAGGTATTGATCAGGTTTATACTTGAGTCTGAAGCGTACTCTCGGAAGGTACGCCCTTTTTTGGGAGGTGGGTTTTACTCTTCTACAGTCGGCTTATTGTAGTTATCTTTGATAGTGCCGACCAGCCATCTGAGAAACCAGTTTACTATTACTCGTCAACGAGACACGCTCTAAACCAAACTTTACTTAATGGGTTAATGTACTCACATCCGACGAGTTGAAACTGTGTACATCAAAGAGTGTACATGAAGTATTTCAGCGTAAAAGTTTGGGCGCTTAGAGTTAATTACTAAGAATAACCGAATCCGATACAGATTTACATAGGAAACAAAGATTATCACATGGGATTAGAAAGAGAAAGGGATAGGATGTGTGTGTGTGTGTGTGTGAGAGAGAGAGAGAGAGAGAGAGAGAGAGAGAGAAGACTGGGTTGAATTAATCTTTCAAGTGGGGAGGACCAAATGATCTTGAAAATCAGCCTTCGAAATCTTTTCGAAGCTCAAATGTTGTCAGAAATTGTGTAATTACTTCAGCAAACAAGCTGATTAACTTGTACACATCTACTATGTACAGGGTGTTCGGGCTAAATTTGACTTTTTTTTAGGGTGAATATCTAAACCAAAATTAATTTATTGGAACAGTGGTATACAGATTATAATAATCAAAAGCTAGTTCATTTAACGAAGCCACCCTCAGCATCTACCACGGCCCCAATCCGACTCCTGAATCTGGCACAAGCACATGCGGCCTTCACGGTGTCCCTAGAGAGAACCTCAAAGACTTTAATTCTGTCGATCAGCTGGGACTTGGTGTTGCAGGCAGCGCAGTTGATGTCTTTCTCAACCGCGGCCAACACATAGTAATCTATGGAATTTCAAACAGAGTTGTTAGGGGACCCAGTCGTAAAATTATCTGACAACAATTTCTGGAGATGTGACAAGGAATTGAATCTTCCTGGCACATATAAGGTCTTTCAGCAACCACCCTCTCCATCTAAGACCACGGCGTTCAGCAACTCCACATAGCCATCCGAATTGAGCCTGAGACCCTGTTCAAAGATGTCAAGTGGAATGATATCACCCTCACTGAAGACGAAACCAAAAATATGACAGTTTGAAGAAATTTCGTCTTCATGGCACGAAGAACGTCATATAGATTGTAGGCAAGTAATCTGTTGTTCTGCGTGTTATGCAGCTAGTCCTGACAAAAATTATTTTAGAGAAGAGCCAGACTGTCCCTGGTTCAACAGGATGGTTCACCTTGTTTAGGAGTTTCATTGCCTTTATCAGACGGTTTTCTCGAGTTTTATCTGGAAAAAGTTGACCTTTTATACGTCTTATATGACTGATAGCGGTGGTCCTCATTTAAAGCCAGCTTCATGGTGGAAATTGCAACATCCATTTACCGAACAGAAGCACGCATTCTCTGCTTGGGTCTTGCATCACTTTCTCCTGCAGTTACTAGATGAATCCTAGTGTACAGAGACAATCAGAACGTCTGCTGTGTTTTTCCTACAAGCCACTGCTTCATAGTCACTGTTGCAGCTCGCCATTTCTTAATGTTGGTGTTCAAAGAGAATTCAGCAGCTATCATGACTGTGGCATTTTGATCCCTGGCACAAATCATCATAATGCAGGTTAGCATTTTCTCAATATTTACGTGATCTTCCACACGTTAATATCTGTTAAATCTGACACCTGTAAAACTGTAGTGACTAGGTTTCATAATGTCGTTCACGGTTTGCAGATGTTCCAAACCAAATTGAATTAATAAAAACATTTAACTCTGTCGAATTTAGCTCCAACACCCTGAATATGCAAAAGTTTCCTGTGATTTGATTTGATTTTTTATTTGATTTTTTTTAAGCGTTTCACCCCAAGCAAGGCGGGAAGCCACTAGCACGCAAGGGGTTACAGAGAGTTGGAGCGAGAGCAAAGAGGAATGATAGAGGAAACGATGAGGAGAAGGATAGGGGATAGATCAAGGCAACTGGAGATGTCGATTGACATTACATTTGAATATTTGGAGATTATAGCTATCAGGGAAACAGGAAAAGAGGAAGGAGTTCCACAGGCCAGAAGTGCGAGACATGAAGTTATTAGGAGTAGAATAGACGGCTACATTTAACAGTTTCGACAAAGGGTAAGTGCGACATGCCAGCCTAGTCGAAACCTTAAATTCATGAAGTCTGAGAAAGATGAAATAACAGTCCATTACTGTGTACGATGTCTGACCGGAATTGATTGAACCATTTTGCATATCTTGTAAAACTAACCATATTGTCATCAGAGTAGATCTTAGTGCGCATGAGTTTACAAACAGTACTCCATAAGATTATTCAGCCAGCAGATTTTCATTTGCTTTAGCTAACACAATACAATGCCCAAGGCCACTCAAGGTAGAGGGTTATTAAGTTTATAAGGGAGGGGGAAGCAGAAAGTGCATATTATGAGGATATGTAGGACAAATATCAGTTGATCCTGAATTGTAGTGTTTATCGAAGCATCCTTCTTGGGAGTTTCTTCCACAAAGTAACAATTATGGGGAAGAAGTTGTCTGAGTTGAACTTACTCCTTACTAAAGAAATACTAAGGAAATGTGCTGATTTGACACACTGAATATGGCAGGGTGAATTTCATCTGTGAAGTTCTGAATTGGTGGAACTGAGGAATGTAGCTCAATTGAACATTTGCCATAGCAATAGCGATAGAGTAGTGAGAGGTTAGCAACGTTTCATCTGTGAGATAAAGGTAGCAGGATCAACCACAAAGTCACGAATTGCTTTTGATCTCTTTCAAGGCTGAAGAATAAGAACTAGGTGGAAGCAATTCACCATTTTTTGGTTTGATCCGACTCTTGAAATGATAGAGAATAGCAGTAATACGCAGCGATCATTCCAGCATCTTTAGCAATGGTACGGAAATACGAGTTCCAAATGAGGTTGAAGTAAGCGTTGGAGAGGATTTATTAAGCTTGAATCGTGTGTTACCGTCGCGTTCCCAATGACCGATCGGGTCGATCCTTTATGTTTCGTGTATGTTTTTTTTTTTTTTTTTCGTTTGGAAAAAATGAATTCCCCACGTTTATCGGCCACCACCCTACAATCTATATTTAGCGCGCTACGAATTCTGCCTTTTTTTCAAAAGCTACAAAAACCGTTCAAGAAACCGTGGTTGAGATAAATGATGGCGGCTGTCTCAAAAAGTACTCCATAGACTAGTTCGAAACTAATAAATGTGTGAGTCTCAAAAAGGAGTATTTCGCAGAAAACTAAAGCACCATTGACCTAGAGAGTGCGGTTGTCTTTTCGTTAATATTATATGTTTCCGGGCAGATTAGGTCAAATCTAAATTTGTGAATCTGATAATAGCGATCTCGAAATAGGAGTTGTGAAAATTGGAAGGGACGCTGGGACAACTGAACTGAACGACGTTTCAGTGGGGAGTACTTTGAAGAGGACTAAGGCACCCTTGTCTTGAATAGGCTGCTTTTGTTTTTATTTATCTATTTATTTATTTCTTAATTATTATTATTATTATTATTATTATTATTATTATTATTATTATTATGCGTATTTTCAGGACATATATCGTGTTCAGTAATTTGTTTAAAAAAATGTGTTGGGATGTTTATTTCTTTTACGGCTTATCGGCATGTGAGTTACAGATAGCCGAAACATTTTTAATCATATCACCCCCTATGGAAAACAGTGAAGCCACTAAGACGCAAGGGGCAACTGAGTGTAGAAGAACAAGAAAAAAAGAGAAAAATTAGGGAGCGAAAAGAATAGAAAACTAATCAAGACAGTAGATAGCGATTGACATTGTATTTAAATCTTAAAATATCAAATCTGCCTGGAAAGCATGAAACCGGAAGAGAATTCCAAAATCGAGAAGTGCGAGAGAAGAAACTATTAGCATAGAACTTACGGTAACATTTAGCTAATTCAACTGTGAATTGATGAGAACTTGTCGCTAGTGGCGTACTACGCTTAAATTCATGAAGTCTAGGTTCCATAACTAAGAGTTAATCCGAATAATTACCATGAAAGTCTTTATACAAAAGACACAGGGAAACTACATTATAACGGTGGGAAAATGAATGAAGCCGAGACACCAGATCAGGACCGATAATATTGCTGATTCTTCTTTGAATTTTGTCAGGTATATACAGCTGGATCCTTGGAACAGATGTGGCAGAAGTATTCAAAGTATGAATGACCCACTGCTTCCAAGCGGTTCACCATCTAAGTACTGACCGGGTTCGACAGTGCTTAACTTTCAGAAGCGTGCTGCCTATATTTGCACACAATTTATAGAAATTTACGTGGTGTTATGCTTAATCCGTTTTTGCGTGAATTCAATTGTTTGCTGCATCAAAATATCTACAAATGCGGACAGGTTTGCTTTTGTGTGTGTTTTCCTAAAAAAAAAAGATTCTTCGTCTGCGAAACGCAAACGCGTTGATATTGATTCAGAGTGATTTTTCCTTTTATTTTTGTTTTATTCAAGACAATTTCGCTTGCAATGCTTTTTTTTTCTTCTTTTTCTCTTTGTAATCTTCCTTTTCAAACTCTCTCCTATGGGCGATTACTCTCTCGCAGAGAGTACATATCTTTGTGCGCGTGCGTCCGTGCTTGTGAATCTATATGTGTATGTGTGTGTTTGTGTCTGTGCGTGTGTGTGTGTCTAAATAAGTCATTGTATCTGTGCAGGCTTTTATCACATGTACTAATAATATAACATACATACATGTAAGCTCCACAGACATGCTGATAAAAAAGGTTTGTATGTATGCACGTATGTAAAAGTGTTTAGGTAGAAAAGCCACAAACACACACACATATACGAAACTACTATTAATATATATATATATATATATATATATATATATATATATACAGGTGGGGACGAGGGATGATGATGAAATGATCTCTGCCCACCAAGAAGGTATTCCACTCAATTTTTGATGTTTAGTCACTTGGTCAGATTTTGAGAAGTGAGTTCGGCCGAATCCATTTTCCAAAACTACCTTCAAATATATGTACTATAAAACACTTACACACACACATATACAATGTATATCTTTCCCCTTTTTACGTTTAGTGCTTTTCATTTATTTATATACATACACCAGAATATGTCTGTGTACTTACCCATCCATAAGTGTGTCTATATATATATATATATATATATATATATATATATATATATATATATATATATATAGGTACTAATATAAAGAGAAAAGTAGGTTTGAATGTGTGCGCGTGTACCCATATGTAAAGCTCGTATGTACTTCTCTCTCCTTCTCTCTGTATGTGTGTGTGTGTGAGAGTGTCTGAGGAGTCCTTTGCTTGATGTCCAGAAACCAAGTGCTTAACAAATACTGATATGGACATTTATAGACCAAATTCTCTGTCTCTTTATTCTCTCCCCTTCTTTATCTCCCCTCACGCCTCCATCCCCGCTTTTGTCTCTTCTTTTCCAACATACGCTTCAATTTCATCCGCCGCCACCGTCAACGCCCTCTCCAATCGCATTCATTCAACTTATCTACTCCTCTCGGCTTATTCTTGATATCCGTAATAAGGATAGTTCAACATAAGTACGATAAAACGCCACTGTCTTTGTCCATAAGTTTTTTGTAGGCTTTTCCTTTATGTTGTCGAAATTTTACTTTTATTTTTCCCCCCCTAAATATCAAGACGCCATGTTGACCAGCGTCAGAGAGTCGGTCACAGCCTCGTTCTGATACATTGCCTCGGTCTCTTTTGGACAATCACATGATTATAAAAAAATAGTTTAACGAACTAGACAAAAGCAAAAATAAAGAGATATCTTAGTTTGAAAAATCTTTCGCTACACATTTTAATCTTCGGCATCTGGAAATTCCAACCAATGATTTTGTTCTTCTTTCGAATTACTCGAGAATTCTATTTCCGAGCTAGGGACCTAATAGTGACACTGGTGAGATAGGATTAGTAGAAAAAGCAGTGGTCAAGAAGCAGTGAAAGTATGGGCTGTGACGAGCATATTTGCTGGGAAAGAGGTAAATTTGTTTTCGAAACTCAGAACAAAAGTTATTTCTGTTTGAATTTATGGGTTGAAGAGTTATCAAGACTTACATTATTTAAATTCTGACTATTGTCCCCATCTTTGTTGTTATTATCTCAAGTTTATCAGTAAGTTTCGACCATTGTGCATCTCCATCCTTTTCCCGGTATCTGTTTATCCGGACAACTTTAAACAATATGCACTGCGATAAGAAAATAATCTTTTTTCTTTGTCGAGTTTCTTTTTTCATATTCTTATAGATTAATTATGATAAAAGTACGCGAATGTAGTCTTTAAGAAAGCTTTATTCAACTGAGAATACAAGGTTCGCGTATAATGTCCTTTTATAGTCCCAGTAAACAGAAAATTCAAAGAGGACAGTAACAAAACAAGGGGATATCACTCTTGATTATTCATAACATTAATCACCCCAAATCACGAATATCAAAATTTATTTGCTATGTAAATTCATTGTAAACTGTCCCCTCCTACGGAAACCAAAACAAAATATGTTCATACCATATGATATCTTAAAATATATAAAAAAATAAAGATTGAAAAATTGAAATTGGTAATCTGAAGTTTGTTTTTTTTGGGGTTTTTTTTTTCATATATTGCTATCGATTAAGCGCTCTAGATTGCAAAATAAATA
Organism: Acanthosepion lycidas; assembly: GCA_963932145.1. Taxonomy (NCBI): domain Eukaryota; kingdom Metazoa; phylum Mollusca; class Cephalopoda; order Sepiida; family Sepiidae; genus Acanthosepion; species Acanthosepion lycidas. The sequence continues at coordinate 122,715,807 of OZ010573.1, forward strand.
ACGTATAATCATGTTTTTTGTGGGGGTCACTTGAGCAGGAGGGTCACTTTACAGTGAATATACATAGCAAACTCGATTTACAATTAACTGGATTTAATCTGTTTTAGATATTAAAACTTTATGTACTTAATCTATAGCGATATGAAAAAAAATGATCGCAGCGCATGTTTTATAACTCCGCCAAAAATGTTTTAACATTTAAAATTATTTTGTCGTTTTATGTCTAAACGGCCTGTTCCTTACTATTTGAGCTGAACACGCAAGCAGTATATTTAAAACTCCACCAAAAATATATTTGATGTGAAAATTAAACACTTTTTCATCATAATACTATAGACTTATGGACCAACTTCTTTTATGTGCCGTGACGATCATGACTCTCCACCTCCCTCTATCCCTTGTAGCTCTCAATGTTTTTTTTGTTTTTTTTGCTAATTCTCCCAAAACATTTCCGTCATCCATTTGCTTAATCCCGCTAGATATGTCACGCGTTGCTTTCCTTTGTTTCTCTTTCCCTCTATTCGACCTGTGAGTATCAGATTCTCCGAGCCCTCCTTTCTCATTACGTGTCCCGGAAATTTCAGATGCCTCTTCCTGATGTTAAGTATAAGCTTCCTCCTTGTTTGCATCCTCTCCAAAACCTCATCGTTGCTCACAAGTTCGGTCCATAGTATCTTTAGCATCCTTCTGTAGATCCATACTATTCTTAGCATCCTTCTGTAGATCCATACCTCCGTTGGCTCGAACATCTTCATCTTTGAAGAGACCTTCCAACATTCTTTGTCATGTAGCATTTCAGTACCCTTTTCTTTGTTAACTATGAAATCTTCCTGTCTCGTAATATTCTGTCTAGCTTTTGGAATGCATCTTTGGCTATCCCACTGCATCTTCGGATCTCAGCGTCGCACTTACCATCCTCTGTCAGAACACTTATTTAAATATTTAAATATTCGCACCTGCTTGACTTTAGTGTCTCCGACCTGCAAATCGCATTTCGGGCTCATGCTTTTACTGATGACCATGCATTCTGTCTTCTTGTAGTTTATGCTTAGTCCCTTCTTCTCGCTCTCCTTCGCTACCTTCTGTAGAAGGTTTTGTGATTTCTTTTACGTGTCTGCTATCAGCACTGTGTCATCTGTGTATCTTATGCTTTTAAGATTGTAGCCGCCTAAGATGAAGGCTGGTAGGATTTTCAATTCTCTCAGAATTGCCTTGCTGCATAGGTTAATAAGTCCGGTGAAAAGACACGTCCTTGCCTTACGACCCTTTCTATTTTTGTATATCTGCTGAACTCATCCATCCGCATGCATGTCGTTTGCCTCCAGTATAGATTCTTGATTATTCTGATATCTTTCCCAAATATATCAAAGCTGTTCCAAAAGAAATGTGTGTGGCGTACTTTGTCGAACGCCTTTGTTTAGTCTTTAAATATAGGTGCACTTTCTTCTGCATTTGTATTGCTCTTTCTGATAACATTCTGAGCATGAATATTGCGTTTCTTGTTCTGGTGTCTTTAACGCAACCACACTGTTCTTGCGCCATTTCTGGCCTGATTCTGCTGCGTACTCTATTCATCAGAATAAGGATGATGAGTTTTCGTATGTGGCTCATGAGGCTGATTTTTCGATGTTCACGTTCCTTTGCACCTGGTTTCTTAGGTTACGAACTTACATTTACTAATAAGCCTGGTAGGAAATCCTACCAAGCTTCATCATTGGCGACCATAAATGGTAATAGCAACTATGAAAAATGCCTGCAATAGGATAGATGCAGCATAACTCCATTCTGTCTGGACATCTCTGCTCCAAAGAAAAATATGATATGACAAAAAAAGGCAATTTATAGAGTAAAAATCAAAAAAGTCAATTTATAGAGTAAAAATCAAAAAATTCTTTTTTTTGACGCCTCAACTTGCTATTACGTTGTAAACGTCATCAACTCGGTTTCTTTTCTTTGATTTGAATTCTTAAGCGTTTCAAACTTCTTTGCACTGTTTTTACTCAAACTAAGGAGTGACTAAGACTAGCAACTGCTAGTCGAAATATTTCCATAAAAATAAATCATTCGTTAGAACTACAAGTTTTTTTCTCTTTAATTCTTTTCACATAGTTAATAATGTATACGAATTTGCTTTGTTGACGTCATTTATTAAGCATAGTTTGGTACAGGATGACAAATATGCAGCAGGTAGTGTTGATCGAACTTACTGCGAATGGCCAACGGGACTACTTCTATAACCATAACTCCACCCAGAGGCACCTTGTCTTTAGAGAATCAACATAGTTATAAAAGGGGTTTTCTTCCGTTCCCAATCATACAAATGCTTCGCTATCATATAAACTAGCGCGGTAAGCAAATGACAAGACCTTTTTTGACGCTATCTGCCGCTGATAAAGAGCGCAGAGTGAAGTTTATTAAATCTTAATTACATTTATTAGTATGCAAGTGAGCAGAAACACCGTAGTTTATAACATAGGATAATTCAAATTCAGAGCTTATTTAATCGTGTTTTTTAAAAATCATGAAAGCTCTCTGTAGCACACATATATTTACATTTTCATCAGTTTTTCTGCCGTTTAGGATTATCTTATTCAACCTATTTTATACAGTCTCTTTATACTACATTATTTATAGTGTCTTTATCCAAAATTTTTATACAGTTTCTTCATCCTTAATTTTCTTTAAACCATCTGATAACCATACAAATGAAAGATCACGGATTTTGAAACCTGTTATTTGGCAGCCATTTTCTTTCATCTTTTTTTCTTCTGTTCCATAGTTTTTTAATTACTTTCAAATTGAACCAAACAAAAAGCATGAAAATAACGCAAATACAATCGTACTGTATTTGTTAAAGCAACCTTATGTAATTGGTCAAATTTAATCAAGTTTAATTGCTTCCCGTAGGTCGGTTTTGTTGTTATATTGTTTTCCACCTTCATATAATTTTATCTTCACAAATGACCATAGAGTTTTGATTGGATTCAAGATGATGACTTGATGATAGCCATTCCATTATGCTCAAAGAATTCACGGGCAAGCTTAAATACATTTGAAGGAGAACTGTCTTGCATAAATACACACTTCACTTTGAAACTACGAGACAGGAACGTGTACCATGTAAAGAAAATGTTGTTCATAAAATCGTAATAGTTAGCACTGTTCAGTTTAATTCCTTCATAGACCTTAAATGGTCCAAAAATGCTTTGGTTGACAATTTCCAGTCCATATCATAACTCTACTGCCTCCTTGTTACTCTCTTTTAGCTGCAGGCACGTTTGAATTTGGCCCATCCACCAGTTCCATCAAATTTTACTCAAGATTCGTTCGTGAAAATTACTTTAGAAAAGTCAACCTGCATATCGTTCTTGGCCTAATTTTGAAGCTTTAAAATATTCGCTTTAATGAGAGGAGGTTGCCTCGGAGATTTTTTACTGATCCCAATTCACAATGTATTTTATACCTTTTATTCTTCTTCACTCCCTCTGAGCGCTGGTCAAAAGTGGGTGTTTCGCTTTTATATGCTTTAGTCTATGTTCATCTCGAGAAAGCAAGTTCTTAAAGCCTTTTCCTTCTCTTCGAGTCCTCAACTTATATTTTATTATAATATATTATTTCAAAGAACTTAAGTCAATATTAGTTTAATCAGCGTACTAAATTCATTTTCGTAAATTCTAAATATGTTAAAAACTAATCATTTAAAATAGTAGAAAATTTAGTTAAATATTTTACTAAGGGTTGAAATGGACAAGTTTAAAGATCTTTCTGAGGCATATTTGATTTGCATAATAACTTCAGACAGGCTGTACTCTCTACACTTCATGTCTATTTACATAAAATCATTACGTAGTTTATTCGAGTTTCTCTTATGTTCCTGTTGATTTTAATATGTCCCGTGGGTGTTAAATACTCCAAGCCTTCCTTCCTCATTATGAACAGATTTCTCATCCTTGGAAAACTTTCACTTTCTCTCTACCTATAAATATGATTTCAAAAAATGCAAGAAGCAATAAACATTTGTTTAACGTGTAACGTTAGCGTCGTAGAGGATAATAAAAAGCGAGACCAAATCTTTCATACGTAACATCATTATTTATTTAACTCCGGACTTCGAGTGAGTGTGTGGAGTTTGGAGTTTTCTTTAAAAGTAGATTCTACATTCTCACAAGGATGTAAGATATTTTCTTCCTTCTTCCCTTACCGTTGGTGTTTATAGTGTTTCATTAAGACGGATCAAAGTCAGCAGTAAATAAATCTATGTTATTGGTGAAAATGTATTTATTTCTCTATTGGATCATGTTATTTAAGTCATGGCAATTATGTGTAAAAAATAATATCGTCCAAATATCCGCCAAGGCTTCGGCGGCACACCTCCACTCGATGGTCAAAATCTTTGATGACGTCTCTGCATAGTTGCTCCTCGATCTCACCAATATACCTTATTATCTCATCCTTCAGCTGTTGAATTGTTGTTGGCTTGTTGACATGGACCTTACTTTTGAGATGATCCCAAAGGAAGAAATCTAAAGGCGATCGTGGTGGCCAATTGACTTTGCTGTTTCGAGAGATGATGCGACCTGGGAACTTCTCATTCAATAAAGCCATTGAACGTCCATTTTCGTAATATGCTTCGATAGCTTTAACACGTTGTTTGATTGTTAATCTTTCCATGACTGAAATTGCTAAAGTTGTTAAATCTGAAAGAAAAAGAAAAAAAAATCATTAAACGCTTAAACTTAATTCACATTTAAAATCGGTACAAGTTATAAGAACACCCTTATATCTACTTGTTATCATGTTTTCCCTTCGTGCGCATCCTAAGCACAGATGGTCCGATCACTTGTTTTCGATGACGGGAACAATCACTGATATCTCGTGAAGGCGCGAATCTGTACCTGGTGGCTAGGAAGTAAACTATCAGGTCAACCCACTGATACACCCAGCTTCTCTGATGAACACGGAGGACAAAATCTATTTCGGCATCTTATGTGGGGAATTACATATCACAAACCTAAACGTTACCCACTTGCGTTCACTCAAACTTAGGCATTAATTTTGCAGTTTATATTCTATTTTTGCGAATGGATTCAGATCAGGTTTCCTAATAAGTGAAATTATGTAACAAAGTAACTGTTTTCCACGATTGTCTTCTTTTTTTTTTAGTCCAGACGCGTTGTAAGCATGAAAATAAAGAATGGCGTGTTCTTTTGTCACACTAATTAGATTTTTCCATCTAATAAACAATTTTATTTTAGTTTCTATGGGTTACTTCCTTGTAGGACAACGATTAACTCTTATTAAATCAATATATTATTTCTGATGTCAAACTTGAACGCATATACATATATAGAGTTAGTAAATTCTAAAGATAGCTATTTTTAATCCGGCATTATTTCTTATTAATCTAAATGCTATTTTATTGGATACACGTGTTTGAATAAACGCCTTGTTTTTTGTTTGTTCTTTCTTTGTTTTTTGGTTTTTTTGTTTGTTTTTTTTTGTTTTTTTCTTTTTTTAACAGTGTAAATTATGTATATCGACCTGTACATTCGAAAGACTTAAAGATAATGTAATCTCAGACATATTTCGAACCTGTGTTGCTCGTTTTTAGGTGGGGAGTAATCATTGTCTGATCCCATGTGCTTTAAATCGCTCGGCCACAAAGAACGTCACATCTTTATTATTTTGGTATCGAAAAAGTAAACAATTTAATTAAAAAAGAATTAATTGATTTTATTCTTAATCCAAGATAGATAGATAGATAGATAGATAGATAGATACGAACAGACTGAGATAGATAGATAGATAGATAGATAGATAGATAGATACGAACAGACTGAGATAGATAGATAGATAGATAGATACGAACAGACTGAGATAGATAGATAGATAGATAGATAGATAGATAGATAGATAGATTTTATGAGAAAAAGGTGGTCAATATCAGGTATAGAGCGTTAATAAAGATAAACAATATGGACAAAGAAATCAACACTGCATGGTGACTGACATTTTCACGTCTTCAGCAATCATCATGAGTGCCATCCCTCTTTGGACAGACTCTCTCAATACCCGGGTCCTTGTGGGCTTATGTGAAATAAAAATGGGAGACGAATTTTTCACATTTTTCTGTTTATTTGGATTTGAGTTTGTTCATCTTATTTCTTTACTTTTACACTCATGAGCTGTGATAAAGCGAAACAGTCTGTCTGTGGCTGACTATATATATATATATATATATATATATATATATATATATATATATATATATATATATATATATATATATATATATGGTCCGTAAAGTAATCTGACCTGGAATTTCGTCTTATTCCCTTTATAACTACTGTGACGTGGCTTCCCTCTATATTTCTATAAATATTTTCACATGAATAGTTTTCCTCTTGATACATTTTATTTAAGCTTACTACTAGATTGGAATTCTAGATCTCACAGTTTTATTATTGAACTAATCAGATGCACCCGTTACTTCTATTCGAAAAGTATTTTTTCTCGCATCACTTCCGAGTTCTTGCTTCCCTACAAACTACAATCCTTAAAAATTTAAAAGCGACGTCAATCGTCATCTTCTGTCTTCCTGAATTCTGCTCTTTTATCTTCCTTTCTCCTCTTCTCATTATATTTCATTCCCAATAACCACTTGCTTCCTAGTGGCATTATCGCTTTGCTTGGAGTGAAATGATTAAATAAATTTTAGACAAGATAGAATAAAGTAACTGGTGTCAAAATCAAATGTATCTCTCCTCAAAATTACGCAGGTTTATTAATAAAGGAGGCTTCCAATCTTAAATATTTTTTGATCAGATTGAATAATGAAACTTGCATGAAAATGAAACAAATGTATTTCTCTTCAGAATTACAGAAGTTTGGTTTATAAGCAATGTTTCCAATTCCATAAAATAAGTTTTAGACAAAATAGAAAATGGTTTTGTACAGAGTTGTATGATTCATATAGATATTACTATGACAAAAAGTATCAATTCACATTCAGCATTTCTTACAGAACAATAGGCTATATTTCTAAGTCTTGCCACCTACAATTCATTATCAACTGATTAAATCAGTTGACATACATAAAAGGTTAATGGTCAGAGTTGAATCACACAAGGAAACAGAAATATTACAAAGTGCTCAATACAAGTGTGAATAAAAATAAAAGTAAAAATTACACATAGAGCTTTTAATTTATATATACATATACATACACACACACATATATATATACATACATACATATATATATATATATATATATATATATATGATATTTACTGCAATATGATCAATGTAGATATTACAATGACAAAAGTATCAATTCTTATTCAGCATTTCTTATAGTTAAATATTGTTTGTGCTTCAAACTCTAACAGAATCATACTGACTTTGATTGTATTTTGACATATTCAGCTATAGAACAACAGGCTTTGTTTATAAATCTTGCCACCTACAATTCATTATCAACTGATAAAATCAATTGACATACAAGCTTCATAAACATTAACTCTTACACTGTCTTTTCTATTGTAATTCATTCCTATTACTTTTAACATGTAGATAAACCATAAAAAATATGGATAGTGAGTATGTCATCAATTTGTTCACAAATCAGGAAAGCTTACAACCTGAAAAAGTAACAAAGTAAATACCAAATATTAATCCCATAGGAAGAGTGAAAAAATAAAATAATAAATTAATAAAAAAAATCAATAAACAAAACTCAAGTTCAAAAAACCAAATAGTATAAAAACAAAAAAATAAGGATATTGCCCTTCCCATAAACCACCATTTGGTTATATAGAGAGAGAACCACAAAAAGAGGAATAGGGCATGATTCGATTCGATGATCGCTTAAGGCGTGAAACTGCTAGTCACTATGCCTCTGACCTTAGTAGCACTCTGGCTACTGGCATTTGTATACATTCGTATATAATGCGTTAGAATTCCACTTTCTTTTAGGGTTAGGCTCTCCGATTCATGCCAAATCGGTCAAATTTCGATGCTGGATTGAAGCAATTGGATGTCGAGTCACACCGATGAGCTGTGATACAGCGAAGCAGGCTTGTATGTGGATGACTATATCTGATATGGCATCTCTTTGAAGAAACTAAAAAACTGACTTTAAACCTCTGGAGGACTATTTTTAAATTTCGTAGTACACTGTACTAGAACTGTTCTCTTTTATTAGTTCTTCTGAAAAGTGTGACTGGTCCTTCACAAACTGTCAGCCTATAATCGAATCTTATGCGCGACTCAAATGTGGGATTCAACTATCGAGAAAAAATAAATGAACCTTCATATATTGCTAGCGATTCAAGAGTCTACTATACACACCCAACACAGAAACATTCACATAAGCGGGTGTGTACACTGGTGTGCATACGTAAGTAAGTAAATAAATAATCGTTAAATTTATGCATGAGATGTAAACGTAATAGTGATCAATGGGTTTATACATCGCAAAGATATGTATTAATTAATACATATACGCGTACCTACGTTTTGGGCGTGCGACTATAGTTTCACATACATACATATACATACATATATATATATATATATATATATATATATATATATATATTATAAATTAATTAATTTAAAATATGGTTTTTCCGCTACACAGTTCTAACCATGTTTCAAAAATGGAAGTTCCGAATTTAATTTAATATAATTTTTTTTTTCGAACACCGGATTATATATCTTACTGTTTTTTCTTATATATATATATATATAGATATATATATATATATATATATATATATATATATATATATATATATATATATATATATAAAATAATGGACTCTCCCATTGAGTTCGATGTATGAGGTTCCGACAACCACGAACTAAATATCTGCGTGCATATGACGGGCATGACTTTTGAGACCGGCCCGAGAATTGCACAAAAGACCACAAACAGTACAGGAGAATGTATTTTATCCAAGATGCAGCAGGAACACTGTAGCTGTCTTATTTTTCTTTTGTGTTTCACGCAGTCGACTGATGCTTACTTCTTCATGGTGCATTATTCTTGAATGGCAGCTTGGACGATCCTCTGATCTCTTCATAGCTACCTCCTCAAAGTTTTTAAATAGAATGTTGACGCAAGAAAGGTTGCTTTTCAGTTTATCTTTATACCTGAGCCAAGATCTACCAACATTTCTATGACCACTATGGAGTTCACTGTAAAAAAGAACTTTTGGTATGCGACCATCACTCATCATTGCCACATGTCAAGCCCGGCGTAATTGTGATTGCATTGTTAAAGTCTCTATGGTACCAATCTTGCATTTCTCAAAAAGGTCGGCATTTGACACTCGATCATCAAACGTTAGACCACAGATTGTACGGAGAGAGTCTTTATGGAAGACGTCTAATCATTTAATGTGCCATCTATAAGGTATCCAGGTTTCAGAGCCATACAAAAGAGTTGACAAAATGACAACTTTGTACACTTGGATTTTAGTGCAAAGCTTTATTCCCCTTTCGTCCCACAACCTATGACGCAGAGAACCAAAGGAAGCGCTGGCTTTTACAATGCGATTAATAATCTTGTCACCAAGTGATGCACTTGAATTTACCATGCTCCCGAGGTATTTGAAAGATTCCACATTCTTGAGATTCTTTGCCTCACCTTGCAAAGGGACATCAGGAAAGTTACGAACAGAGGGTCTCTGCTTTACACCTCTAATTTGCTTCGGTGTCGGGCTAGGTTAATGAACAACTTCAGTTTTCTTGATGCTGATAGTAAGTCCGAATGTCTTGCATGCCGCAGAAAATCGGATGAGTAAATGTTGAGCTTTCTCTAAAGAGTTAGCTACAAAGGCAGCGTCGTCTGTAAAAAAAAGTAAATTGCGTATAATACTGGTACGTAGAAATGTTTTGGACTTAAACCGCAGGTGGTTAAACAATCCTCCATTAGTTTTAAAATGAATTTTAACACCAGTTTTTGTATCCCGAAAAGCATACCTCAGCATCACAGAGAAGAACAGTGCAAACAAAACAGGCGCCATGACACAGCGTTGCTTAGTTCCATTAGTGACTTGAAATGGATGCGAACGCTGACCATCAGACATAACACTAGCTTGCATACCGACATTAAATGATGACATTCAACATGTTGTCAGGAATACCATGTTTTTTTCAGAACTTTCCACAGTCCTTCTCTGTTTACAGTATCAAAGGCCTTAGTAAAGTCCACAAATACGATCAATAGCTCCTTGTTTCGCTCACGAACCTTCTCTGCAACCTGACGTGGGGCAAAAATCATATCGATAGTGCCACGACCGGAGCGAAATCCACACTGACATTCACGGTACATGGCGTCGACAATGTGTTTTATAATTCTGTTGAGGATAAGCCCCGCCAAAATTTTTTCGCTGATAGACAAAAGTGAGACGCCCCTATGGTTATCGCATACTGTTTTAAGGCCTTTTTTTCTTGTAGAGGTGTTGCACGGAGTCATTTTTGAAGTCCTGAGGAACATGGCCTGGTCTCCAAATTTGAACGAATAGATCGTGCAGTAGCTTAGAAAGTGTATGCCCTTCATGTTTTAGATTTCAGCAGCGATAGCATCCTATATATATATATATATATATATATATATATATATATATATATATATATATATATATATATATATATAGGATGCTATCGCTATATATATGTGTATGTGAAGAAATATAGTCTTAAGATGTGCTATATTTATGGGATAAAGTGCTCAATATCAGGGATAAAGCATGTGTAAATATAAAAGTGAACATAGAAGTGAACACTTAGAGGCGACAGGCTGTTTCATGCTAGATATAATCGTCAGGCCTGATGACTGCATTTAGCATGAAACAGACTGTCGCCTCTAAGTATATATATATATATATATATATATATATATATATATATATATATATATAAATACTTACAATCGTCAGGCCACCTGATGATTGTATCTAGCATGAATAGACTGTCGCCTCTAAGTGTTGACTTCTATATATATATATTTGTGTGTGTGTGTGTTACTTATTATTTATTAGTACATTATTTTTAAAGGATATCCATTTTTGAGTTGACGTTCCATTTATTTATTAAACAGTATATTTATTTATTTTTGTCAACCGGCCTGAATATTCGAGAAATCTTATAAAAGGAAAATATGCGCTCTCCGGCAGGATTCGAACCTGCGTCTCCGTCGGCAAAAAGAACGTATCACTAGAACCGGCGTGATAATGGAAGCACTAATAATAAAAAAAATCCTACTGAGCCAGAAACTACCTACCTAGATTTCATCTAAATGGATCTTCAAGGTGAACTGGCTTTTTCTTATTTTACTTGAGTGGCAAATTATGCAGTATTGCCACTGTGGACAAATATATTTGTTAACCCGTTTTTGCGTGTGTGTCGGATGGCGGGGGGTGCAGTCGTCTCGTTAATGTCGAATGGGTTTTTTTTCCTGAATTCCCTACAAAAAAATTGATTATTTCCAGGACAATAGCAGTTTGATCTTTTTCTTTAACTCAGAAATCTTTCTCCGACAGAAATCTATATTTCATCCTCCCGAACAAACACTATCACATTTGAGAGTCGGGATCGTCTAGTGGTTCGAAGCCTTTGTCTAGAATGCCGTGAGTCCCAAGCGAAAGTTAATTATGCTAGGGCAGTTCCTGGGGGATAAACAGAAAAGTTTTCATCAGATACGTTGGCGACACAGTGTATACAATTTGTCAACGAAAATAAAGAAAAAGAGTCACAAATTTAAAGATCATATCAAAAACAGACGTGAGACACATTAACAGGCCTACGATCTCTTTCTTGCTGTCTTCACTTTCTTCTATTTACTGCTAAGTTAACGCATACACATGCGTTGCAGAAAAGTTTTCAGCCTGTTTCCCCAAAACATGATCAAAAGGTTGAACAGTGGACTTTTTTTTAAAATCCATTTCTGATCAGGGCAGCTTATCCGAATAAAAGAAACATCCAAAGATAGATATGAAGAAAACAGGCGTACAAACAGGTTGTCTTAATTACTGCGCGACAGCAACTGTCCTCCTTATTAAGATATTCATAACTTAGACCAGTGGTTCTCGACCGATTTTAAGCCAAGCTCCATTTTGATATTTCTAAAATTCTGGTGCCACCCACCCTGTAATATTTAATTCTTACATATTCAAACTTTTACGTGAAAGAAGCTTAAAAGTCCATTAACTTGGTCTCTAAACAAACCCTCCAAAGACGATGGCGTTCATAAAAGGGAAAAATTAAAAAAACAAAAAGACAGTTAAATATATATATAGCTTGAAAGACTGAAAGGCAGAAATATAAAATATACTTTGATCATTTTATTCATGAAATAATAATGCAAAATGAAATTTCAAGTCACGATGGTACAGTAAGCCAAAAGGTGCACATCCTACACATGCCCTACCAAAATACTACTAGCGAATCATTGACTTAGATACAAAGGTTGGTTGGGTGATTTTGTTTGGCAGTCTATCAAACTCTGTGGGTTATTTAATGCCAAAATCTAAATATTTTGTACGCAATTTTATGCTTTCAACGACAGATATTTTCCATTTAATTTTATACGTTCAGAGTAAAGATATATATATATATATATATATATATATATATATATATATATATATATATATATATATATGCAAATATATAGAAAAATAGGAAAGAACACGTTAGGTAAATAATCCGAAGTTCTTTAGTGTTTTTGTTTTTATTTTTAAAAAACAGTGCTCAATACAAAAGTAGAGCGTAAATTATAATTATTTTTTTAAAAATATGGTTCCTTCTTTACTTATATAGCGAAGGAATCATATATTTAAAAAATAATTATAATGTATATATATATGTATATATATATATATATATATATATATATATCATAATTATTTTTTATATATATATATATATATATATATATATATATATATATATATATATATATATATATATATATGTAGAGAGAGAGAGTTTGGAGATTATTGGTATTGTTGATAATTTTAATATAAAATTTATTTTTATATTTTTTGTTTTGCAGTGATTGTTATTTTGCAGCAGAATGTATTGGTGGTTATTTTATTATAAAAATTTACTGCTGATTTTTGTATTGGAGTTCACTATTTTCTCATAGCTGGGACCCTAACAGGTGCTACCACCCCGAGTCATGGTGGACCTGGGAACACCACCAATTAAGAGGTGGTTCTACGCTCATGAAAACCTCTAATCTTCTGATCAGAGGTAGTAGTTTAGCTTACTGGGCGTAGTTCATCGTAATACCCAGGACGATAGATACAAAGATTCTTAACCCTAATAAAACCATCTATCAGCTAATAATATGTAAAATTATCAACATCGTTAATTACGTATATATATATATATATATATATATATATATATATATATATACAGTGTAACCCGGATATAAGAGACCCGGATATAAGATAAACCCGGATATAACAGAGATTTTCTCTGGTCCCAAATTAGAGCCATACTTACCTAAACAAAATAGACCAAACCCAGATATAAGAGACTTCTTCTCCGGTCCCGACAACTCTCTTATATCCGAGTTACACTGTATATATATATATATATATATATATATATATATATATATATAGAGAGAGAGAGAGAGAGAGAGAGAGAGAGTTATGGATTAAATAACAGAGCAGACTGAAATCTCTAGCCCTGATTGGCATCCATTTGATGACTCTAAGAGTTTGATTTTAAACCTTCAACTGAAAAGTCTGACTTTTGAAAGTTCGTAGCAATGCTGGTCACTATTTCTCTGTTATCAGTTCTTCCAAAAAGTGTGGTCGGTTATTTCATATAGATTTGCAATTTAAAAAACTGCAGAAAAATATGCTTTTGAATATTGTCGATAATGAACGAGATTTGATTGATAAAGAAGGTTTTCAGTCTTATGAATCAAGCGAACAACTCTCCGCGCCATTTTTAGCTCCATGTTTTCCATTGACTTGAAATGCAATCATTATATTGAATCAACTGCTCGGACTATATGAGAAATAAGTGATATGATTATCTGCCCTTGGCAGTTTAAGGTTAGCTTACAGTTACTGATTGGCGCGTTTTTCTGTCTCTTGAAATGAAACGAACACTTACAGAACCAGCCAGCTCTACACCGTTATCACTACAGAGTCCGTAGATGGCGAAAACATCGGCTCTTCTTCAGCAGATAGGTTTGGTCGCAGACAGCTGAGTTTGCAAGAACTTATTTGTAATATTGTTCAATACAAATTGTATAAATCAGTGGTCATTTGCGTTCTATTCTTTATTTATTACAATGCCTCTATCCACAACATGGGAATTTTATATGGAGCCCACTTCAATTCCCTATAACTACTGCTAGGCAAATTGGTTCACTGTGTCTTTCCAGATAATTTTTCTCCTCAGAATCCATGTTACCATTGTTCGTACATTGAATATTGTTACCATAACTGGTCTGATGATTCTGTTATATATATCAAGATTCTCGATAAAATCCACAGAAGGGTCTGTAATATAATAGGTTCTAACCTGGACTAATCTCGACTTTAAACACTTTCCCAACGCAGCGACGTGGCTTACATCTATATTTTCTGTAAATATTTTCATAGCAATTTTTCTGACTAGTTTTCCTCATTGATACATTTAATTTAAGCGTACTACTAGATTGGAATTCTAAATCTCACAGTTTTACTATTGAACTAATCAGATGCAACCGTTAACTTCTACTCGAAAAGTATTTTTTCTCGCATTTATCACTTCCGAGTTCTTGCTTCCCTACAAACTACAATCCTTAAAAATTTAAAAGCGACGTCAATCGTCATCTTCTGTCTTCCTGAATTCTGCTCTTTTATCTTCCTTTCTCCTCTTCTCATTATATTTCATTCCCAATAACCACTTGCTTCCTAGTGGCATTATCGCTTTGCTTGGAGTGAAATGATTAAATAAATTTTAGACAAGATAGAATAAAGTAACTGGTGTCAAAATCAAATGTATCTCTCCTCAAAATTACGCAGGTTTATTAATAAAGGAGGCTTCCAATCTTAAATATTTTTTGATCAGATTGAATAATGAAACTTGTATCAAAATGAAACAAATGTATTTCTCTTCAGAATTACAGAAGTTTGGTTTATAAGCAATGTTTCCAATTCCATAAAATAAGTTTTAGACAAAATAGAAAATGGTTCTGTACAGAGTTATTAGATTTATTTATTATTTGCAAAACTCAAGTTTGAGACTCTGCTTACAAAATTGTTATCCGAATTTTTTTCCTTTTTTTAAAATTTTCTGAATTGACTGCTGACCTGAGATGGAACAAATACATTGAGTCAATAAGTTCGTCCACCGCAAGGAAAGTTGGCTCCCTGTGCTGCGCCTGGAAATTTTTCTCGCCGGAGTCGATCCTTCAAATCTATAAACCATTCGCCCTTTTTGACTATGCTGCCATATATCGTCTGGAGCCGCTTCTGTCTCAAGGTTCTTGATGATCCAGAAACGGATATGCAACGTAATTGGCCCTGATCTGTCGCTCTCTCACAGACGTGCCATCGCCTCCCTCTGTCTTTTTTACAAATACTTTCATGGTAACTGCTCCTAGAAGCTGCTTTCGCTGGTTCCCAGACTTCATAAATTTAAGCGTCCTACTAGCCTGCATCTCGCTCACACCCTTTTCACTGTCGAAACTGTTAAATGTAGCCGTCTCTTCTACCCAAATAGCGTCTCGCACCTCTCGCCTGTGGAACTCCCTCCCGTCTTCCAGTTTTCATGATAGCTATAATCTCCAACTATTCAGATGTAATATCAATCGACGTCTCCAAATGCCATGATCTATCCACTATCCTTCTCTTCATCCTTTTCTCTATCATTCCTATTTGCTCTCGCTCCAACTCTCTGTAGCCCCTTGCGTGCTAGTGGCTTCCCGCCTTGCTTGGGGTGAAACGCTTAAAAAAATTAAAAAAAAAAACGATTTTTAAAACGATTGCTTAAAACTCTTTCTGGATGAGGAGTTTCGGCGGGATTTAATAATTATTTAATGTAAATGAAAAATAAACAGGGTAATATAAAACTTTTATTAAATTATGTAAATGATTGATCATTAAGCGTAGAAATCTGATTGTACTTTATTAAAAAGAAATATTTTTTAGACAAACAAAAAAACTAACAAACCTCTGTTTGCGGAAGCAGAACAGTGTTATATCAGAAGATGAAAAATATATCACAGAATTACAAAGGTGCATTGGAATAACGAAATACAGCGAATAACAGAGATTTGATTCTACAGAAGGATGCTGAGAATACCCTGGACGGAATATGTGAGCAATGAGGAAGTCTTAAGGAAAATGGGAACAGTTACGATACTTGTAGTCAAAATCAGAATGAGACAGTTTAAATTTCTGGGAGATATCATGAGGTAAGATGGCTTGGAGAATATGTCACACACAGGATACACTGAAAACAAAGAAATCCGGGGAAACATCGATTAACGTAGTTAACGAGCTTCTGTAAATGCGTGACAGAACATGGACTGAGAGGAATAGTAAGTAGACAAATATTACTTGGAGATATAAAGGATAGGAAATTATGGAGAGCCATGATAGCCCACAACCCGAAACGAAATGGCACATAAAAGTAGTTATTCTGTGTATAAATTCACGTGATCTGTTAAAGATTAAGACTAATATAGAATAAAAGTGGTATTCATTTAATGAACAAACTTTGATGCGTGGTTGGATGGAATTGAAACAACTTCCGGTAAGAGGATGCATTTAAGGAGTTACCTGTGAAGGAAAGGTGGAAGGATAGATGAAAGAAGCAAAGGAGGAGTAGGAGGAGGATGACTATACAGATACAGAAGTCGAAACTGGGACCGCGATCATGTTTTAAACTTTGATAGCAAAGAATAAAGGTGTGAAAATGTCTGACTCGAAACGTCTATTTTTAAAATCTAAAAAAAACAAACTTGATTCCTCTTTCCTTTCATTCTTTTCATTTTTTTTTTTTTCTTCAACTGATGATTCGTCTTTTTTTTTCTGGATTTCATTTCTGTTACTTTTGTCGTTGATCTTTTTTTATGTTGCTTCCTTTAAATTTTTCTTACTATGACTTTCGTTTGTTCGTTTTATTTGCTACTGAAGTTACAACTACTGCTTCTCTCTCTCTCTCTCTCTCTCTCTCTCTCTCTCTCTCTCTCTCTAATCTCTACGGAAATCTTGTTTTCTACTTCCGGGGCAAACAGAGATTTTCCTCACTCAGCTTACGGCTGGAGATATAAAAAAAAGAACAACCTGACTGCCAGATAACAGATCCCTGTCAAAAAAAAAAAAAATTTAAAAATAAAATAAAATAGAATAAAATAAAATAAAATAAAAATACTAACTTAATTGTATAAAAAAGCTGTCAAAATTTTGATTTTTTTTTTTCAAATAAAAAGAATGTTAAAAAAATTTTTCTTTAATAAATATTTCTGAGATTTATTCAATTTGCTTCAAATTCATTTTTTCTCTTAAAGAAATGAGTTTTTATTTTTATTTATTTATTCATGGCTAATTTATGAAAGAGGAATTTTCACTTTTATAACGTACGTTTGTGTTTTTTGTTGTTTGCAAATCCTCCCTCCTCCTCCCTCCTCCTCCCTCCTCCTCCTCCTCCTCATCATCATCATCATCAGCAGCAGCATCATCATCATCGTCTATAGCAGCATCAACCATACTTTTCGTTTCGGCTGTTTTCGTTGCCATTGCCTTCTTCTTCTTCTTCTTCTTCTTCTTCTTCTTCTTCTTCTTCTTCTTCTTCTTCTTCCTTCACCTTCTCCCTCTTAGTCTGAACTCGCCTTCATCACCATCATCACCAACCCGACTACCTCATCGTCTCTTTCCTTCTCTCCTCCTCCTCCTCCTCCTCTTCAACGTGCTTTTTACCATCTCTTCTTCATCGTCGTCTTCTTTTTTCTTTTTTATTCTTCTACTTCTTCTCCTTCTTCTTCATCACACTCTATTATTTCTTCTTCATTCTCGTCTTTTTTACTTCTTCATCATACTTTTTATCATTCTTCTTCTTCTTCTTCTTCTTCTTCTTCTTCTTCTTCTTCTTCTTCTAGCCCTATTAATATTATTTCGTATATAAATGATCGCTACCATACCAAAGACATCACCATCATCATCAACAGCAGCAGCAGTAGCATCTTTCACTATCAATATTCTTTCTTGTCTTAATTGCCACTAATCAGTCATCATTTTTCGATTGACGTGTCTTTTTCTTCTATTTCTTTATCTTCTTTACATATTCTATTATTATCTACCACTACGACTACGGTGAACGGTACTACTACTACTACTAAAAACTTTTTTATTACTCTTACCATTTTTTTATTCAATATGATCACCGTAATGTGATTTTTTTTTTACATTTTACAAATCCATAATAACTATGTCTATCTCTTCAGATTATTATTCGTCTATAATTTGCTTTTTTTCTTCAGATTTCTTTTTTGTTATTGTTGTTGTATTTTTCTTTCCTTTTTGTTGTACTTTTTCTCTACTTCTTTTTCATCGTATAATAACCGTTATTGTCCTTTCTCGTTCTTTTCTCCTCTATGTTGGGTCGATCAGAATGAGTGTCGTTAGAAAGAATAATAAAAAAAAAATATATATATATATATATATAAAAACTCGCGTCAAGAAATCTCTCTTGTTACTCAGTAGATATGAGTCAGTTACCTTCGGAAGATTTTTGTACCCAACCGCTACCCACCACGGCCAGGCACTTTCCACCGCAACTATTACCCCTTGCTCCTCCATTCCATGCTCTCGCTTTTTCTCGTGTAAGATGTTAAAGATAACGAGAGTTTGTTTCTTTCACACCTCATGTCGCGATTAGCATCGGGCGTAAACTGTCAAGTGAACGAAGCCAAATGACATTAGCTTATCGGCGTCAATCTTTTCCCTGGAACGCATCGTCAACATCACTCACCTTATCTGTTATGCACCTTGTTATGTTTGATACACTCTTATGTTATACCCCCTTCTTATTTGCTATGTTATAGAATTGCTATGCTTCATATATTGGATTCATATGTTCATTTCTGGTTACTTTGTTTCCGACATTCATTCATTCTTTCTACTTTCCTTATTGTGTTCTCTTTCTTTCTTTCAGTTTCATGATATATCACCTTTTGATATTTTTTCTTTTCTTTTCATTCTTTTATAATTCTTTCTTGCATGACTTAACAAAATAATGTCTTTTCTTCGCCGAATCTGAAATTAGTGCAAATATAACGTTTTCCTGTAATGTTATTCATTCATTCATTCATTCATTCATTCTTTCTTTCATTCTTTCTTTCTTTCTTTCTTTCTTTCTTATATCCTTCTTTATATTTATCCTTAAGTCATTTTTAGATTTTTCTTTTTTCTTTCTTTCTTTCTTTCTTTCTTTCTTTCTTTCTATTTGTCCTTAAGTCTTATTTTTAGATTTTTCTTTTTTCTTTCTTTCTTACTTATTTTTTCCTGTCTTTTCTTCTTTCTTTCTTAGAACTGTCCCTAACATTTTCATTTTCTGGAATTCTTTTTCTTTCTTTCTTTCTTTCTTTCTTTCTTTCTTTCTTTCTTTCTTTCTTTCTTTCTTTCATCCTTTCGTTTATTCGTTTATCTTTCTTTATATTTGTCCTTAAATCTTTTTTATATTTCTTTCTTTCTTTCTTTCTTTCTTTCTTTCTTTCTTGCTTGCTTGCTTCCTTGCTCTCTTTCTTGCTTTCTTTCTTACTTTTTCCTGTCTTTTCTTCTTTATTTCTTTCTTAGATCTGTCTATAACATTTTCGTTTTCTTTCTTTCTTTCTTTCTTTCTTTCTTTATTTATTTATTTATTTATTTATATCTTCTGTCATCAGTCTTCCTTTTATCTTTCTTTTATTCTTTTCGTTTCTTACTTTCAACTTTTAGTCCTTTTCCTTCCTGCTTATTTAACTTTTTATTCTTTTACTCTTGTCTCTTTTGTTTTTACCTTTTATTCTTTCCTTTTTTCTTTCCTTCTTTCTTTCTTTATTTCAACCATGATTAATTTTTTCTTTCTTTCTTTCATAGAATTGTCCTTAATATGTTCGTTTTCTACAATTCTTTTTTTCTTTCCCATATTATATCATTTGGTCTTTTTTTTTCTTAACCCCCCCCCCCTTTCTTCTAGAATACTTTATTACACGGATTAAACAAACGTTGTTTTTTTTCTTAAACAAATGTGAATATGAAAACGTTCATTGCTTTTCCTTTTTTCTTTTTTTCATTTTTTTCTGATTATTATTATTAGATCCTGGCAAAATCGAGTGCCTGATTAAAAAATTCAAAACAACATTTTATATACCCACAAAAACAAAACAAACTTTTATTAGTCAAGTTTGTAGTCGCCATTGTTTTTTAACAGTTGTCTTCAATCGTTCTACAATTTTGTTAATGACAATCTTTCGTAGTATTTGTTGGAAGACGGTTGTGAGGTAGTTTTTGACTGACTGTTCAGAATCAAATTTGTTGGCATTAAAATTGTTCTGTAGAGACTAGAACAAATAAAATGTCCGACGGAGCCAAATCAAAAAAAAAAAAAATAAGATGGCTGTTGAAGGGTTTTCTATTTCAATTCTTTAAGCTTCTGTATGATCTGTTTTGCAATATGCGTCTTGCATTTTCGTGGCGGAAAATGACACATTTTTGATTTGCCAAAAATCGGCCGTTTTTCTTGAACACTAGTATCTTAAAATGTCGAAAAGCAGTTGAGATATCAATTTCAAACACTTAGCAATCTCCTCCGTCAAAATCCTCGGTTTATTCTCCACGATGCTAATTTCATCGACGTCGGAAAGTCACTTAGAGCACGGGTGACTGCTTAGGTTAAAATCACTCCGAGGAAATCTGCCAAACCACTTTTTGAACGTCCGAAGAGCGGGAGGACGATCCAAATAAACCTCCTGAATATTTTTTGACACAGTTCCGACGCTCTCTCCTTTCCGAAGTTCATGAAGCATAATATGGCGAAAGTGAAACTTTTCATTCCCCATCTTTAAGGCATTCATTTGTGGACAAAACATCAACATTCAACTGAACAATGCAAGTTTTCAATCTAGAACATACCAGATATTGGCACCAAAACAAATACCAGTGTCAACTTGATGCCATATTATATTAACAATGAAAACTGGGCACGAAATATTGCAATGATCTGATATTATTATTATTGTTATTATTATTATTATTATTATTATTATTATTATTATTATTATTATTATTATTATAGTTTGGCCGTGATCATCGTGTTGATAATAGCAGAAGCGGTGTCATTGTCTCAAATAGCAAATATGGAGATTGTATTTTTTGTCTTTTTTATTCTTAAATCTGCAGATAGAGAGAAATCTAAAGTGAATTTCTTCGCTAGTATTTGTTACTTGTTTCTTTTTTACAAGTTCGTTCTCATGTTTTGGAAACTTTTCAATTCCTATCCTCCTCTTTTTCCATCTTTTATATTTTTCACTTCTTTCTTTCTTTCTTTTTTCTTTCTTTCTTTCTTTCTTTCTTTCTTTCTTCCAGTTGTTTTTCTTTATGCTTATTTTTCTTTTTGCTTAACTGTTTTTCACACATTATGAAATGGACAGAGTCCGACAATTATTTTAAGACATTTTTTTTTATGTTTATACGTTCTTTTTATAGATACAAATATTTAAATAAAATTATATAAATTATTTAAATATTTAAATAAATTCTCTGTGGCTCAATCGATAAAAGCACGTCAGGCTATATGATGGT
Organism: Acanthosepion lycidas; assembly: GCA_963932145.1. Taxonomy (NCBI): domain Eukaryota; kingdom Metazoa; phylum Mollusca; class Cephalopoda; order Sepiida; family Sepiidae; genus Acanthosepion; species Acanthosepion lycidas. The sequence continues at coordinate 122,737,616 of OZ010573.1, forward strand.
TCCATATAGAATACAGGTCCGATTCCTGTTGGAGGACGCATATTTTCTATGAAAATTTCTCGGACATTCAGGTCGGTAAATGTTGTTAATACTGTTTATTATAAACAGAGCATTTACTTAAATATTTGTATCTATAAAAAGAACGTATAAACATAAAAAATGTCTTAACTGTTTTTCTTTTTCTCCATAATTTTTTTTCCGCTTTTCTTCGTGTCACTTCCTTCATTTTCTCCTTCTTTATTTATTTCGCATTTCTTTTCCATCCTTGTTTTTCTCACATTTCTTTCTATTTCCCTCCCATTATCTTCTTTTCCCTTTTTCTTCCTTTGTTTGCTGGCTTGTTTTCTTCTTTTCGAGATTTCATCGAGAGTTCTTTGTGTTCATTGGATAATGTCTCTTGTGACGTCATTAATGCTAATGTTAAATATGATGGATTTGCTTGCAATGATTGTTCTAATCATTGCTGACAGAAACGTTGAACATACCGACGACATCTTTGTTACCTCGTTTATATGTTTTATATACCAAAATTAACCAAATAGAAAGCTCGAGAGCCACTCAAAGTCGATGGTTAAAATAGTTATGATGAATGAAGTGTGTAATATGAATGAAAGAGGAGATTTTAGGAAATGAATATGAAGAGGCTGTATACCGTTTGGCCCTTCACTTGAAGAAGGCAATATTGCATTGTTCAAAGAAGTACCAACACAAAATAGCAGTTCTTGACAAAAACATTATTTGAATGGAAGATCCTCCTTATATTTGGAACACGGGGAATGTGGAGTATTTGACTCCGTGGAAGTGGCATTGTGTATCTTAGCAGTAAAGTTCTTTTCATAAAAAATGAAGCTCATCGCACATTCTTCATGTAAATATATAAATGTTTTACATAGACACTTATAAAGTAACTGCTTAGGAATTGGTATTATTATTATTATTTTAATAATGTTCACCCGATAAAATGCCCAGGAGCCACCTAAGTTAGAGAGTTGCGGTGTGGTGTTATATAAGCTTAAGAAAAGGCAAGAAATAATTTTCATGGAGCTATGGATAAAAGATAATGGTTAACTCTGAACGTTAAGATGTCAAAATTGTTGTGATTCGTAAAATACAAGAGTAGGAAACGACTTTAGAGGGAACCGAAAACCCATTACTTAACAGGAAACAAAGAATAAAGCTCTACACTTGTTCAAAATACTGTGGAGGAGTGTGAACTGGGCGATAGTCAAACCGATCTACTCCTATTGGGAAAGAAGAAAAAATAATGAGTATAAAATGTCATATTTCAGGCGGAGATATTAGAAATATGAAGTTGAAGTAGATTTTAGAAGGAACTGGAAACCCACTCCGATACAGAAAACAAGGGATAAAGCTCTATTCATGTTCAAAAGACTGGGAAGGAGTGTGAACCAGACGACAGAAAAACCTTCATAAAGTTCTTCACATGAAGCAAAACACACAACGAAAAATTAGAAACAAATATCTACATTGAATCAGCAACCAGCTGAACTCAGACGCAACACAATCTTCCTCTTCCTACCTCTCATTTGTTTTTGCCGTATAAACTAACTTAGGTAAAGTATGGAATGATTCCTGATGACGATCAGCTATATAATATGGCTCTGGTCAATACAGAGAAAAGGCCTGAAACGACAAATATCAGAGGATGCCCGAGGAATGTATCTGCTGAATGTATCTGTATTAAAAACAACAAAAATGAATCGAGTGAGATAGATAGATAGATTGATAGATAGATAGATAGATAGATAGATAGATAGATAGATAGATAGATAGATGCCCAAAGAATGTATACAATGAAGTGTTGTATTGAAAACAACAAAAATGAACCGATTGAGATAGATAGATAGATAGATAGATAGATAGATAGATAGATAGATAGATAGATGCCCGAAGAATGTATACAATGAAGTGTTGTATTGAAAACAACAAAAATGAACCGATTGAGATAGATAGATAGATAGATAGATAGATAGATGCCCGAAGAATGTATACAATGAAGTGTTGTATTGAAAACAACAAAAATGAACCGATTGAGATAGATAGATAGATAGATAGATAGATAGATAGATAGATAGATGCCCGAAGAATGTATACAATGAAGTGTTGTATTGAAAACAACAAAAATGAACCGATTGAGATAGATAGATAGATAGATAGATAGATAGATAGATAGATAGATAGATAGATAGATAGATGCCCGAAGAATGTATACAATGAAGTGTTGTATTGAAAACAACAAAAATGAACCGATTGAGATAGATAGATAGATAGATAGATAGATAGATAGATAGATAGATAGATAGATAGATAGATAGATAGATGCCCGAAGAATGTATACAATGAAGTGTTGTATTGAAAACAATAATAACGAAAACGGTAATCTGAATAGTATATGGAATAAGAAAATGCTTTATTTCTGAAATTCTATAAACAAATGGCTATTGAAAAATTGTAAATTGACAATGGTAGAGTCGGAGATGTGGTTCTCCAGAAGGATGTTGAGGATATCATAGACCGAGCGTATGAGCAACGATGAGGTTTTGGAGAGGATGAAAACAAGGAGGAAGCTTATACTTAACATCAGGAAGAGGCAGCTTAAATTTCTGGGATACTTAATGAGAAAGGTGGGGGGGGCTGGAAAATCTGATACTCACAGGTTGAATAGAGGGAAAGCAGCGCATGATATACCTGGCAAGTGGATGACAGAACATGGTCTCGGGAGGTGGCAGAAGGACGAAACTTATTGAGAGCTACACGGGATAGAGGGAAGTGGAGAGCCATGATTGCCTACGTTCTGAAATGACACGACACGTAAAAAGAAAAGTGATGACGAGGAAAGGGATATTTGTATGAGAATGGAATCTATGTTGTGTCTGAAGGTGTTCATACAGTGATAACCTTATAAAGTTAACTGTTTCTTGCATTGCTTTTTTTGTTTTGTTTTGTTTTTGGTTTACCAAATTGCCAAGAATATATTTATTGTCAGAAATACGACCACCAGCAAAATCACATCACATCTCTCTATCAAAACATCACAAGTAGCGAAAGTTCAATTTTAATGACGTTGGACTTTCGAAAGTAACCAATATTTGACTAAAATTAACTATATTATTTACACTATTTACATTGTTCGGGCTGTTGTCCTCATTTTTATTGTCATATTCATGAATGTTTCGACCGTTGCACGCTCCAGCATTCTTCAGGACCGATGTATATTTCTGAGATGAGGTATCATAATTATTTACACTATTTACATTGTTCGGACTGTTATCCTCATTTTTATTGTCATATTATCGACGTTTCGACCGTTGTACGTCCCAGTTTTCTTCAGGTAATACATGTTGGAATTTCGAGCCAAATCCTTTATTGTTCCATGCGTCATGCCTTTTATGGATATCTCAGTTTCTGAGATGAGGTATTATAATTATTTACACTATTTACATTGTTCGGGCTGTTGCCCTCATTTTTATTGTCATATTCATGAATGTTTCGACCGTTGCACGCTCTTGCTTTCTTCAGGACCTATGTATATTTCTGAGATGAGGTATTATAATTATCTACACTATTTACATTGTTTGGACTGTTGTCCTCATTTTTATTGTCATATATCAGCTAAGATAATTCTTGGCAATATGTGTACGAGAGAGGGGGATTATATACGTGCAAAATTCGTCGAAGGTCTGAGAAATTAATCTTCCCGGATTTCTTATACACAGCATTAAGCGTTAGTAAAATAAATAAATAAATAAATAAAAAGTTTTCCTCATTTCCTGTGACCCCTTATATAAAACTACACATGTTTGGATTTTTCGGATAGATGAATTCCGATCTGTCTCTGCTCGCCCGTGTGCATATTCATATGTCAAATATGAGTCTAGAATTTCCCAAAATGCCTCGACAAGCTGGAAAAAAATAAACTACAACCATTTCTAGATCTGATTTTTGCACGAAAGTCTTATCAACGAATTCTGAATTCCCAACACTTTTGAGGAAATAGTTTATACAGGCTGGAAATAAATGGCTTCCTTTTTATTGATCTTCTTGTAATTGGTCCTGACTGAATTTCGTGACTCGGTACAAGGATACATCAAGCAGACTGCAGCCTCATTATGATGTAAAATTAATTCCCATGGAATTCGGTATCGCAGTACTGTCAGCATGTTTGGTGCTATAACTATACAACCATCATTTAATCATTTGTAGTACTGTCATAGTATTATTACTATGTTTGATGCTATCACAGTACCATCATCATGCATGCTTCTATCACGATACAACAACCCTATCATCAAGTTTATTACAATCAAGGTATTATCACTATGCTTGATGTTTCTTAGGTATCATTATTATGTGTAGTATTATCATGATAGTAACATTATACAATAGGGCACATTAAACGTTTTGTGTTATAAAAATTGCAAGGCTTAAAAAAAGTTGTAAGCAATTCTAAATTTGTCGATATAAAAGCCACTGTCTATTGCGTTTTAACAAGGTACCTCCACGAGAACGCTAAAAATCAGTCTATCGTGATGAAAACAAGCTCCAAACTTAATGAAAACATAGTTTTATCGTCAAAATCGCTATGTTATTATTAAGAAGCATCAAAGTATTTTTGATTATTTAATTAAATTTTTTACTCCTTTTTAGAACATTCGAGATTTTGATTAAAAAAACTTTTTTCTGCGGTTGTACTAACTTTTAACAAAGCAAATTTTGACTTCTTATTTTCGGTGACAGACACATTAATTTGGAAATTCGTGCAAAAATTAAATAACTGTCGGATTTTAATGAAATTTTCAGGACTTATTAAAAATATAAATGAAATTACGTTTTTTCATGTTTGTATTAGAAAATCATGGTTATTTCTTTTTTACATGTGTTTCAGCGCCTTACTTAATTTTATGAAAACTTTAGAAATTCAACAAGATTATTTTTAGTGACTATATTAGTTAAAAGTAGAATTCTTTGAAGAATTTAAATCACCGATTTTTTTCTTTTGCAAAATCGAACTCGTTCTTACCAATCAAAAATCTGTTCTGTATCAAAAAATTTAAAAAAAACGCAATAAAACTAAGACATTATTTAATTAGAGAAGTTTTTAATTGCTATTATGAATAATATATATTAAAGAATATATTATCCGAAGAAAAAAAAATTGATGAAAAATGAATTTTTACAAGATTTGTTTTCAGTTTTTTTTTTACAATTTTGAATTGAATAATTCCTAAAGGTTTTAAAACTTTTAAAATGCCTTTTAATGAGATAATTCTTAGGAAATACCGTTAGTGAGTAAAACTATATCTACTAATCATATATTGCAAAGCTTATTACAATCTGACTACGCGGAATATTTTTTAAATTTCGATTTGTTTTTGTATGCGTGATTAGGTGCAAAATTTCTGAAGAATGGATGTACAAGCCGATAAATCTAGAATTTAAAGCTCACGGGCTGTCCCCTCCTTACAGAAAAACACAACTTTATCGTCTGCTTCACCATACTTAAATATGAACACGTTCGGCTGTCAATCGGATTTTTTTAAAAATCGATCAACACGTCAACAAAACAAGACCCCGTAATTAAGAAATATTTGTATATAACATTTTTTGCTATAAGTAAGTAATATTTGTTTCAAATCAGATTAATCTAACATTAAATTTGCTAATTTACCTCAAATAACGTTTCAGAAATATATTAGGTTGGTGCAAAAATAATGACGGTTTTTGACGTTAAAAAATACGTCAAAAACCGTCATTATTTTTGCACCAACCTAATATTTTTTATTTCTGCAAGATTTTTAAAAACCCGAATTAACTTTTGTTTACAAATGTGTCAAAAATGATCGTTTTGATGGAAAAAAATCAATTCTGATCAATATAATTTCTGTTTGAAATACACCACAGAGTATTTTGCTTACTGGAAAGAATACATTTTAAAACCATTAGCTTTCAATTAAATCTAAATTGAAAGCTTCAAGAAAGCTTTTTCATTTTTAAAAATTCATTTTAAAGCTTAGGTATACCGAATTAGTGAAGGTACCTAGTTTTAACTCACAAAATATTCACGTCTTTTTAAAACTTGTTAAAGCCTTCCTATTAGGTTGGTGCAAAAGTAATGTCGTTTTTTGACGTATTTTTTAACGTCATAAAACGACATTATTTTTGCACCAACCTAATATTTTGTATCCGTAACTCAAATATCATAGCATAAATGACATATTTTTTATATAACTATTCTCAAATAGATATTACTAATATTAATTGTAACAATAATCACAGATTGTTTAAGAAATCTTAAAACGTAGTGTAATAGTTTAAATATTTTATTTTAAGAATTAATTTTAATTTTAATTGTAATCAAGTAGTATCAATTTAATCATAAAAAGGATCTATCTAAACCAGGTGTTACACTTTGTTTAAAAGCTATATTTGTCATACAACATTAACTTACATTATGCGATCTTTAATGTCTACTAAAAGAGACACTTTTACCTTCAAAGAATTATAGAAATACAGATGTTATGATAGGTATTCTCTCTGACAAATGTAGTCTCATCCAGAGAAGATAATTCTCCAGCAGGTATAGCGATACAGCCGTTTATACAGTACCTCATTTACATATCACTACAATAGGATTCAGTGAAAATTAACTTCTTTAATGATTTCTTAAACGGATTTTAAAAAGAATACTTCTTATTTAAAATATACTGGAAATATATTCGTTTATAGCTGGTGCCTGTTACCTGTCAACTCTGTTTAAAGGTTAAGTAGGTATTTAATCAGCACGCTTCAATTTACGAGAAATTCGTGGGATAAAAAAAAAAAAAAAGCCTAATATTATCAACAAGGATATAAGTATATTCCTAACATTAAAACACTTAGATATGATTGGTGACCCTCTAGTTCTAATTATAAGAAATCTAATCATCATATGACAAGGACAATAATCTTCTCTGAATAATTGCAGCCCCTTATATTAAACTCATAAAGAGAAAAGGATCGCAAAAAAAGAATTTTAGTCCTTGATCTAAAAGATATTAAGACGATATTCGGCGAGCGTTTGAAGAGGTTAATATGGGTCAGTCGGTGCAAAGAATTAAGAAAAAAAGCGATGTACGATGTGTTATCGAAACCGTTGAAATGAAATTAATGGGTTTTAATGAGATGCAAATCGCCGTCTTGATGTCGCTTTTCCGATTTTAATAACGCTTTTGATGTAAACGCTTCGTCACCTCCGCGATAAAAAGAAGTGCTTCTTCCGACCTCGTGATGCAGATAGAAAGACATATATATATATATATATATATATATATATATATATATATATATATATATATATATATATATATATTGTATGCGTATGTGGATAATGAAATATTCTGAAATTTTTTTGAGACGACAAGGAGAGAAATAAAAAAATAAAATAATAAATAAATTCAAACCACTATTTTGAGATACTCTTTACACAAAAAGAACACACTAGATTTATATTAGGAGTTAGAAAGCTATTAGTAGTGATTTCCATTCTCCCTGAATGTGCCATTCTTGTAGTCTTGTTCAAAAGTAAGGTAAACTTAAACAGCTATTCAGGCTTTGAAAATGAATGATTTTCCGATACACCGGTGAAAGAAAAATTTAGAAGAAATGTTGATTTTCTAATCGTAGTATTAGTATTATTTATCACCCAGTCATAGCTTACCGGCTATTTAATGTTAGGAAGAATGTTTTTAGCCTTCAGTACACCGATATTAATATTAGCATTAGCATAGCCATTGATACACTAACACTGAATGCGAATACAGAAAGACGAGATACGCGACTGTAACAAAAAAAAAAAACACATTTAATAAGGCAACAACTTACATACATATATTTAAAAAGATTTACATATGTCCCAAAACAAATAATTGATCATACTGTCCAAAGGAACGAGGATATTTACAGGACGGTAATAAAGAATTAACATACCAACTTTATGGCCTTCCATCGTCCGCAGATAAGTGAATAGAAATTTTTTTTTTCGCTAGGCAGTGCACATGTTGACCAGTTTCCAAGTGTGTGGACACCCTGGTGGTCAGGAAGGTCAAGAGGCCGTTCCACAACAAAACGGAAGCAAAAAACAAAAAGGAACAGAAGAGTTCTCCTCCCTAAAGGAGCTGAACTCCCATGAGCTCAACCCAAGAAAAAACAATTGTAGTCCCCCTACAGTAGCTTAGATGGGACCCAAAGCCAAAAGTTTGGGGTATCCAGTGAGGATTGAACTCACTATTAAGTCGTAATTGATATTTCAATACAAGCTTGAAAACCATTACATCACTCCGAAGTGCCCCTAATGCGCGGATTGGATGTAAACGATTTTGTTAGATTGAGTCAGAAGCCATTTCTGCTTTTTGTGTTTCAGTTTTACTCTTGAAAACTAAAGTAGAATCATATTTTATTTAATTATATATTCACTATTATTTGCAATTACTTGTTACCATTAATTATGCAGCTCTTCAATGGCTTTTGAGTAAAATTCTGCAGGTTCGGATGTGAAAATCTTTCGACGTAATCTTGAAACTGATTTTCATTAGAGAAGGTTTTCGATATCAAATCGTTTTGCAGCGATCGAAGAAGGTAATAATCAGTCTTCGCAGAATCAGGTGAATATGGCGTCTGTAGTAGAACAGACGAAACAAATTCCCAATTTGTTTTATCTTCTGTTATTCTTGCTGTCAGGGAGAACAACATTTTCCCCATTAACGATTTGATTTGAGTTGTTTGTTAATGGCAAAAGAACTTATCGGTCATTTATTGCTGTAATTTAATTTTCTTGGTAGAAATATGTTATTCTCTTTTCACAATTAAATACAAGGTTAGATGATAAACAGCTTTTGTGCATATACATGTTTCTGTGGACATAATTACTAGAGGCGGTGATATGAATGTTGTAGTTACATTGAAGTTACATTTTGTAATACTGTTTGATTTCTTTAAGGAATTGTAGGATGTTATATGGATTAATGTCATGAAAAAGTTCATGTTGGTTGCTTGTTTGATTTTATTTAGCCGCATATCAACCTATATTTAATGCCAAAATTTAAATATTTGGAACATAATTTTATGGCTTCAACAAAATATATTTTGAACGCAATTGCATTCGTTCAATTTCAGATAAAATATATTGATGGTCATTTTGCTATAAAATGTATTGTTGGCAATTCTACTATAAAATATATTGTTGGTCATTTTGCTATAAAATGTGACGTCACCCCGTCTGTCTCCGCGCTGTCGCCGTACTTTCCTGTCCTGTGACGACCAATGTGACTTGGTATTGGTCGCGGCACCAAACGTGACGTTCTAACCCTTTGCTGATTCGGATGGGAATCTGGTTAGATTCGGTATCAGCCTTGTCATTCCCAACTCGCCTCCAACGTCTGGTTACCGAAGTAACTGCTTTGATTTCTAGTCTAACCTACCCACGTTGTGATTTGATCTCAGGTAGACGAAATCATTCAGTTGCCGGGCCGTAATGCAAGTCGAGTCCGAACAAGGGCAATACCGCACAAATATATGTAAAAGAAAATAAAGTAACAACTCCAATAGTTCAAATGTGTTAAAAAAGGATAACAATCTTTTCTATCTGGTTGCTGAATACAAGACAGCGTCTTTCTCCCAACCCGCTTATATGCATACGTGACACTTTTGCGTTTGTTAGGCGAGTCTTAAGTTGTTTTTCGATAACTGTTTTTTTTGGTGTATCTTCAGGTGATATTCGTAAAACTTGTTTTGATGGTGTGAGTCGTTCTTCAAAAATAAATTGTTCTTGGTTAGAAGTTGAGGTCGGGAATGCGTGGATCTTAAGTCAGCTTTCTGCGAGGTGGGTCTCTGCAATTCCAACTCAACTGCCTGCCTGTCTTTCTAACTCCAACTCAACTGCTTGCCTGTCTCTTCAATCCCAACTAACTGCCGTCCACTTGCTGCGACTCTGCTTATATGGACGCCGAACAAAACCGGGGTGAGCCTGTCGGTGTTTGAGATTCCTTGATAATTCTAAATCCTCATTAAGGATTTCCTTTGTTTTCGACCAGGAAAATTTATTAATTTCCATTTTTGGAAGTCCTTAATTCTAGTTTAAGGGAATCGTCCTCCCAAATTCTTCCTTTCTCATGTTGGTATTTCATACAAATCCCTTCAGAGGCGTCAACAGGTTTCCCCTCTCTCTCACAGTGGCATCTCACACCGATCCCTTCAGGGGGCGTCAACATGCCTCCCCTCCTTCTTCACATGATTACCTTCGCCTACCGCTCATGCCACCATTCGTCCAATGGACGCCCAGCAGCGTGGGTGTGGCTAGACTGGCCTCGGTTTAAAAATCTCGCTCAAAGAAAAAAAAATTATCTTCCCTTTTTTTTTTCTCTTCTTTCTTTTCTTCTTCCCGTCAACATACCCTTACGACTCTTATCTCAACCGAATGTCACCTGGAGTTCGTCAATCGAGATTTTCGCCAGCATTAAGTGGGTGGTCATCTGGCGACTTTGCACCCTGGTGCAAATTATTCGTTCCGATAAAATAATTTTTCTATCATGGCCAGCTCCGACACAAAACAGGTTCCCTTCTCAAATGATATTTCCGCAGATAGTTAAAGGTTTAATCTTTCCTTCCTTGTACTCTGCGGGTGGTCCAGCTGACACCTCTCTCCGCCAGCGCGCGACCTGACCAATATTATCTCTTAGCATTCAGTTCCGTAGGCCACTTGACCGATTTGAAATTTTCATTATCGCCATGGGTAGACGGCTATCTTTTATTCGGTGCGTCGTCATAAATCAAATTAAACCCGGCAGAACCGAGATCTTAGTTTCTTCGCTAATGAAAATAAAATCTTTACCACTTTTCTTTGTTAGAAAAAATAACATCGCTCAGTGTCTTTTCGTGATAGCTTCTTATCACCTAAATTGATTATCGCCATTTTTTTTCACGCAACACTAAATAGTGTCACAAAAATGTATTGTTGGCAATTCTACTATAAAATATATTGATGGTCATTTTCCTATAAAATGTATTGTTGGCAATTTTACTATAAAATATATTGATGGTCATTTTGCTTTATGTTGCGGCCTTGTTAAGGACAGAAATAAATATACAAGAGAGTAATTGAGTTAAACAAATATATTAATTAAAAAATAATACAAACATATACAAACGAGTGTGTTATAGCAAGAATGTTCGGTCCGACTGTCAGAGCTGACTGCTGGAAATTTCCCTCTCCAAAAGGCAGTACCTGCTCCTAATTATAGCTGGGGGAGTCCATGCGTGCGTGGGTAAATTACTATAACACTTTAAATATTCATTGCTGACATTTTTATATTTTCATAGGGTTTTGGCTTTTTTCGGGGGTTCACAATTTGCCCATAGCTGGGACCGTAACAGGTGCTACCACCCCGGGCCAGGGTAAACTTTACAGCAATTAAGGGGTGATTCCGCGTTCGTGAAAATCTCCAATCTCTCGATCAGAAGCCTTGCTGCAGGATGTAGTTCATTGTCCCCATTGACGAGGGAAAGGTACTTTTCGACCAAACTGTTATGGACATATTGCAGTTGTTGCATTTAGTGTTTCAAATCGTTTTAAGAACTCTAAATGAATTATGCCCTGATAATGACACCACACGCACAACATTAGCTCTCTTCCATGAAGTTTAACTTTTCGAGTCGGTTGTGAAGATTTATCTACCCTTTGTGCTGAACATTGTCGCATGTAAGGAATGGGTTATCTTTCTGTTGTTAAAAGAGCTTGCTGAATTTCCCTATCATTTCTAAGTGTCGGCATATGGTATTTTTTTAAAATTGTTCTTCTATTGTTCGTATTACTTTTTGGCAGTGGGTGACAAGACTTTCAGCCACTCTGTATATTAAATATTATTATGATCTATATGAAATATTATTGTACGTTATTATAATTGGTGCTGTCAACAGCACATGTTGGACCACCAACAACAGTAATTTTAGTTCTTTACACAAATCTACCGCTAGTACAACCTCCTTCAGTAACCCTCTACCTTGAGTGGCTCTTGGGCCTTATATAGTCTAGTTATTATTGACGAAAAATCAGTTTAAATCGCATATTAAAATTAATTCGATTTTGATAGATTTTACGCTATTAGAAAGAAAAAGATAAAATATTCTGATATAGAAATCTTTTTTTTTATTATTATTATATTTGACCCAATATATATTGAAATTAAAGTTTTACGGGCAGCGTAACAGTGATTGATGCGGAAAATGGAAACTCTGAGCCAAGTTTTGCCTAGGCTGCTGAATTCACTTTCACACTAATACCCTTAAAGGAAGCACGAATCCATCTCGTTTCCTCCTAGCTATGAGTTAAATATACTAGAATGTGATCTCTATCTTTGGCTGACCATTAGTCTAATAGAAAGACATTGAATTAACAAAAAAAAAAGTCGTGGAAACGGAAACGGGAAACCACTCTAATGTCTTTCCCAATATGTTAGAACAATTCACAGATAATAAAGAAACCGATTTTGCGGGGAGCTATGATCGCCTGCGTCTGGAAGGGGCATGGCACAAAAACAAAATTTCCAAAAAAACTTGAAGATTTATGTGTGCTTCAAATATCAAAATTTTTTACATTGAAATGTCAAAAGAAATAAATCAAATTTAAACGTCTGATTCGCCAGCATTCTATAAATTTACGGAAATTCAGCAAATTATTGGGATTTAATAAATAGTTCCGTACTTACTGCATTGATAATTGAATTAATTTGTGTAAAAGTTTATTTATTAAAAAGAAGGGGTATAAGAAGAATATCAAATATTGTTCTTTTTTTAAAACTAAATTTGCCATATTTTTGCTGAAGTCAAAATTTTAAATCTGCATACTAAAGAAAAATAATCCTTTCTTTAATAACTTTTAGTTTTAGTTGTTTTTCTTTCTTTTTATTTTATACGAAGATGAGAGAAATCCTTGTCACAAAATTAAGGAAAATCGTGTGATGAAAAATATACTCAAACGACTAAATTTAAATTATACTTGCTGGTTAGTTTCTGTAACCCAATTTGTTAAAGCGCTGTCGCGGTAAGACCATCAAATATAGAAAAGGCAAATGCTTCGGGAAACTCTTCAGAATCATATTCTTCCTTCCGATGTAGGCTGACTATTTAAAGATTTGTTAATTTAATGCAGACTTGACCTGAAATTTGAGATAAATAATAATAATAATAATAATAATAATAATAATAATAATAATAATAATAAGCTGCACTCTTCAAGAAATAGCTTAATATACCTGATATCCTACCAACAAAAAAAACGAAGCGAATACGATCTACGCCAAATGAATAAAATAAAAAGCAAAACAGAAAATTATTTGTGAATATGAAAGGATTATGATAAAAATAAGTAGACATGATGCTTGTAATTTAATCAATAAGACATGCCTAAAAGAGAATTTGCTGCCTAAAATACACACACACACATACATACACACACACACACAGACACACACACACAAACATATATATATATATATATATATATATATATATATATGTATATGTGTGTGTGTGTTTGTGTGTATGTTTGTGTGTGCGTGTGTGTGTATATATATATATAGGGTGTATCAAAAATATTTTTACATGCCTTGGGGTTTGGTCCCTGACACCAAAATAAGTTAAAATGTCCATACAAGCGTATGCCCCAAAGTCTATATTTACACCTTAACAAAGCGACTCATAACAAACGTACAAAATGTCCTCCGCTTTTTTTCTTTTTTTTTTTATCCACGCATGGATCCGTCAGATCATTGACTGGCGGACCCTTCCAAATATTCCCACACGGTATCAAATAGTTTCGCAAGCCGCTATGACACGTTGATGTAGCGTCTCTACATTATTAATGTCTGCTGTATAAATCGTTTTAGGTCACCCCCTACCGATAAAAATCTAAAGAATTGAGGTCGGAAGAACGTGAAGGCCATACAACTTTTATGATAGATGTCAGCCACTGCATCGCGAACAATGTGACAAACAATTTGCTGGATCCCCATCATACATGAACCACCGATTCCAACCCACACTTTAACCGGAAACTGATGCTGGTGTCTAGCCTGTATTGCACCATGGGAATTCCGATCCACCCACAAATGTTGGTTGAGTAAATTTATTATTTCATTTCTTCCAAATATTGCCCCATTCGTAAACAAGACTGAAGAGTCAAACAACGGATCGGCAGTTTGTGCAATAAACCATAGGCAAATGTTCTCCCGTGGTGAATGATCAGAGTGCAAAAGACCCTGTACGCGTTGAAAATGTTACGGATACAGGTGCTGCTGTTGAAGTACCCTCCATACAATACTATGAGATGTACGACATGCTAGGGACTCTTGATGTGTGCTGATCAACGTTACGAACTACCTTTTGTATCCTAAATTCTAAAACTTAATAAAAGCAGCCTTTTCTCCCCTGGAGTGTACTTTTTGTACACAAACAGCACACTTCGGAATGGGATTACACATATATCGACAGGATGAGGGCTTAGCAATGGGCTCGCCATTATCACCAGAAATGGCGAATATATACATAGAATACTTTGAGGAAATGGCATTAGAATCTATATCTCTAAAGCCATCTCTATTGTTAAGGTACGTAGATGACACCTTGATACTCTGGCCACACCAGGAAAATGTTCGCGTCCTACTGGACCATGTGAACTCAATAAGAGACAGGGAGACAGGCCGCCCCCTTAAGGTAAGTCTTCAAGAACACCAGAAAGCTGTAACACGAGGAGACGTGGAAAAAGCAGGCGTGGCTGGTAAAAAATGGTTGCCGAAGGTTTATAATACACAAAAATTCATACATAGATATCCTCAAGGTCACATGGCACAGTGGATAAAGGCGTTGGTTAGATCCAGTGACAGGACCCAGAGAGAGAGAGAGAGAGTTCAGTACCCAGTGGAGAACTTGGAGAGGGGAATTAACAAGAAATAACTGATAAATGACATCCATTAAGACATGGCACGTGGAACTAGAACAGTCTATCCCAGAGAGCAAAATAAAGGGTTCAGTTCGACATTCCAACCACCAGAAGGCCGGGGCGTTGTAATAATTACGGCAACAAAGATGAAGACAATAGTCCGAGTAATGTAAATAGCGTACATAATACCTCATCTATAAATATAGATAGAAATGAGGCTCTACAGAAGTATGTTAGGAATACCATGAGCAAGGACAATATCCTAGGGAAAATGGAAACAAAAAGGCGACTTATAATCAGAATGAGACAGTTTAAACGAAAGGGACAAAGCAGAAAGAAGAAGAAGAGGAAAAAAGAAGAAGAAAAAGTAGATGACAAAAAAGAAGCATAAGAAAAAGAAAAAGCAGGAAAGAAGAAAAAGAAGAAAAGAAGAAGAAGAAGAAGAAGAAGAAGAAGAAGAAGAAAGTAGATGACAAAAGAAAAAGAAGCATAAGACGAAGAAGAAAAAAGAAGTAATAGAAGACAAATAAAGAAGAAGAAGAAAACGAAAACAAGAAGCAAAAATAGTTGTCTACTATTTGGATATTAGTTTGGTTTTTCTTAAAAGCTGTTATTTTTATGATGGAGTGCGTGATGGTAGAAACCAGTAATTATAGAGCCTGGCCATTTTCACGTGTGGAGAAGAATTATATTTTTCCGACAATTAGCATTTTGTATTGTGATAAGATGATTGAAATTAAATTTCAAAAATGGAGATGATAGCCTTGTCAGAAATACGATTTATCTTCCAGGGCATCTCACAAGAGCAATAATGCGATATGTGGCAGCCATCTTCTGTTTTAATCTAGAATTTCGTCTTTGAATAATTATTTTCTGCATTTTCATTATCTGGTGACGACGTCCTTATAATATTACTTTTTCATTTGTTTATTGAAATGATAGAAAAAATCCAGAAGGTATTGAGAATGTGTGCATAGGAAAGATTAGAAACTTATATATCTGTCTTAAAGATGTTTGAGAGGACAAAATTGTTAAGAATATGTTTAGTCTTCATCTGAAAATGTCAGATGCTCAACCAGAAATCATTCATTTTTTGAGACGGACTGCGTAGCATTTTTTATGTGGCCAGTCTCGATACGGTCGACTACTAATGCATTTAATATGTTGTTTTGTATTTTTGTGTTCATATCATCTTTTAATTAAATTCATTGAGATTACTCAGATATATTACTTGTATTCCGAAGAAACCTAAAAAGAACACTTTTACTCAAAATCAGAAAAAGACA
This sequence comes from Acanthosepion lycidas, assembly GCA_963932145.1. NCBI lineage: Eukaryota > Metazoa > Mollusca > Cephalopoda > Sepiida > Sepiidae > Acanthosepion > Acanthosepion lycidas. Next base: position 122,753,891 of record OZ010573.1, read on the forward strand.
GCTGAAATTCTTTGGACACTGTTGTGGATTCCGTGAATGGAATCCTGCACAAATAAATAAACGCCAGTAATTGAGATAGAAAAATGTACTAAACGTAAGAATACAGGCTTGAAGTGAAGATTAGTAGTCCAGGAATGCGGGTTAGTAGAAAGTATATGTACAAGTCTCTGTAAGTAAAGCCGTAGTCATCTCTCTCTCTGGACTATTGTATAACTCTCTGAGAACACCCTGTGTCTGTCTCCGTATCTCTCAACCTGTCTCAACGTATCTCCACGTATCTCAAAGTATCTCCACGTATCTCAACGTATCTCAGTATTTAATATCCCACCCACGTGGAATATATGTGGCACAAGGCCGAGTTTAAAGTGGGTTTCACCGAGCCCGTAGGCTCGGCCAAAAATATACCCTTTGAACCCGCCTAGACGGGTTCAGGGCCTGTCTACCTCCCCGGACGAAACTTTGCCCTTCGGCAAAGCTTCGTCTGGTTTCCTCTCTTGCAAAGCAGAGAGTTCGACAGACGTCGAGACTGTATCTCGACGTAACTCAACAGCAGGAAATCTTTCTGTCAGTATAAGTATACTTTGGACGAGTCCATCTTATGTAAAAAGGGTAGAGCCACACAACAGACACATAATGAAGAAGGTGGACTTGGAAAACTTTACAGTCAAGGGGCATATGAACAACAAGAGAGAGAAGGAAAGGCAGCGAGCCACTTAACTGAAGAAATGTGAATCCATGGCGGGATGGAGGGCGGGAGACTTATCATAAGGAGGAAAACTGCTAAGAGCCACAAGAAAAATTATAGAGAGCCATGATCGCCTCTGTCCTTGTTATGGAGTGGTTTCACAGTGGAGGCTTGTATTTGTACTAAGTCGGTCCTAAAATAGGTTTGACGTACAAAACGTTAGGAACTTGATATAATAGGTAATGACGCAGAGAAATCTAGTTGTGGTCGCTGATACTTTAGTATCCGACTAACGGTCGTCCAGCATCGACTGACTGACCGACCCACTGAGCGACTTCGTTACTCTTACTACTCCTACTTATTATAGGTGGGAAATTCTATTAACTATAGAATAGGTATGTTCCACTATAACAGTCCTGAATGGGCGTGGCATTTAGAAAACGAAGTAGTAAAATAAGCCATTGCAATGCCGACTTAACTCACCTTGAGTGAATGATAAGTTTATACAATAAATTGTTATTAATATCTCGGTATTTGTTTGCATCTATACACATATTGTGTATCGGAGCACTTCCACGGAGTTTAATGGTTAGTAAGGTTGACTCGCTTGATCAGTACCCCGAACTTTGGGTGTCACGTGATTTTGGTGTCCCGTACTTTGTGTTACTCGATCAGTGCCCCGTAATTTGATTGCCTTGTACTGTGGGTGCCTTGTACTTTGGTTGCCGCGTACTGTGGGGTTTTTGCAATATCTAAGCTACACTTGAAAATTAAATGGCACTTCGACGTGGTTAGCAAGCTTGATGAATCAATCAGTGTCCTGTACTTTTGGTGCCTTGTACTTTGGTTGCTCCGTACTTTGGGTTTTGTGCCATATCTAAGCTACTCTTGAAAATCAAATGGCACTTTGACGTGGTGTAATGGTCAGCAAGCTTGTCTCGCTAGATCAATTACGACTCAGTTTCAAGCTCGCTCGTCACTGGGTGCTCCGTACTTTGGGTTTTGTGCCACGTCTAAGCGGCGCATAGAAAACCACCACACGCATATGCGTATTGCTGCTTTTAGGTATAAAAATAAATAGGTCAGGTATATGTCATTCTCTCTGTGCCAGTCTCTCTTACGTTTTGTTAGAATCAAACGACCTAAATTTGCCATAGTCAATTTTTGGACAAGGTTGGTGCAAAAATAATGTCGTTTTTTTGACGTTAAAAATACGTCAAAAAACGACATTATTTTTGCACCAACCTAATATGAAAATTCCTGAACAATTTTATAATGATTCCCGCAAGTGTTTAAAAACATTCGTTTGCAAATAAGAACAATTCGTAAAATCTTTTATCAATATATCTTGATTACTTTCGTTCAATCGAGCAGCCGAAAATACTCCCATTCCCTATCTCTCGTTCTCTCTCTCTCTTTACACACACACACGCGCGCGCGCACACACACACACACACATACACACACATATATATATATATATATATATATATATATATATATATATAAAGCACTTTTTCTCTTTCCTGACCATCAATTGTTACTATCCCCCCTTTCTTTTTTTTTGTTCCTCTTCTTTCTCTTTCTACACGAATACGTAGACATACATGCACACATATATGCGTATCTATAGATGAGCATGTGTATATGCGTGTGTTTGAGGCAAACGGGCTATTCCAAAATGAATTAAAATATTTTTTTACATTCAATTTTTTTTTTTTTTTTGTAGATATTAACATTCGGTTTTCTAAAGTAAAAGAAAAATCATTTGAAGAAAAGGTTTGATTTTTACAAAGGAAATCATTAAAATTTCACAAAGAAAATACTCTTAAGAATTTTTAAATTAGATCTTAAAAAATATCCTGTTCTTTGAAACACCCTATCTATCTATCTATCTATCTATCTATGATGAGTGTGTGCGTGGAATTTAATAACTGTCTTTAATGACTATAACTTTGTGGTTTGCTACAATAAAATTTCGGACGAGCGATTTTAATTTCTTTCAATTTTATCGTTGACAATAGAACGCTTTTTAAAAGGAATTAATTAGATTTCTACCATTTAACGGACATTCACAAGATAATTCCGAGCTTAAAAAAGTATAAATATTTTCTTGTTTTTTGTTTCCTTTTAAATGTGTTTGCATTCGTGTTAATATAACCGTAAGATTACGTGCGTAAATAGATAGATAGATAGATAGATAGATAGATAATCAACAGACTTAGATAGATAGATAGATAGATAGATAGATAGATAGATAGATAGATAGATAGATAGATAGATGTGAACAGACTGAGATAGATAGAAAAAAAGAAAGAAATAAACAACAAACATTTAAAGCCAGACATTTTGAGATTGTAATTAACATATAGCTGAGAGGTGGAGTCATACCTTTCTCTGATATTGAAATATATATATATATATATATATATATATATATATATATATATATATATTATAAATTAACTGAGTTAAAAATATGGTTTCATCGCCACACAAGCAAAATTCGCTTGCAGATGAAACAGGACTAATGCTTTAATTTAATATAATTGAATTTGAAGTTTTTGTTTTCTGTTTTTGAAACATGGTATTTCCTGTGTAGCGATGAAACCTTATTTTTAAATGAGCTAATTTATGATATTTATGCTCTTTAAATTTACATTGAACCCTGTTTTGTGAAAATAAAAATATCAATAAGAACACCGGATTACATATCTTGCTGCTCTTCCTTTTTTTTAACTATATATATATATATATATATATATATATATATATATATATATATATATATATATATATATATAAATATATAATAACGTTTCTAAAGTTTTTGAAAATATATAGATGTATTCTGTTTTGTTTATTTATTGTTTAAATATCTATTTTTTTATTTATTGATTGATTAAATAATTTTTTTATTAATGCTTATAAGTTAAAAGAAATATTTGTTTAATGTACAAGATCACACTGAAAATCTTCTGGGATCGCGTCTACATCATCTTTACAGAGAGCTATTCTCAACTTCGAATGCTAAAAATTTTAACCGTCATATATATATATATATATATATATAAAATAAGGCGAAGTATTTTGCTTATTGGAAATATTAAATTCAATTTATTAGCTTGGAAATAGTACTAAAAGCCCCAAGAAAGATTTATCATTATTTATTGTGTTTTAAACACCTTAACTAGGTATATATATATATATATATATATATATATATATATATATATATATATATATATATATATATATATATATATATATATATATATATATATATATATATATGTACTATTTTTTTAAAATATTCTTTATTACATTAAACGTTGTGCCCCTGAGTGTTGACTTCAATGTTCACTTTTATATTTATATTTACATACACTCTATCTCTGATATTGAGCACATTATCCCAAAAATGTAGCACACATTAAAACTATATTTATTCAAATATATATATATATATATATATATATATATATATATATATATATATATATATATATATATATATATATATATATATATATATATATATATATATATATATATATATATATATATATATATATAAATAAATAAAAATAAGAGAAATCTTACTAAAGGAAAATAGGCGCTCTTCGACAGGATTCGAAACTGCGCCCCCCTGGGAAGTCGGTGTAGAGCAGGTCGGACCTAATGAAGGTTCCCTCGGCCCATGGAAATGCACGTTCGGACCATTCTTTAATAACATTTTTCTTTAATAAGATTTCTCAAACATTCAGGCCGGTAGACGAAAATAAATAGAAATGCCGTTTAATAAATAAACGGAGCGTCGACTCAAATACGAATAGCCACTACAAACAACATTTAAAGTGCTTTTTTATTTATTTATTTATATATATATATATATATATATATATATATATATATATATATATATATATATATACGTATGTGTGTATAAAATCGCACGCACACACACACACACATATATAATAGATACATATATACGCATTGAGAGAAAAGTATGTTTCAATGTGTGCGTGTGTACTCATATATATTAATGTTATTGTGTAATTTTGTGTGTGTTTGTGTGTGTATGTGTGTGAACGCGCTTGGGTATGTCTCGGTGTGTGTTGTTCGTCTGTGTAAATATGCGAATGACTCTCAAAATAACAGCAGTTGACTCAAAATAACAGCAGTTGTTGATTTGCAAGCAGGAATGACCAAGACATGCAGTCATTTGCATTTTTACTTACATGGATATAAATTTATGTCAAAATAAAAAATAAAAAAAATAAAAACCTCTAGATATAGATCATTAGTGTTATTATCGGTTCTGTTGAAAATTAATTTCGAATGCAAGATAATCACTTTAGTAAGCATATAATCGCATCAGTGGTTCATAAAAGATCTTATCAGTCAGTGAATTATCTCAGACCAATGGCCAGAAAATTGTCAGACTCCTCAATTCCGTCTGGCAAGACACTTGGTGCAAGAACTTTGCATGAAGACTGGTAACTCTATTCCAGCAGGCGTCAGAATGGAGCAGGGTAAACAAAAGCTATCAATTAATGAAAGAAGATTGAAAATGCTTTCTTTTCTGATATTGCCTGTTGCGTCCGACGAAGGCTTGGTTTTATTCTTTCTTTATTTAAACATCTTTATAAATAGAACATCAACACTGTCTAATAGTAATCATCTCGTTTCTTCTTCCATGCCGTCTGCTATCGATTATTACCGTAAGAAAACTGTATTATAACGAAAAATTCGTGCAATGTTGCTCCTTCTTTGATTCGACTTCTGAAGGTGCATTGAGATAGTGAAAGATGCCTACCAGAAAGTAAGCAATGTATTAAGAAACAGAAAATATTTCGTTAGAAACAAAAAAAAAGGAACGCTGAACTACTTCATAATATCTGTCCTACTATATGACAGCGAATGCTGGACAATCTCCCCACAGATGAAGAGGAAACTTGAGGCAACAGAGATGTAGTTCAACAGAAGGATGTAACTGGAAGGTTTTAACGAAAACAAATGGGAACAAAAAGGCGACATTATAATTAGAATCGGAAAGTGGCGGTAATAATTTCTAAGAAAGAGGGATTGGAAAACTGAACACTCACAGGGCCTATTGAAGGCAGTATTTATTCCACAGACAGTATTTAATCCACGGACAGTATTTAATCCACGCAGGAGGTTACAGGGAGTGAAAGTGAAAGTGAAAGTGAAAGTGAAAGTGAACGTCAGAGAAGACTCAGAAAATGGAGGATTAAAGAAAGGGGCAAAGTTGAACGGGATTCAAGAAGACAGAAAATGGCGATCTAGAGTTGCATTTAAATTTTTGGAGATTGTAGTTATCATGGAAGCAAGTAAACGGAAGAGGGTACCACAAATGGGAAATGTGATAAAAGATACTTTTGGAGTACAAGTGGCGGTTGCATCTAGCTAGTTCAACAGTAAAAGGGTGAGACCAAATTGCCAAACTAGTAACACGCATGAATTCATTGAGTCGGGGTACCAAGTAAAAAAAGCTCGTCAGAGCAATTACCATGAAACTATTTGTCACGTTAGTGTGAAAGAAGTGACTGAAGTCAAGACGCCCGTTCAAGATCGATTACATTACAGGTCCTCCTTGAATTTTGCCAAGCATCAGTAGAGCAGGAGCACCAAATTCAAATACGGCAACAATATTCAATGGCCGGGCGAAGATTAGATTTGGGATTGTGTAAGATGGATTCTGACGAAAACATTTTTCTAGCACAGTGACCCAACTCTCCTTGCAGTAGATGCAGCTATTGATTCGATATAGTCGCCTCTCTTCATGTCAGTGAGGTCAAGAAAGCGTAGTGTGTTGCTCTCGTGGAGAGTTATCCTTATAGCAGACAGAAAATGTTCTCTGTGATGATTAAATGAAAGTAGGTTTGTTTTGGTGGCGTTAAAATTTACAAAACATTTCTTGTCGCAATTAACCACTGATAATGATGAGGATGATGATTATGATGATTCTTTGTGCCGTGTCGCTTCAGGACATGGGTATAATGAGGTTAACTTGAGTAGATACCTCATAAAATTGAATTTAAACCTGAGCCACATTTTTAATAGTGTAGTACTCATCTCATATATTGAATATCTAACATATAATTTAAAATGATGTTTATTCATCAATAAGTCAATATCTTTAGAGATCACAGAAAATATTTTCAGAAACAATGTCTCAAAGCCCAAATCAGTTTTGCATGATATTAAGTTGTCCTATCCAAGGCAAATGTCCATCAGGGAAATCTGTAGTTTTATCTACAAGACAGGACAGAGAGGCTACACGTTTAGCATTATCATCATAATAATCTTCTTCTTCTTCTTCTTCTTCTTCTTCTTCTTCTTCTTCTTCTTCTTCTATATATCCTGTACCTTCAGTGGGAGATCATGACTCTCTGCAGCTCTTGCAGCTCTTAGCAACGTTTGTCCCTTTGCCAAGCCTTCCCACTCCCCGTTCCGACACCCATCTACACAATCTAGTCAGATTAAGTAAGTGGTCCACTGCCCTTGCCCATTTTGACTTCTATATCGTCTGTGAACGTTATATTCTCCAAGCTTTCTCTCCTCTTTAAGTTTCAGCTATCTCTTTCTGATTCGGAATAGTGTTTCTTTTTGTTTCCATCTTTCTAAAGACTTCTTCGTTGCTTGTGCGTTCAGTCGATCGTATTCTCGGTGTCTTCCTGTAAAACCACACATTTATAAGTCAGGGGCGAATGTCCATTATAAAACTCCTTATAAAAGCAACATGCGAATGTCGGCGTAGATGCTACTTCCGTTTGAAGATTTCTTTCAAATTTAATTTTTCCAGATACCAGATAACTAAGCATTTCACCAATAAAACTTACCAAAAAAATTAGCTTTGCATAAGTACAAAATGTTATACATTTTTTTAAATACCGTGCCCGTTCAGTAAATAGGCGATCAAGGATCTCTACAGCTTCCTTATCTTCAATATCAGCGAATTACTAAATTCTTGAGAAAGATAGTGGAGCTGTTTCCAGTTGCCTTCTCCACAGATTGGAATCAACAGTTTTCCTTCTCTTAGACTGGTTGCTCCCCAGGCGTAAAGAGCCTAGTCTACCCTTTTAATTAACCCGTTGCTGGGTGCGAGGGAGAAGAGACGGATTCCTGATTTTCCCAAGTACATTTGTGTGAAAGCGAATGCAAAAACAGGCCTGGAATTTGAACGCTGTTCGCCGATTACACTGTTCGAGCCGATATCCGTTACACAACCACAAGTTTTATTCTTCTATGTACTATGCTCGTTTACACGGACGATCATGGCACTCTACACTTTCCTGTTCTTTGTAGCTCGTAATAATTTTTGTCTTTGTGTTATCTCTCCTAAACCTTGTTCAGCCATCCATTTACTCAAGTTCACCATGTAGGTTTTTCGATGTTTCCCCTCTTTCTCTATAACTTTCATTCTGTCCTTTCATCGTTATGTAACCCTGGAAATTTTATCTGTATCTTCCTAATGTTAAGTATAAGTGTCCTTTTTGTTTCCATTTTCTCTACAGGTTTCTCGTTGCTCACATTTTCGATCCATGATATCCTCAGCATCCTTTTGTAGAATCGGATTTCTGTTGCTGTAAATCTCTTCTTCATCTGTGAGGAGATAGTCCAGTATTCACTGCCATACAATAAGACTGCTATTGCGTAACAGTTCAGTACTCTTTTCTTTGTTTCTAACGAAATCTTTCTGTTTCTTAATACTTTGCTTAGCTTTTGGAAGGCATCTTTCCCCGTCTCAATGTGCCCCGCTGATTTCAGTGTCGCACATTCTGTCCTCTGTTAAAACACTTTGCCAATATTTTAATTGTTTTACGTGCTTTGATTATGTAATTTGCATGTTGAGCTGTTCCTTCTGCTGACAACAATGCATTTTTTTCTTGCAATTTCTGTTTAGTTATTTCCATCGCTTTCATTCACTACCTTCTATAGGAGTTCATGAAGTTACCTTTTTAGTTTGCTATTGTTATGGGACCTTACCCATAATAACATAATGGACTCTTCCATACGTAATAAATACTGCACCTCAAGAAGAAGCAGGGAGTTCAGGCCGAAGTCGGGCGACCGGCTGATCGGTTGAACTCTCTGCCTTCGGGCGGGGAGGAACCCGAACGTGGCTACGCCGAAGGGCGGAGTCTCTTTCGGGGATGGAAAGGGTTCAAAGGGCATATTTTTGGCCGAGTCCACGGGCTCGGAGATCCCACATTAAACCGGCCTTGTGCCACATGATGCCCTCGTTGGGGGGTGACTAAATACTGTTTAGTCTGAAGTGATGTCTGTCAGGAGTCTATCTATCAGTCAGTCAGTCAGAGCGAGCGAGTCAGTCAGTCGAGTCAGAGGCAGTTCGAAACAGAGTCGCGTTCAGACAATTACTACTAAACCTGATTGTTCGTACTAACACTTTTCTACCTCTCTGTATATATTCCTGTTTGTAATATATCTGTGTTATTCCATATCCGTGTTCGAGTTCTTCTTTATTGTTTCTACCTTGGACTATCGCTGTGGTACAAGGAACTGGAGCATAACTGCTATCAATACCGTGTCATCTGCATATCCTATGTTATTAAGATTGTGGCCACCAATAATGAATCATGGTAGGACTTCTAATTCTCTCAGAATCAGCTTACTGTATACGTTAAAGAAATCCGGGGAGAAGACACATCCTTGCCTTACATCTCTTTCTATTTTTGTATATTTACTGAAATTATTTTCTATCCGTATGCAGGCGGTTTGCTGCCAGTATAGGTTCTAGATTATTTTAATATCCTTTCTAAATATGTCATGGTTACCTTGTAGCTCCAACAGTTCTTTGACTCGTAATTTGTCAAACACTTTTGTATAATCTATAAAACTCAGGTAGACATGTTTTTTTTTAGTATTTTTAACGAACCCACATTGTTTTTATCCTATTCCCAGTTTAATTTTGCCGCGCGTTCTATTAATCAAAATTCGGATAAGTTTTGTTATATGTCTCGTTATACTGATTATCTGATGGTGTTCACATTCGTTTATACCTGGCTTCTTAGTGCTATAAAAATGGTTCTATTTAGTTCTTCTGGTATGTCGGCACTGTTATATATTTCATTCATTATGCCTGTAATCTTGTCAATGCCGGAATAATCTAAGACTGCCAACATCTGGCCCTGTCGCTTTGTTTCTGTTCAATTTGGTATGTACTGATTTCACTTCAGATTTTAGTTCTTCCAGTCCTTCGATATTTCTGCGTCTTATTTTGTTGTAGAAGAGTTCTCCGGTGTATTCGATCTATCTCTGAAGTAATCTTTCTTTCTCTAATATCATCATTCCGTCCTTGGATTTTATGCATCTTTGTCCTGTTAGTTCTTTTAATTTTTGGATGCATATCTGCTTTATCTGTGATATTCATTCTTTCTATTCCTGCACATTTTTCATGGAGCCATTCCTCTGTAACCTTTCTGCATTTGTTCCTTATTTCTTTGTGTAATGTCCTATATTCTATTCCATGTTGTAACATTATTTTTTCTCTCCTTTTCATCATTTTGAGAATTTCCTGTCATCCATTCATTTTATTTTTTACATCTATTTTCCTTTCGGATGATCTCAATTGCTGATGTTAATAAAGTTTCTCTTAAATGTGTCCCAGTTTAAGTTTTTATTTTGTTTCTCATATCTGCTTTTCACACTGTCCATATATTTCCCCTTCACAAGTTCAAGAAAAAGAAAGTGTACTAAAGGACTGGAAGAGGACCTGAGATAGAAACGCTAAAAAGTCAAGTGCATTGGCAAATTCTTTGGAAAGAGGCGGTGCAGATACTAATACTTATAAAAAATAGAATATTTATAAAAAGTATTAATCTCAAAAGGGGGAAATATTGTGGAGTAAATAGTACATACCCAGTGACTATATGAACTAATCCATAACTATAAAAATAGAGCTCCAGGTCAGAGGTAAGACAAAGAAGCCATTTGGAGTTCAGTCTCCAGACTAATTAGTACAGGCATCATGGCAAGTTACCAAAGCATTACTTATATTATAAGCACTATGAAGCGTGTTATAACAAATTGGGTTTCCAGTTCCTTCTAAAGTATTTTTCATTCACTTTCACTCCCAGTAGCCTTCTGTATCTTACTGGCATTTTTATCTTTCTTGGGGTGAATTGATTATATATATATATATATATATATATATATATATATATATATATATATATATCAAGTATGTGGTGCAGTTCAATTTACATTACATGAATCATTCATACAAAAAACATTTATAGAAGTTAATGATATAAATGGCGAGAATATATCTTCGCAAACAAATTTAATAAAGTACACTAACCCCGAACCTGCAGATGAATGTTATGATCCCTGTTGCAATTCCAGTTGCATAAGGTCTTTTTTTAATTTTTTTTTACAAGCTTTCATCTGTGCATACAGACATCACATAGGTATAGAAATAGATTTGTTTTCTTCCCGGGAAGTAAAAAACAAATCTATTTCCATACCTGATGATAACTTCTATATTTGTTTTTAGAATGAATGATTCATGCAATATATATATATATATATATATATATATATATATATATATATATATATATATATATATATATATTGTCATATGCGCTACTCGACGAATAATTTATAACGCAATCATACGCCGACCAGGAGATATATACATTATCACGTCTATGGAGAGATACGGGCTATCTATCCCAGACCACGACAAATGGACAATTAGTAAACAAAAATATTTTAAAGAACACTGTTCGATTGAGATAAACAGTAATCTTTTCCCAGGTTCGCTTCGGTTTCAACACAAATACTGATCCACAATTCAAGGATGAACGATAAGGTGTAATAAATTTTGGTATAAGAATTTTAATATGTACATATACACACGATATTACAATAAAAGAAAAATATAAGCATGAGTAAAGCATCCGGCGACCAGAACCTCAAGACTTATGTTGGGATACCAAAATATGCCCAAATCCAAGTGGATTCGACTGAACCCGAACGGATATAAAAAATAAGTATGAATAACTACGAATGCAGAAATCAACGCATAACCAAAAAAAAAAGAGATGGGATAGGATTTATATATTACTATTTTGACATGTGGAAAGGTGTTTGTGAGAACATAAAATTTATGGATGCATGTGTATCTTTCTAACACGGGTCCAAAATATATAGTTACTTATCTTTATATTCAGTTCTCTCTCTTACTAATTGTCCTTTCTTTTCTCTCTCACGTTTCCTCTTTTCTTTCTTTTCTTTACACAAATTCAATTTCAAACACGGTCCGGCTGCAACAGAGATATATACTTTCTTCTTCTTTCTTGATTTCTCTTTTCTTTCTTCAAACACAGGCTGTATTCTCAGCGTGCAAATTTCCTTGCATCTTCTGTGATAAGTAACTCGATTTATCTTCTTCAATTTGGAATTAACGAACAGAAATATACATCCTTATATTTCTTATCCGGAGTTGCTTATGATGAATCGGACAAGTTCCATCATTATCAAAATGAGTTTCATCTTTCCGTTCATAAGTTATCAGTGCTTCGATTTCGAGTCTTGCTCCTTCAAAGAAAAGACAGCAACTGACTTCCAAGTAATTTTCTAATTCCCACGTGTCCTGCATTTTGGCGCGAATTCCAGTTCCTTCTGCTCCACGACCTTACGTCAGTCCCTTGTCTAGATTCTGTCTAGAGGTCTGTTGCTACGGGTAACTGGGTCAGTCAACCTCTTGACGTGCTTCCCCAAAATGTCTCGAGACTCCCACGTGACCTCTTCTGTTGTCAAGCGGAGATTAACCTTAATATATGCGTGTATGCGTGTTTGGGCTATCTGCATTCGTAACAATATATATATATATATATATATATATATATATATATATATATATATATATATATCATTAGGGCAGCAGATGATTATTTAAACATATATTATTTTATGCATCCTGTTGATGAACATATCTTTTTTCCTGTTTATGCATATCTACTTTATCTGTGATACTCATTCTTTCTATTCCTGCACATTTTTCGTTGAGTCATTCCTTTTTAGTCCGCCTGCATTTGTTCCTCATTTCTTTGTGCAGTGTATTATATTCTGTGCCGTACCATGGCAATTTTTATTACTGTAGTTTAAAAGGACGATATTCAATTTTATTTTTACTTATATTTTTTATTTCTAAAAGGTGATCATTTTGGTGTCGTTTTTATTAGTGTGCTAATATAGCATATCGTTCACTATCACGTATTCAGTTGAAAGGAAAGTTCTCGCGGTTTGTAGAAGAATAAGTTCATGTGGAAACCGCAAGAACTTTCAATTCAGCCAGAATAGGAAAACTTAAAAATACATTCAGTCTGAAACGGGTTAATTTGGTAACTGATATTTCCTTAAGGCAAATTACAAGTGTTCTATTCCTGGAAAAGTTTGCTCGAATCAAAGAATTGCTTTTCAAACGTTCTGTAGATGCTATGAAAGAAGTCAACTTTGCAGCGTTGAAGGTTTGTCTTTCCACCAAACGCTGCAATGTTGATTCATGTCAGATTAACTTTTAAGCCCGTATTTGTTGACTGTTCAAAAATGTGCCTGCATTAAGAAAGGAAATAGCACTTCTCGTTGACTTTTTACAGCTTTAGCAACAAAAATGAGTAGAATTTCTGTATCGCCAAGGTATTTACTATAGTTCAATCAGGATCAAACCTAATTTGGCTGACAAATGATTTAACTGAAATCGTCAGTAAGCAAGAGAGATGGTGATCTCTCCATCAGAATCAAAGAAAATGAATTGCGAAATAATTTAAGAATGAAAGATATGAGGTGGAGGGACAAATAAATGAAAGTTAATGATGTGTAGGGAGATAAAAGGATAGAGAATGAAATGGGTAGAAAGGAAAATGAATGCGATTGAGGAAGAAAATTAAAACGTGTGAGCGGAAGTGGGATTAAAAGGAAATGGTATGAGCTAGAGAAAAATAAATTGCGTTTCAGGTAGAAAAAGAGGGACAGGAAGAAGTATAAGGTGGAGGGGGAACAGGAAAGAAAATGATGTAAAGTGAGAGGCAGATGAAAGAGTATGAAAAGTGGAGGGAAAGGAAGAGTAGAAAAATATGAGGCGGTGAGAGAAAAATGAAAAAGGGACGAGGTAAAGTGTGATGAAAAGGAAAGAGTATGAGGTGGACAGAGAGGAAAGAGAAAATATATGAGGTGAAGTGAGAGGCAGATGAAAGAGGATAAGGTGGAGGGAAAGAAAATACTATAAAGCAAAGGAAGAGTAAAGGGAAAAATATGAGGCGGGGAGAGAAAAAGGAAAAGGAACGAGGTGAAGTGTGATGAAAAGGAAAGAGTATGAAGTGGACAGCGAGGAAAAGGAAAGTATATGAGGCGTAGGAGGAGGCGGAGGAAAGCATAGGGAGGACCGGAATTTAGAATAATAAAAGAAAGGAGTAGAGGAAAGTGGAAATAGTAGAATGAAGGAGGCGAGTTAATGAAAAGATACTAAAGGTCGAAAGACAAAATGTTTAACAAAAAAGATAAATAGCTCGAAAAAGAAGAAAGAAGGGAGAGAAGGAGGAAACGATGAGAAGAGGAAGAGGAGAGTAGTTGCGAAAGGGCTGAAAGGAAATTAGGAGGAGGAGGGAAATGAGAAGAGTATGAGTAGAAGAAAACAGGAAGAGGGAGTTTTCAAAAATTGGAAGATAAACTGATGTCAGCAAGAAGCGAGAAAACTGCTTAACGTAAAGGTCTGCGAAAATGAAGTTCAAGAAATAAAAGAAAAAAAATACGTAGAAAGTGTGGGAAAAGTATAGATAGATAAAGGTATGAAAATAATAAAGAAAGTGGAAATCTTGCAGAAAGACAAGAAAGAGAAGATATTAAGAATGTCCGAGAATGGGAAGTTAAAAGGGACGAATCACGACAAGAAAGCGAAAATATAGCAGATAAATGCGTAAGAGTGACAGAAGGAGGAAGCGCTAGGCAAGGAAGTGAATTTGCGAGAGAGGAAGGTGAACAGAGAGTAATCGAACGATGAAAAAAAGAGTAACAATAAATACTAAAGTGGGAAGAAGAGTTATTTAGACGAGGAGAGGAGAAGTGAAAAGGGGAGGGAGAGAGGGCGGGGAGAAAGAAAGAAAATGCCTTGAGTCGATAATGGGAAGATGACGCGAGAGTGGAAAAAGATGACTGAACGATCAGAGAAAGAGGAGGTGTTTCGTAAAGAAAGTGAATATGTCGGAAATGAACGAAAGAAAAGAGAGCGAGACGGAATGATGATGATGATGCTGAGAGGAGGAGGAGGGTGAGGAAGAGGAGGAGGGAGGGGAAGAGGTGACATATAAAGACGACAAAGATGGCGAATGAGTGATATTGGTTGGAATCAGGAAACCGTTCATGCTTTTCACGCGTATCTTTTCTTATTTGAGGTGACAAGTTCCTCTGGAGGTACACTGTGTTTGTGTCTAGGTCATGGACACCCGAACGCCTGGATGTCAGAGTCTGAGGGTGAGAGGAACGCTGAATCGTCTTGGTTGTCAAAATAGATAACACATTGTAGCAATGGCAGTCGAGCTTGTTAACTGCAAATGCGGAAGCTGTCGTCTGAATGCTTCTGAATTTAAATTGGACAAAAGTGATCGTTTATTTGTGGACTTTTCTCGTGCCTTTTTCAAGTAGCTGCGATAGTTTTAGACCTGTTACCTTACCTTATTTACAAGTTCGAAAGCGAACAAGTGCTATTTGCATTGCGTAAATGCGGATTATTACATTAGGTAAGTTACTCGTGGTTTCTCGCTACCTTCCTTCCCTCAATACGTCGTGTGTGAATTAAGTTAATACGGTACTAGATGTTTCATCGTTTTACAGTTGAAATGGCTAAATCTAACCGCAAGTTCTATGTCAACAGTTTCCTCTCTCACATTTCTCCTTTGTGAAAAACTCTTCCGGTTACATGCTTCCCAGTTAACTTTGATTTTCAAAAATGTAAATGCAGTGTCAATCGACATCTTCAATCTTCTGGGGCCCTCTTTTATCGTTCTTTAATAATGTTTTTCTTGCTTGGAGTTAAATAATTATATACATACTCGACTTTCTCGTCGAATTCGACGTATGAGGGCCAAGCATATCAGATCCTAGGAACCGAAATCTCGACACTAACACAGAGATTTAATTATAGTGGTGAATGTTATGTGCAGAGCCATCCACACTTTTTGAATACAGAGACCTGGTGCCCCAAACGACCCTCTGCAGTTTTTGAATTCAGAGTTATCCTTCTTCTAGGCTAAAGAACCCAGTCTGTCCTGCTATCTACCCATAGCTGGAGGGAGAAGAGGATTCATAGATTTCCCATGTAAGCGAAAGTAATGGATACAACTGGAATTCGAACTCGGCTCTCCGATTCCTCAATCCAAGCCGCTATCCATAACTCCAACGTGTCTACTATATCTATATATATATATATATATATATATATATATATATATATATATATATATATATATATATATATATATATATATATATATATATATATATATATATATATATATATATATATATATATATATATATATATATATATATATGAGATAAAAAATGCAGTATGCTATGTATGTGGATATCAGACGTAGAGCGTATATAAATCTAAAAGTGTACATTAAAGTCAAGAGGCAACTGTCTGTTTTATGCTTAAACACAATATTGAGTTTAAGCATGAAACATACTATCGCCTCTGGGTATTGGCTACTCTGTTCCCTTTATATATATATATATATATATATATATATATATATATATATATATATATATAAATTTGCGTATTTAGGCAGAAAATTCTCTTTCAGGCATGTCTGATTGAATAAATTACAGGATGTCTGCTAATTTTTAACAAAATCCGTTCATACTCTCGAATAACTTTCCTTGTATTGATTTTAAAGGATGAGGGAAATGTGCTATAGCTGTTTAAATTTCTTTTATTTTCATTTCCCAAATACGGTAATTTCAGTAATGGATAACAATGCACAACTTTGTATAAATACTTGTACTAATGAATACCATATAATTTTGTACTACTCAATGCAAGGACGAATGGTAGATTTGTAGATTTGAAGGATGGATTCCAGGCGAGAAAAACCCTATGGCGCACCACAGAGTACCAAATTTCCTTGCGATAGATGAAGTTATTGATTCAATCTAGTTGTTCCACTTCAGATCAGTGTACAGCGTGAGACCATGCAGGCGCAGAGTGACGCTCTTGTCGCGTTGGGCATCAGCCATTCTGATAGGAAGCAGGAAGGGTTTACTTGAAAAGATCTCGTCTCCATTACCAAAACTTTACAAAATATCAGAATATTATTTGAAATATTTTGACTCAGAACTTTTTATCAATCCTTCGTATATATGTAAGCTAATATACACATCCAAATGTACTCATACACACATACATATATTTCTTGCATTTTGTTTAATAAATACTAAAAATTTATATTTTGATTCCTGCACTTTGAACCACAAACATTTTTTTTTACCTTATTTTCATTCAAAGTCCTGTTGAACATTCTGAATATATTTTGAAGTTTATTCCTTCTCCGCTTCAGCAAAATGCGGGAAAGTCGTCGGAAGTGTTTTCATTTTGGGCCAGTTCTAACTTCCGGTATGTTGAAAACGCTGACAAGCAAGCAATGAGGCTGCAAAAAGATAGCAATTTGGATCAATGATAAAAAAAAAAAAAACGAACACAAATTAGGAACTTTTCATAAGGGAACTTGAAAGCAGACAGACAATGTGATCAAAAGCTTCACACATACATAGACATCAACTGACACCAACCTCTGTGGGACGATCATAAAAGACAGTAAATGTTTAACCTCCTCCCACACGCATAAATATATATATATACCTGTTTTAATACTTTTCACATAGTTGCACGCACGCCACAAAAATTCTTAGACACACACTTGCATTCACACCTGTAAACATACACACACACGCGTATGTGTATATATATATATATATATATATATATATATATATATATATATATATATATATATATATATATATATATATATATATAAGTATATATATGTTTCCTTTTATGATATATATAAATATTGACATACACTCCCATATATATATATATATATATATATATAGAGAGAGAGAGAGAGAGAGATAGATAGAACTATGAAATGGACTAAGTCCGACACTTATTTTAATATATTTTCTGTTTATTCGTTATTTATATAGACACAAATCTTTAAGTAAATGGTTTCTTCATACTAAAGACTATTAACAACTTTTACCAGGCTGAATGTCCGAGAAATCGCTACGAAATTATGTGTTCTCCGACAGGATCGAACTTGTATCCTACACGGAACCGCCGTATAATCTGATGTGCTATACCATTTTGATATAAAGAAAGCGACTGTTTAGCAAAAAAAGAATTTAACTTAAAAAGAGTAATTTAACCTTGGGAACCAGACGCTTCCTCTGTATCTAAATAGTATAGCACGTCAGGTTATAGGACGGTTCCGTATAGTATACAGGTTCGATTTCTGTCGGAAGAAACATATTTTCTATAAAATTTCTCGGATATTCAGCCTGGTAAATGTTGTTAATACTGTTTATTATAAACTGAGCATTTACTTAAATATTTGTATCTATAAAAATAACGTATAAACAGAATATATATATATATATATATATATATATATATATATATATATATATATATATATATATATGTATGTATGTATGTGCGTGAGTGTTGCCATTGGTGTGTAAGTGCGTACTTGTGTGTGGGTTGTGACTGGCCATTCGTTTCCGATTATGCCCGTCTACTAAAGTTGACTACGAAATTCCTGTTGCAGAGGCCTGCTCAGGTACATTGGTGTTTATTCAGCACCCACTGAGCCAAGCTGTTGAGCGGGCCTTAGTTACAATTTTCTGAGAGATAACGTATAACCTGGCAGGATCAACAATTTTTGAACAAGTCCAGTTGGCTCAAGCCCTCATGCGTGTGCGCATCTATGTGCGCGTGTGTTGTTAATGCTTGGACTTTGAGAGATACACATACAGAAGCGCAGCACATACATGATGGCTGTCGGTACGTTAGACGTATAAGACCATTGTTGACAAGTTAAATCGGAGGCTGCGGCTTTGAATTCAGTGTTGCCCTTCTAGATTGGCTAGAAAGCCCAATTCGTCTTGCCATTTAACCCATATGTGGAAAAGAAGAGATGGAGTCATACCTGTCCCAAGAGTATCTGCACGTAAATGAAGTAAAGAAGAAGACTAACATTCAAATACGGCTTTCCGATTTCTTATTACGAGTGGCCATCCATTGCACCACTCACAGAGCATATATATATATATCCCGACAACTCTCTTATATCCGGATTACACACCCGGATATAAGAGAGTTGTCGGAACCGGAGAATATGTCTCTTATATCCGGGTATGGTCTATTTTGTTTCGGTAAGTATGACTCTCATTTGGGACCAGAGAAAATCTCTATTATATTCGGGTTTCTCTTATATTCGTGTCTCTTATATCCGGGTTACACTGTATGTATATATATATATATATATATATATATATATATATATATATATTTATATATATATATAAAACAGACAACCTTAAGGGTCCTTTTTTTCATCCTTCGAAGTGCGGTCTGATGAACCAGGTAAAAATCAATCAGTTTGGGAAATAAATTATAACAAATGGACCCTTAAGGTTGTCTGATTTATATTTAAATTAAATGCTCTGATTTGACATTGAGCTCGCTGGATTATATCCTCTTTGGTATTATCCATACGAATTACCAAACTTTTCATTACTTATATATATATATATCATAGCTAGGAAAAGGCAAAATTTATAAGGCATTTTTTTAAAAAGCTAAAAAAAAACAAAAAACAACCGGTTTCGTCCCATGACTGATCAAGTTTCTTTTTCTGGGAATAAAAAATTATAAAAACGTGTAAATTAAATCAACGAATGGAATGGGAAAAAATGGATTTCAAGAAACTAGCGTCCAATGTTATTGAATTCTAGTTTCTTGAAATTTTTTTTTCCCCCCAAGAAAAATAAACTTGATAAGTCCTGGGACGAAACCGGTTGTTTTTTTGCTTGTCTTTTTTTAAGCTTTTTAAAAAAAATGCCTTATAAATTTTGCCTTTTCCTAGCTATTATTAAATTCTGTACCACAAAAAAAAAACTTATTTAAATATATATATATCAGTGGACATTGAAATCAAGAGCTAATGTACCTACATTATCGTCTACTGTAAGGTCCCATTTTCATATGAATAGTTTTCTCTACCTCGCTTAATTTTTATTAGGCGCTTAAAGGAATATTTACATCTTGCCTCTTTCGACATAAATAAATTCCCAAAAGTCTATTTTTAATTCTGACCATATATTTACCTACTTACTTTAACTTTTGGGAAAGAGGTAACGCTTTGGTTTAAAATTTTCTTAAAAAATCATTTAATCACTTACCATCGCCTGAAGAAGTACAAAATATTGAAACATGAAAGCTTTTGTGAATCGATTTCAGCATGTTATATATATATATATATATATATATATTGTCATCTACAAACAGACTGTTTCGCTGTATCACAGCTTATCAGTGTGGCTAGATGGCCTCTTGCCCCTAGCAAGGAACGAAACCCAACTGAACTGACGTCAATCAGAGATTCTAGTCCTAAGCCGTTGGCGCACGGCAGGGATGAACGTGAATTTAAGCGTATTTATTTTTAGATAAACACAGTGTCTGAGAGAACTCAATTCGATTTAACGAAGAGCCTTGTATTATTAGCCATAATAGTCACTGTTTACAAACCCACACACTATATATATATATATATATATGTGTGTGTGTGTGTAAAACGCTATTTTTAGTAGGCACCCGTATTTGATTAGACGTTCAATTTATTTTCGTCTAGCGACTTGGATGTTCAAAGGTCTCATTAAAGAAATATGCTCTCTCCGGCAGGATTCGAACCAGCGTCCCCCTAAGCAAAGGGGGTCGTCGTTAGATCCGACGTGCTCTCGACTGACTGAGCTACAGAGATCAGACAAGGCCGGTAAACGAAAATAAATAAATATACTGTTTAATAAATAAACGGAGTGTAGACTAAAATATGAGTATCCAATAAAAAATAAAGTTTAAAGTGATAAAATCTATTGGATTAATAAATGAAAATACATTGCTTGATATTAGGTTAAATCGCTTTGTTTACGTTTGAATACGAAACTGAGCAAACATGAAAAATGACGAGATAAATTTCACTTAAAGGCATTATTCAACCACACCTAAATTTACTGTTTAATAAATAAAATAAAACATGCCTATAACTCTAGATACATCCACACAACCCATACATCTACATTAAAACTGAAAACAAAATCATCCTTGATAATGCTTAAAATTATAGCTGAAAGCGCTCGTAATTACAGAACATTTGGACAGTTTCTGCACACTCTGTGTCCAGAAAAGAAAACCTTTGTTTGAACGCAAGAAAAATTAAATAAAAATCTTAATCCCTGTACCTTGTCTGCCGTCTTTAATGAAACGTGTTTAAAAAAAGGTATTGCTGCCTAAATACAATATATATATATTAGGTTGGTGCAAAAATAATGACGTAATAATATCGTTTTTTGACGTATTTTTAACGTCAAAAAACGACATTATTACGTCATTATTTTTGCACCAACCTAATATATATATATATATATATATATATATATATATATATATATATATATATATATGGAGAAATATAGTTTTAAGATGTGCTATATTTATATGGGATAAAGTGCTCAATATCAGAGATAGAGCGTATGTAAATATAATATAAAAGTGAACATTGAAGTCAACACTCAAAAGCGACAGACTGTTTTATGCTTGACGCAATCGTCAGGCGGCAAATCTTGACGATTGTTTACTTCAATGTTCATCATCCATGTTAATACTTATCTTCACACTATCCTTGTGCACTTGATTCCCTCAAATATAGCATACCTTAAAAACTATATTTTATCATATATAACTGTATATATTTGCGTGCGTGTTTGTGTGCGTGCGTGTGTGCGTGCATCTACAAAAAGGATTTTTTTGTGTTAACATGAACAATCCTCACCAATGTGTGTAAAGTACAATCCCCTAAAAATAGCCCCAAAAATGTGGAAACCGTCACAAAACTCCCCTTCAGAAACGTAACGAACAAAGATTTCGATTATTCAAGTGACCCTTTATTTTCTTTTTCTCTATTGCGTTACTAAACCTAAAGAAAGGGCGATGAAAACCTTCTTTTTTTTTTTTTTAAATCGAATGAATTATTTGTGTGAATTAATGAACGAATGAGCAAATAGACGAATGGGTGAATGAGCGACAACGGTAAACGATGGAAGTCTCAGCTGGGGAGGCTATTTCAGAGACCCGGGACCAGATTTGTTTTTATGGTCTTCTACTCTAGTCCCGCATGGACGAGTTTTTAACTTGTTTGCTCATTCAGTTGTTTATTGTTTGACTGCTAATATTCTTCATATTGTTTTGCTAAAGCAGAATTCTCTTCTTTTATTTCCCTCGTTGTTCTTTTAATATCTCTCAACTCACAACTATATCCCTTTGTTTGCGTTTTTTTCGTGTTTTTTTTTCCTTAAACTCTTTTCTTTAAAGCATTTCTTTATTTCTTTCCCATTTTAATGCTTTTTTTTTCTTTAAAGCCTTTCTTTCCTTTTCTTTTCTTTTGTTTCTTTGTTGCTTTCTTTATTTATATCATATCTGTATTGATATTTTCATTATTTCTTTTTTTACTATTTTCCTTTCTTTTCTTCCTTCCTTTTTGTTTTTTTTTTTCTTTATTCCCGTTTTGGTGTTTTCTTTTTCTTTAAAGAATTTCTTTCTTTTATTTTATCTTGTTTTGTTTTTTT
Source organism: Acanthosepion lycidas (assembly GCA_963932145.1). Classification (NCBI taxonomy): domain Eukaryota; kingdom Metazoa; phylum Mollusca; class Cephalopoda; order Sepiida; family Sepiidae; genus Acanthosepion; species Acanthosepion lycidas. The sequence goes on from OZ010573.1 coordinate 122,776,542, forward strand.
TCTTTGTTTCAAACCTGTATTTTCTTTTCACAATTTCTTTCTTTATTATTTTCCTTTATTTTCTTGCTTTCTTTCTTTTTTTTCGGTCTTTTTCTTTCTTTCTTGTTTTCATGCCTTCTTTCCTTTAAATACTTTCTTTCTTTCATATCTGTATTGCGCTTTTCATTATTTCTTTCTTTATCATTTTTCTTTCTTTTCTTTTCTTTTCTTTCTTTCTTTTCTTTTTATTCTTTATTTATTTATTTTCCGATTTCCATTTTTTACTTTCTTTCTGTCTTTCTTTCTATTTTCCTCTTTTCTTATCTCTCCAGAATTATATAATTTTTTTTTTTCATTTTTTTACTTTACTTTGTATAAATATTTTTTCTGCACTATTTCTTCTTTCCCTTTGTTCTTATATTTATTAATTTCTTCTTTTGAAATTATTAGGTTGGTGCAAAAATAATTTCGTTTTCTAACATATGTTACTATGTGAGAAAACGAAATTATTTTTGCACCAACCTAATATTTTTCAAACTTTTTTTTTTATTATTTTTTTCTCTTTCTTTATTTTCACACTCTCCCCGTTTTAATTTTCCGCATTTCATTCCCTCAACTTTTTTTTTCATTTTCACACATCTATCGATCACATCAACCAATATTTCCTGTTGTCCTTTCCTTTCTTTGAACTTTCCATCTCCCCCCTCTCTCTCTCTTCCTCTCTCTCACTCTCTCTCCCTCCCTTTCTCTCTCACTCTCTCTCTCTCTCATTCTCTTTCTTTTACCCTCTCTCCCCTTTCTCTCTCTTTACCCCCTCTCTCTCACTCTCTCTCCCTCTCTCTCTCATTCTCTCTCTTTGTTCCTCTCTCTCACTCTCACTCCCACTCTCTCTCCCTCTCTCCCACTCCCTCTCTCTCTTTCTCTCTCTCTCTCTCTGTTACTATATCTTCCTAGCTGATTCTGCTTTCTTTATTTGAACATTTAGAACACATAACCATTCCCAAAACTAAGCAAGGTGGTAAGAAACGGGAAAAATTACGTTAGAAACAAATAAAAGTGTGTTGGATTGATATGTGATATCCATCCCCTTATAAGGCAGTGAAGTCTAGACAATCTCCCCGCGGATGTGAAAGAAAAAAACCTCGAGGGAGAAGAAATGTGGTTTTATAAAAGAAGCGAGTAAGCAAATAAGGAAGCCTTAAAGAAAATTCCAACAGAAAGAACACGTGCTCAGAATCAGGAAAAGGCAGCTGATTTTTTTGGGACACAAGAGGAGAGAGGGCTTGGAAAACATAACCCTCACGGGGCATATTGAGAGCAACAAAGATAGAGGAAGGTAGCAAGGTCATCAGCTTGCGTGAATGGATGGCGGAACGAACGGATGTGTGTGAGCAAATGGAGAAAAATGCTAAAAGCCACAAGGGATAGGAAGTTGTTGAGAGTCATGATTGTCTATGATCTCAAGGGATACGGCACCTAGAAGATAGACAGCTATCTAGCTGTCTATCTTCTAGGTACCGTATCTTCTAGGCGCCGTAGCTAGATAGCTAGCTAGCTAGATAGATAGATAGATTTGCTTATTCCGTTTCAAACTAAAGTTAGGAGGGAGAGATGAGAACAATAAGAGCGTATGGTACTAATTTTCTAAATTGATCGGAAATGCCTGTCTTGCCAATTCCTGGCTTTTATGTCACCTCGTCTACAGTTGTTGAAAATTATGCCTGTGCAAAAAGATAGATAGATAGATAGATAGATAGATAGATAGATAGATAGATAGATACATAAACTTACTATGTTTCAGATAAGATATAAAGAAATCATGGCACAGGATGATTATGTTGTTCCAATCTACTAATCCACTTAGCAGAGATCGTTGCGAAGACACTGATTTAAATTGAATACACTACCATGGCTCACCTGAAGGCTTTCATTGAGTTATACGCTAGCAATCCTTCTATATAGTCTAATGAAAGCATCAGGCTTATTCCCATCCACGGGAGCAGCTGACCAGCCACTTTGAGGCCTGTCACAAAGGTCAATTCCTACTTTCTTTCTTGGGTTGTCATTTTCTTCATTTATTTAGTCCCCTTAATGAGCGGACATACACTGCAACAGACTTCTAATACTGTGCTTATATTGAGTGCAGTAGATTTATAATAAACATTCACGGGCTTCCTGTGAATGTTTGCAGCTTATTCTCCTTCCAAAAACGGAAATTCTATGACAACTCTTTGCTTCATACATGTGACCAGGCTGACTTGGATAGAAAAAAAGAAGCTAGCTACACAGAATTCTCCTGCAATTCTAGATATTATATCAATAATAATAATAATAATAATAATAATAATAATAATAATAATAATAAGAAGAAGAAGAAGAAGAAGAAGAAGAAGAAGAAGAAGACCACAGAGATCTAGTTGGATAAATCCCCAAAATATACCAAGCAGCAACTCAAGTTGTCTTTTGTATGGTTGGCGCACTCGAGACTATTTCTAGGAACCTTTCTGGTTTGCCAGATGCCTTGACGATGTCTGACATCATTATAAGTGCGCAGGTGACAGCACTGCTTGGAACAGCTCATGTGCTGTAGAAAGTGTTGTGTCTCTAAGCTGTGGGTAGGAGCTAAGATATGATCCTCAACACGCGGTCGGAGCATCTAAGAATCAAAAAGGATATCAAATTAAATAATAATAAATTAAATTAGCCATTTCTTTTGAAGCCACATTCATTCCTTCATATATATATATATATATATATATATATATATATATAACGACAGGAAGAATTTTAATTTTGAAATATATGTTTTCATTTGTCTTTGTACCTGTTTTGTTTATTCTTTCAATTATTTTCTTTAATTTTTGACCTTTGATTTTCATTCTTCTATTCTTTCTTTTCATAATTTTTTTCTCCATTATTTAGTCCTTTTTATTTTCCTCTATTTGCCTCTATCATTCTTTCATTTGTTTTATAACCTTTCTCCTACTTCCCCTTTTTCGTTTATTTTTTTTCTCTCTTTCCCTATTTTTTTTTCTGCGCATGCGCAAGAGGAGTGGGTACCTACGGTTATTTTTCTTCTGTTTCTCGACGTTATCACTCTCTATTCACGATTAATAAATCAAGAGAAAAAAAAAGTATGAAAATCATCATCGCCACCATGTTTATGATTTCCTTTCACTAAACCTAACACGCCCAAATTAGGCTACAAACAACTTTCCTCTCCTCAAATCCTTCCCCGCTTTCAAGAGCTATTATATTAACAGTAAAAATCCTAATGGCAGTCGTCAACTGCGTTCCTGCTAATTGCAACTTCCTCTTTTCGCAAGGGGGACAAATCCTGCTCACTCAAATGCTCATTAAGTGAGAACGTAGGCATTTAACAGTCATTGTACAAGCATTGCATTATGGGAAGAAATAAAAAGGAAAACATGCCGAGCAAATTAAGACTAATTGCTGTGAACATTCGACTTTGACAATTCTTGAGAATGACTCAAACGAAGTTTATAAAAGAATAAACATTTGAGAAGCCGAGAGAAATAAGATAGTGAAAATTAGATTGTTACTAATGAGAGTAAATTTCGCTTTATTACATTAATTTTCTGACAATTTTTTTATTAAAAAGAAATATATTTATTTATTTTGCCAACTTAACATTTTCGTTTCGCCATTTACAATTACCAAAGTCGTTCTGGATGTAGAAACAGCTTTAAAGGTATAAATGCTTTCTTTTTTTTCTTTTAGCCAAGAACAAGGTTGTCTTCTAACTCAAATGTGATACAATTATTTACTTTATTTACATATTGACTATTGCCTTCATCTTTGTTATTATTATCACAGCGTTTCGGCTGTTTTATCTCCCGGCTTTCATCGGCTTATTGATCTGGATTACCGAAACTTCGAAATTACCTGGATTTCGAAGGGAACCCTTTCTTTAATTTACGAGAGTAGATTTTTCTCGTTCCACTGGCCATGTCTGCGAACCTCTCGTCAATTCCTTATTAAGAACTTATCTTATTTAGTACTTATATTTTATACTTATCGTATTTAGTATTTATTTAGGACCGCTCAATTATTGCCAACCCCATTTCCATTATGTCCAAGTACACACTGCCCGGTCCATAGATTGAACTCACAATTACTCTGCTACCAAATTCATGAATCAATGCTTCAATCCATTAGAGGACTATAGTCTGCATTTAAATAATGTACTTTTTTATAATTTTCACCTAATACAAGACCCAAGAGCCACTCAAGGTAGGGGGTTACTGTGTGGACTTATATTAACGGAAGAAAGAACAAGCGTTAGGATATAGAGCAGACTTTAGAAGGAACCAGAAACCCAATCCTAAAGAGAAAATAAGGGATAAACCTTTACTCCTGTTCAAAAGACAAGGAAGGCGTATGAACCGGACAATAGGAGAACCTATAACTATAACTTCTCATACAAGAAATTCAGGATTCAATTGTTTTCATGCCAAACAAGGTGACGATGCCACTAGAAATCAGGGAGGATGTTACAGGGAGTGAAAATGAAAGAGAATGAGAAGATTGAAAATGGGGGAGATTGAAGGAAGGAAACAAAAAATGGATAGGGTTCAAGAAAACAGAAAATGGCGAATGATGTTGCATTTAAATTTTTGGAGATTGTAGTTATCAGGGATGCAAGAAATCGGAAGGGGGTTCCACGGGTGGGAAGTGCTAGAAAAAGAAACTGTTAGAAAAGAAGTGGCTAGTTCAACAGCAAACGTTGAGACTTAGTAGCACGCTTAAATTCATCGAGGCAGTAGGAAAAAATCCGAGCAGCTGCCTTGAAAATATTTGTAGAACAATCGGATGAAAACCACGTCACGTCAGTGAGAAAGTGACTAAGATGAGATTCCTGGTTTGGATCGATTGTATTGCAGACACTCCTCTGGATGTTGTCAAGAATCTCGAGATGCACAGTCGGAATACCAGACTGGATATAGCAACAGTATTTAATACATGGCCGAATGATATATTTATAAATGTGCAAGATAGATTCTTTTGGCACGGCACAGTGAGTCAATCTTCCTTGCAGTAAACGTAGTAATTGTTACAGTTTTTTGTGTATATATATAACTAGTGAGTTAGTCCAAATGCCTGGACTCACTTTATAGTCCACCAATAGAAGGTTAACCAATCAGGAGACGTAGATCATTCAATTCGACGTGTATAAAGGCGGCCATTTTTGTTTACCCTACCCGAATGACCAGTGCCAACTTGTCAGGCGAAGATGAACAGAAGGAAGTACTACGCTCTGCTACTTTGCTGCGATATCCACTGCTAACCTGAACTACGCTTTCCTACTGTCTTCGAAATATTCACTGCTAAACTCTGTATTCTATGCTCGAAGACGACCGTCATGATGAACAAAATTATAACAGTACTGACTCGATATAGTCGTTCCACTTCATGTCTGTAGAAAACGTGAAGCCAAGTAGTCGTAGAATGTTGCTCTCCTAGAGTTCAGAATCAGACATCCTGATAGTAGGCAGAAAAAAATAAAAAAATATTTACAAAATGCTTACTCATACAAATAAATTTGACGATTCTAAGGTGCCGATAAACGATCGTGTGACGTTTATTTATTTATTTGGGATATTTTCCGATCCTCTGAGTTTATTAAAATGACCCAGTTTATCAATTCCGCACTTTATGGCAATTTAAATGATTTTTCGATCCCTGTTTTATTAAGACTCTTGTTTGTTGCATATTCAGAAAAATTCTGACTTTCAGTTAGTAAGACGCCCCATTGTATTAGGCACCATATAGAACGGCTTTCTTTTGTGAGCATCCTTAATAACACGTATTGTCTGAACTTTACTAAAAATACTAAGACTCATATCGTTATTTTTGTTGTTTTAATAGCGCTATTTCAGCTGATACGCTCTTCAGCATTCCGACTATTTTCTAAAGTTATGAGATCAAACATTCACCTCTGTCGTTTCAATCATTAAGTTTTAGCCCATACACTCTCTAGAATTTGAAATATTATAAAAATGCCAGATTGACCCACTTGTTTACCAAAGAACTTCTGCTAACTAAAACAGTATATTAGAAAAGAGCAATAATTCTCGTTTTCTGTATTTTTTTTTTTTATTCTTTTCACACAGGTTACACCAGATTCAAAGATTGAGACTATTTCCTTTCCGAGGAAACGTTTTGATCCCAGCAGACATCACGTTGCATAAAATAGAACACCACACAAGAGAACTCTGTAGAATATACACTTTCTTAAGCTTACTTGACTACACACAGGTAGATGTAAACTCAACACAATTCAAAAATCCTTTGTAGACGTACGTATGAAAAATGACATATCGGCATACACACCTGCAGTCACTCTTTCTCTATTCTTTATATTCAGTTTTCTTGTGAATAAATATGTTTTATTTATATATAATTCGTGAAATGTGTTCAAATGAACTACATTCCTTAGTTTCTCCAGTTCTAAACTTCACGGCTAAGACCCGCCATGCTACATTGTGGCCAACCACCTTCATTTCCTTCATATCCCATTAGTGAGATTTAAGTTCCACTCGAACAGCTTCTTCCTAAGACCTAATGCTTTGCGGATCCAACTCCTAAGAGGATGCTTCTGCGATTCTTAACTTGTTCAAGTCTAGAGTCAGCTGTTATATTCCGAACACATGCCTATAAAATGTGTCTTTTATTCTGTAACCTTCTATCTTGTGTGGTTCTTGTTTTTTGGAGCTTACAAAGGGTGAATATCATTGTAAAAAAATCCTTTTATATTCATTCTTACTCTCTTTTGTGAGGAAACAATTGCGTGATTTTTTGTAACTCATCAGAAGAGTAAGACTAAATAATCTACTGCAAAAACTATTGCTACAGTTGTGAGTCTAAAGCAAAATAACCTGACGTAGCACACCATTCTTCAAGCTGCTTTTGAATTCAAAGTTTTTCTTTTCCTAGACCGGTTGCCATCACAAAGAGATCAGAGTCAGCCGTGATGTCTAACGCGTCGTTGAGGGGTGTGCAGTAGCATTATCATTAAATGTTCTTTAAGAAAGTTTCGTTGACATAAGTTCTGCGATTCATTGTTTACGTTATTGCATATAGTATCATATATATATATATATATATATATATATATATATATATATATATATTATAATTTTATGATATAGATAAAACCATTTTACTCACCACAAAGATGCAACTTGATTTCAGTGCATTTCAACTGCACTTCGACGGTGATAATCGAAAATGGTTATATCGATTCTCACCCGTCGAAGTGCAGTTGAAATCCATTGAAACGAAGTTGCATCTTTGTAGTGAGTAAAATGGTTTTGTCTATATGATAAAATTATAATGAATAAATAATTATCGCTCTACTATCGGTATCGACCCCTCTTTTTGATTAATGCTGTGAACGTTGGAATCGCTCATCGCTTCGGATATATATATATATATATATATATATATATATATATATATATATATATATATATATATTCGAACCATTGTCTTAATTTTCGTTGGCGTTATTCTGTATTGAAATGGAACGAGGGCGCTTGTTATTTGACACAGATTTATTCCAATTGCAATCTTTGTTTTGGTTCGTACAGTCATAACGAAAGTCTCGGCCTGACGCATTTTCTAAATACTTTGAATTTCGACCTCGAAGAACATGAGACTATTCTAATCTCATTCTTTATGCGAGGGGAGATAACTCATATCAGTTAAACATGTATTTCTTAATATATCCTTTTGGTGTTCATTCTCCTTAGCTAGGTTATATGCCCCAGTGACTAGACAATCAGTTGGCATAATTTCGGACCTTGTTCTTTTGCTGTTTAGAGCGCATACTCCCATGCTATATAGTAAATAATAATCATAATTCCTTATCTTAGAAATTTTTTCCAGTCATCACGTTTTAGCTGGCGTTCAGACAGAGATATACTGTATATAATCATGTATTAATGGATTTCATGTTTAGTGCGATCCTTCACTTTTTCGTGAAAAACCGATTTTATCATGTAACTCGCATATATAATGCGAGCCCACTTTCTGAACAATACTAGTAATCCTGTCGTAGCCAAATATTGAAGTACTGGGCATAGTCCTGGACATATCATTTTGTTATAAAATGCTCTTCTTTCTTTTTGCTACCCACAAAAAGGGTAAGAATAACTACTCAGCGTAAAATATCTGATATAAAGATTTGAATAGCGTAGTTCTGTTGTCGTTCATGCGTTATTTTTAACCTCTTAAAGCGACCCCCCCCCCATTTTTAGCGTAAAAAAAAACTGATCATAAAAAATTCGCACTATATTCGAGTATACGGTACGTGTTTGTTTTACAACACAAAGTAAAGATTTTAACGTTTATTTTTAAGGAAGCAATCAGATTTTTGAGTTTAAGGATACGTACAATTTTATTTCAAAGGAGAAATATTTTTATTAAAAAATATTAATATATCTGTCTTTGTTTGTCCTTCCTCCACGTTTGAGTGTGGAGTCTTTAACGCAAAGGATAAGAATTTGAATTTGTTCACATCATTTCGAGTCGTTAATTAATGGTACCATTAGATACCGTACATTTGTTTTCGTACATGCCTGATTTTTAACCTTTTCAAAAATATTACCTGTGTATAAATCAACCTCCTATAATTTGCGTCAAAAACCAATCATAGACACTAGTACTGTCCTCGAGTATATACATTAGTCAATGGTAGGAATTAATGAACGTTTTATTAACAGTTAGAATTTGGGTCATAATGTTCGAACTTTGAGCATCAGTTCAATTCTGCTGACACAGCTTTTTATCATGGGCGTTTATCTTCTTTGTTTACGAAAATATTCGACTTTTTTCCTCATTTGACATAATTCAATTTCGTTTTTGCAATGCGCAAACTTCTTTTTGCCCCTATTTCTTCAGAAAGCAGCTGCTTACGATAACGGGTTACGTTTGTTTTTGTTTTTTTGATGGTTTTTTTTTGGGGGGGGGTGCTTACAGAGCATCGAATTCCCAAATATTAGGTTGGTGCAAAAATATTGTCGTTTTTTGACGTATTTCTTAACGTAAAAAAACAACAATATTTTTGCACCAACCTAATAGTTCTCTATCGATCAAACTCTAGATTTCATAACATCAGTGTGTCATCACCGATTTCCCTCGCCTACTCCTGCCGTAAAACCTTTAAACACAATTGTCAAAGAAGACACTCAAAACAGGACACGTAATGATTAGTCACCGACAAAAGCAAATGAGGCGCGCCATGTTAGGTCCATTAATAAAGATTACAAGGGTGAAATGAATATTTTTCAATTCCTCGCTTCTTCTACGTGCCGTGTCCCTACAGGGCGTTTGCGATTATGTCTCTCCACAACTTCCTGTCTTTTGTAGCCCTTAGTAAAGTCAGTCTTTTTGCTATAACTCCTAACCCCTGTTCTGCCAACCATTTACACTAGACCGTTAGGTTTGGTTTGGTTTGGTTTGTTTCACGGAATATCCTCAATGGATTATTTAATGCCGACAAGATTTTTATTGCTAGTAATATTTTTTTCCAAAAATGTATTGCTGATAATACTTTTTCTTCAAAAATATATTGCTGGTAATAATGTGTTGATGGTAATAATTTTTCCTCAAAAAATGTATCGCTGGTATTAAAACCTATTTTTACACTTCCATAGTGTTTTTACCTCAGTTTGGGGGTTAATTATTTGCCCATAGTTGGGACCCAAACAGGTGCTACCACCCCGAGTCAGGGTGGACATGGAAACACCAGAAATTTCTGGTTCTACGCTCCTCAAATCCTCCTGATCAGAGGCCTTGATGTTGGATGTAGTTTATCGTCTTACCCCGGACGCAATACCGTTAGGTAGGGAATACGCTGATTTCCTCTGCCCACTTTGCCTGCAAAATGTCCTGTGAATGTCAAATTTTCCGAGTCTCTTTTCCTCATGGTGTTCCCTAGAAATCTGAACTGTCTCTTTCTGATGATATGTATAAGTGTCCTTTTTGTCTCTATTTTCTTTCAAATTTCGTCGTTGCTCATGTGTTCAGTCTAAAGTATTCTCAGCATCATTCTGTAGAACCATATTTTTGATGGCCCAAGTCTTTTCTCCATCTGTGATGAGATGGTCCAGCATTCACTGCCATAGAGGAGTACCGATATTATATAATAGTTCGGTACTTTTTTCTTTGTTCCCAATGGCATTTTCCTGTTCATTAATACTTTACTTAGATTTTGGAAGGCATCTTTCGCTGTCACAATGCGCTTTCGGATTTCGGTGTCTCATTCTCCATTTCCTGTCAAAACACATTTTTCTTCTTTTTTTCACCTTAAGCTAGGCAATAAAGCCACTAGGACGAAAATGGTTAGTGAGTGTTAGAGAATATAAGAAAATAAACACTATTAAGGAGAGAAACAAATTAAAAAAACAATAATTTAAAAGACTGTAGTTAATGATTTCATTTAAGTTTCTGAAGAACAAACTTGACCGGGAAGCAATAAGCCAGAAGATAGTTCCACAAGCGAGAGGTACGATAGAAGAAACTGTTAGCATAGAACTTACGGTTATATATAGCTATTTCAACTCTAAAATGATGAGACCTAGCCGCCAATCTAGTACTGCGCTTAAATTCATAAAGTCTAGGTGCCATGACGGAAAGTTCATCAGAAGAATTACCATGAAAGTGTTTATAGAAAAAGCACAGAGAAACTATGTTATTGGAGGCGAGAACGTGTTTGAAGCCGAGATGCCAGATCAGAACCAATAAAATTGTAGATTCTTTTTTTATCAAGAATCTCTAAATATACAAACACATTCTAGATATTTCAACATCAGTTTAATTTTGGTATCACTAATTTGCAATTTAACCAAAAGAAAGTATTCACTTGAAACTGATGCACACTCATATGTCTAAGATAGAAGCAGCTGTGGGAGAAATTGAAACAGTTTGTTATTGTTAGTTTCAGACTTAAAACCCACGGTTTATGACTTAAAACTTTCTTCTATAATAAACTGTACATGCAAAAACGAACGATACACATAATATCTTATTGGCTCCAATCATGGACAACAGAGATAGGAAATGGGACAGAGCGTTGGAAGAAGTGAGTTATTTTTTTTTAAACATTCCATCACAAGCAAGGCAATAACGCCAGAACATCACAAAGGGTTACTAAGATTTTGAGAAAAATAAAAATATTAAGGAGAGAGAAGAAGAAAAGAAGACGGATCAAGAAGGCACAAAATAAAGACTGACATTGGGTTTAAATTTTTGATCTCTGTTGACTGGAAAGCAAGAAACCGGAAGAGAGTTCCATTAGCGAGAAGTGCGAGAGAAGAAACCGTTGGAATAGAACTTACGGTTACATCTAGCAATTTCAACTCTAAAATTATAAGACCATAATCTATTAATACTACGTTTATATTCATAAAGCCTGGGTTCCAATGGGGAAAACTCATCAATTAACATGGAAATATTTATAGAAAAGGCACAGGAAAGCTACGTTACGGTGTTGGAAAAATGACTGAAGCTGAGGTGCCAGGTCAGGGCCAATAACATTGCAGACTCTTTGGATATTATCAAGAATATCTGAATACATACCAAGAGCACCAGACCAGATGTGACAGCAATATTCAATGGACGAATTGTAGACTTATAAATGTGTAAGACAGATTCTGGCGAAAAAATTCTCTCGCACTACACAGTGAACTAACTTTCCTAGCATCGGACCTAGCAATTGATTCGATATAATTTTTCCACTTCATGTCTTAATAAACAATCCCAACCGGAATTCGAAACCAGCTTGCCGGCAAAGTGTTTCGTGCTGCTAAACGTCAAGCACCAATAAAAATCATCTATACAGAGAGATGAGAGATTTACTAAGCTTAGCATGCCTGAACCAAACACACAATCTGTCTAGTATTTTCCACTGCCGTTCGTTAATATAAGAACATTAATGCTATTGTTTTTGGTGTCGTGGTAACAAATTTTATGTTGAGTTTGGATAAGTTCTTTTTTTTTTCGAATGCGAAATAAAATAAACGGTACGTTTACTAAAGTACGGGTATCCACTAAACGCAAAACGTATATATATATATATATATATATATATATATAATGTAATGATTATGAACCCTGATTTTTCAAGTTTTCTTAATCTACATGTATCCACGTTTTGTACTGAGCCAGGTGTATTGTGCAGAAGTATGCGAGTTTATAGGCATATACATAATGAATAAATTAGCAAATACAATTAACAAAAAAGATATAGGTCTATAGAGGGACGATGGTTTATTAATTCTAAGAAATTGCAACGACAGGACTACAGACAAAATAAGAAAAGAAATAATAAAAACTTCAAAACCCTAATATTTACAATAGATATAAAATCAAATAAGAAAATAGCAAAGTTCTTAGATATAACATTCAACCTACGCAAACCACACAGAAAACCAAACAACCCAATATACATTAACAAAAATCCCAACCTTCCTAAAGACGTATTCAAACAAATACTCATATCTATAAATAAAAGAGTTTTAATGAATTCTAGCAGCGTAATATATCCAATGAAAACAAACATAAGAATCAGCCCTAATATTCACACACGCACAAATACAAATTAATAAACCTAACCTTCTATAATTAATACCTCAATATATAAGATAACATCAAGGCAAAAAACAAAGAAACTACTAGCTATTAAATAAAAATTAAACATTAGATAAATGATAACATAGAAAACATTTAATTTACTCCCTAAACATTATCTAAAAATACATAGGTGCGGGTGCATGGTTTTGTGTGTGTGTGTGTATGTGTACGCGCGCGCACACGCGGGTGAGCGGATGTGCGGGTTTATGCATGTGTTTGTGCGAGAGTGTATATTATATACCCTATATCCATATATTCAAACAACAACGAAAATAGTCCATAAACACAACCATCAATAATTAATACCCTAATATTTTGTAAAACAAAACCGCTTTACTAACTACTTTATTAATAACAAACCATAGACACACGTGTATATATGTGTGTGCGCGCGTCTGTATACATACATCAGTATGTGCATATATATATATATATATATATATATATATATATATATATATGCATGTACATGTATGTCTGTATGCGTAAACACATGAATGTAAGCATATGCGTAAAATTCAAATACTAAATAAAAATTTAATTATAAACCTAACCTCCTACAGTTAATACACTAATACTTAAGATACCACAAAATCAGATAAGAAAACGCAAGAATGTCTAAGTGAAGACATGTATAAATATTTACCTTATTTGAAGATTAAAAATATTATTTATGTAAAAAACAGAATGCAATTTTCCCAACTCAAGATTAACACGCACAATGAATGTCTGAAAAGCCGGAATTCAAATTCGCTACAAGTGAAAGAAAAGAGAGAGAAAAAAAGTTAAAAATCAATGAGGAGTAGATGTAAACTGGAAAAAGAAAACGACGAAAGGATAAATAACCACGACATTCTACACGTACGCTCACACACATACAGACGAGCGCATATGCACAAATGCAGGCACACATACACTATCAAAAAATCAACCTTTCACCAATGAAAATTGCATATATAAAACAAAAATCGAGAACTATAAACAGTCAATTGCTGTGACTTCCTGAAGAGTGGACGGAGTGATTCCTGGAGACTTTTTCTTCGAAACTCTTGTGCCGGGATGCTGAAGGTAACATTTATCAGCTCAGCTAAGTGACAAATGTTTTACTTGAATTATATATATATATTAATATAGGGTGTCCTCACCAAAAATTTACTCGCTCTTCAAATGACAAGAAATCCAGTGTTTATATATATATATATATATATATATATATATGTGTGTGTGTGTGTGTGTGTGTCTGTGTGTGTGTGGTGGGGGTGCATGCGTGCGGGCGGGCGGGCGGGCGTGTTTTGTGGAGTTGAACACAACTCTCCAGAATATGATTTGGACTTGTTCAAATAGTATATTTACTGAAGCCCAGAATCGTCAATAAAGAGCTAACCGGGCGCGAGCCTTATATCCTTACTATAGAATTCAGTTAGACTATGTCGCCTCCAAGCGACATTATATTTCATGATTGTGTTATCTTCATTTAATGGAATGAAGACGAGGATTCTAATTTACTCAAGCTTTGTTTGACACCACTCAAAGGTTATAAAGAAAAGCTAAATGTTTGGAAACTGAAGAAACGGCACTACAAGAATTTTTGAGCGTATATCAAATGATGTCAAATGCAAACGTTACCACGAAAATATTACCTGCAGAGCTCATGTTTGCTAGGAAAGTTAGATCCATTTTCGTCAAACTATTATTTGAAACTACCAGATCATTTAAGATCGGCGATACAGTCTTTAAAAGATTTATGGCCGGAAAGAATAGTTGGCAGGAAGAAAAAATTATTCAACGCCTTGGCAGTATGATGTACATTGTCGAAGGTGGACTATTTCAACATAGAAGACACATCAACTGATGTCTAGATATGCACATAATAAGCAACCAGTACAGTTTAATTCGACGGTGAACAGACTTTACAATACCTTTGAAGTACCTATTCCTAAAACTGATATTACAATAGAATTCCAGGGTAAGCGAAAATTTAATCCACCTGAAATGTTGGAAGTGGACCCATGTCGGAAAAACTATGGACTAAAGAAAGTGCATATTTAAAAAGAGGGAATGGAAATGAACACCCCTCTCCAGAATATGACTTGAACTCGTCCAAATAGTATATATACTGACGCCGAGAATCGTCACTCGAGAGCTAGCCAGGACCAAATGTTCTTTAAGGCAAATATTATTAAGAACAACAAAAATTTTGTGCAGATTAATTTCATTGATTGATTTTTCAAAATTACGAATATTCCTTCTCATATAAGGAGGAAACTCTGTCAGAAATTGTATGAAGTTCATTTTGGAAAAAAACAAAAACAATATGGTCCAAGATTTCGATTTTCTTCAGACATCATCAGGATGGTAAAAACAATTGATGAATCTCGTAAAACTAGTGAGATATGTGACGTTGGGAAATAATATTTTGACGTAAGCGGGATGTGACGTGTGATTTCTTTTGATATATACATTTGAGGATGCGGGACCTTAAGTTATAATTGTTTTTATTTATTGATAGTTGTTTTTGTTGTATGAGTATTGATTCAAGGATCATAAATCTTGTTTTACTATTTGATTTTACTAATATTTTGGTGTTTTTTGTTAGTAACTGTGTTGTCTGAAAGGATTATTCGTAATTTGGAAAAGTCGATCAGTAAAATTAATCGACACAGAATGTTTGTTGCTTTAATGTGCTCTGTTTATAATAAACAATATTAACAACATTTATAGGCCGGTAAATGTTGTTAAAACTGTTTATTATAAACAGAGCATTTACTTAAATATTTGTATCTATAAAAAGAACGTATAAACATAAAAAATGTCTTAAAATAATTGTCGGACTTTATCCATTTCATAATGTGTGACGTCATTTGTTTACATTTGCATACGCATTGAGCAGATATGAATGAATGAGAGAAAATCATGGAGAATTGTGTTTAAAAACAGTAAAATCGAACTTGCTAACCAAAAAGCTCCTCTGTGGCCGAATCGGTTAAGGCACGTCAGGCGATGTGCCAGTTCCGTTTAGGATACGTATGTCGATGGGCGCATATTTTCTATAAAAATTTCTCCGGCATTCAGGCCAGTTAATACTGTTTATTATAAACAAAGCATGTACTTAAATATTTGTATCTATAAAAAGAACGTATAAACCTAAAAAATGTCTTAAAATAATTGTCGGACTTTGAGCAGATATGAATGAATGAGAGAAAATCACGGAAAATCGTTTAAAAAGAGTAAAATCGACCTTGCTAACAGAAAATCGCCTCTGTGGCCGAATCGGTTAAAGCAACGTCAGGCTATGTGGCGGTTCCGTATAGGATACAGGTTCGATTCCTGTCGAAGGACGCATATTTTCTATAAAAATGTTTCGGACATTCAGGCCGGTAAATGTTGTTAATACTGTTTATTATGAACAGAGCATTTACTTAAAGATTTGTATCTAAAAAAAAAAAAAAGAACGTATAAACATAAAAAATGTCTTAAAAAAATTGTCGGACTTTGTCCATTTCCTAATGTATCTATGTATGTAGTGCTTTTCCATGCGTAGCTCACAAGGCCGAAAGTATGGAGCACCCAGTGAGGATCGAACTCACTACTCAGTCGTAATTGTTCTAGAGAGACAAGCTTGCTAACCATTACACCGCCTCGAGGTGCCCAAAGCGATTTTCCAAGCGTAGCGTAGATATGGAACAAGGCCGAAAGTATCGGGCACCCAGTGAGGATCGAACTCACTTTTCAGTAGTAACAGATCGAGCAAGACAAGCTTGCTAACCATTACACCACTCCGAGGGGCCCGATATAGTGATTTTCTAAGCCTAGCTTCGATGTGGCACAAGGCCGAAAGTATGAGGATCGAACTCACTACTCAGTCGTAATTGATCTAGCAAGACAAACTTTCTAACCATTTCACCACGTCCAGGTGCCCATGTATGTATGTATGTATGTATGTATGTATGTATGTATGTATGTATGTATGTCTTGTGCTTTTCTGGTAGGTCATTAAGTATTCTTTCCCAAGTCTGTGATTATTGCATTTGCATATTTCTATAATATTTATGATCTTATGTGTCCGAAGAGTTGTTGAAAATGTCCAAGGTCCAATCCACCTTCCAAAATCTGACCAAATAATCAAATTTCAGAAATTTGGAGAATATTTCGTATTTGTTGGGACGAGGACTTTTCAGTACACCCTCTTCTATCCGTTCGCCAATGTGTGTAAAACAACATAGTTTGTGTATATGCTTAAATACATTTGTCTCTGTGTTACGCTTGTGTGTGTGTGTGTATATGCGTTTACCGAGAAGATTGTATGTGCATGTATAAACGGGGGAGTCTCAAAATCACACCATTTTTTTAAAAATACATTTAATAAATACCAAGAACGAGAGAACAATGTCAACGCAAATGCAAAAGATTTTTAAAACTCTTTTCAGTTCGCTGTTCGTCGTACAATTTCTCAATTTAAAGTTAACCCATTTTTACATGAAGATATAAAACAAAGAGAGAAAAATAAAAAGGAAACAAAAAAATATATAGGCTGAATATTTGCTCTACGTCATATTCTATTCTCTTTCAAAAACTCATCGTCAGGTCGCAAGAGCTCAAGTGACAGATAGAGCGACTGATAAAAAAAAAATGACTACAAGAAAAGAGGCATAAGAATATTCAACCTTTAATAATAGGATGAAAGATTGTTCAAAAATACGAAGCTCGCGAACGGTCGGAGCTCGCCTCTTGAAACTACTCCATTCCACTTTCCCATTCGCTCCAATCCACATTTTACCGTTTTCCACCGTAGGAGCATTCGATGGATTTGTATGCTACTCTTTACTGGGATCCATCTTGCTGTCAAACAGCTGTTAATTTGTGTCATGTCAAACATTGTTTTAAATGAATTTATGTTTTTGACAAAGCAACGATTAACTATTTCTTTATGCTTTTCACGTAAATATATTTTTCAGTAAATATTTTTTTTCGATTTCGTTTATTTTTTCGACTTTTGTCTTCATCATTATCCTTTCTTTCAGTTTCCTTCTTTAAATCCAATCTATAAAAATAAATTTTTGCAAAGGATTTTTAAAAATTTCGTTTCGCTTTACCGTTCCTGTATAGCGAAAGCTCTTTTAACATCTGTTCAATATTTTAAATTAACCTACATTGATTGCTTCAT
>OZ010573.1:122799341-122816841 GCA_963932145.1 Acanthosepion lycidas
AGTATTGTTAAACTCAGATTCACAGGTAAAATCTATTTTGGGTTCGACCATATTAAGTTTGTTGACAAAATTGGGTAATACTGTAAGTGGTGTAATGTCGAACTTAATAATTGAGTATATCGGTAAAAGTTTGCTTATACTTAAGTCTATAGGTAAATATTAATCGGATTTGTAATTGAGTCTATAGGCAAACAATGGTCGTACATACCCGAATCTGCAAACATCCACCCGGTATGTGATCATTTTCTTTATGGGGGGTACCTCACTGCAAGAAATATACTCAGCGCATTCTAGACCTCGCTAACAGTACAAAGCAGCTAAGACCCAGGATAATAATATCTTTCGAATTTTAAGTACATTTTAAAATACCAACCTTTGTGACTCTGTGGAGAGTCTTGATCACTTATATCTTTCCGAAAAATTGCATTTTTCAAACAAAACAAAAATAGGCTTCTTGATTGGGCCTAGAACTTTTCAGCGTTGTACGTACTGGATTCATCAATGTGGGTCCCATGACCAAATACACAAGGCATTTGATAATGGTAACAGTCATTATTCGACTCAAAAGTGAAATTGAAACAAATCAATTGATGAAGCAGTAATAAGCGTTACAGATTAGCACTGAACTTTCACCGTACAAACGAATCTTCCAGTTCAACAATCAGAAAACGCATCTTGGTGCGTGAATAAGCGCCCCCAAGTGGCAAGAAATCACGACAGCCAACAGCCACTTTCCGGCTGTCAAACAAAAGAAGCGCGACAAGGGGACGCAATCATTCTATCCCACCACCCAAAACCGTCTTCCGGCATCAGTCATGATTCACAGATTGACGGGAGTGCCACGAGGCGACCTGTCAGGGCACCAACCGGGCTGCTAGAAGCATGCGATTAACAAACCAACTTACCAAAATGAGTAAATGGCTGTTTATGAAATTCTTTAAAGATGTCATGACTCATTTCATAAAAGTGCTCGTTATTCCTACATACTAAACTTGGTTTATGAGTATACAAGGCCAGATTTGATGAAAGGCAGAACGAATGAGGGTAAGAAAGAGCATTATGGCAGGCTTACAAAATGGAAAGCACTTACATGCTCCCAAAAAAATATCTAAATATATATATATCTCTTACAAAGCACAAATTTCATCTAATGGAAAGCAATCCTCCTGTCGTAGCTTCTTCTTTTATGTGCCGTGTCCCTTCAGGACGTAGGCGATCATGCCCCCCACCACTTCCTCCTATCCCTTGTAGATCTCAATATATTTTGTGAGTTTGCTACTTCTCCCAAACCCTTTCCTTTCCAAAATTGTTACTCGGGTTTTATATCTATATATTACTATCGATTAAGCGCTCTAGACTGCAAAAGAAATAACGTATAATCATGTTTTTTGTGGGGGTGACTTGAGCAGGAGGGTCACTTTACAGTGAATATACATAGCAAACTCGATTTACAATTAACTGGATTTAATCTTTTTTAGATATTAAAACTTTATGTACTTAATCTATAGCGATATGAAAAAAAATGATCGCAGCGCATGTTTTATAACTCCGCGAAAAATGTTTTAACATTTAAAATTATTTTGTCGTTTTATGTCTAAACGGCCTGTTCCTTACCATTTGAGCTGAACACGCAAGCAGTATATTTAAAACTCCACCAAAAATATATTTGATGTGAAAATTAAACACTTTTTCATCATAATGCTATAGACTTATTGACCAACTTCTTTTATGTGTCGTGACCCTTCAGGACGTAGGCGACCATGGCTCTCCCTCTATCCCTCGTAACTCTCAATATGTTTTGTTCTTTTGCTAATTCACCCAAAACATTTCCGTCATCCATTTGCTTAATCCCGCTAGGTATGTCACGCATTGCTTTCCCTTGTTTTTCTTTCCCTCTATTCGACCTGTGAGTATCAGATTCTTCAAACCCTCCTTTCTCATTACGTGTCCCAGAAATTTCAGCTGCCTCTTCATGATGTTAAGTATAAGCTTCCTCCTTGTTTGCATCCTCTCCAAAACCTCACTGTTGCTCACATGTCCAGTCCATGATATCCTTAGCATCCTTCTGTAGAATCATACCTCCATTGCTTCGAGTCTCTTCTTCATCTTTGAGGTGACCGTCCAACATTCACTGTCGTAAATGAGGACAGATCTCATACAGCAGTTCAGTACACTTTTCTTTGTTATCAACGAAATACTCCTGTTTCGTAATGTCTGGAATGCGTCTTTGGCCATCCCAATATGTCTACGGATCCCAGCGTCGCACTTACTGTCCTGCACAATGCTTAATACACTCATCTCATGGACAGTCATAATAAGCTCGATCCTTAGTGAATATACCCCTCGAGTTAATATAGTAGACATAGATTCGGTTTACGCCCGAGTCAATATGGTAGACAAGTTCGATTTACGCCCGCGTCAATATGGTAGGCATAGGTTCGGTTTACGCTCGAGTCAATATGGTAGACCTAGGTTCGGTTTACGCTCGAGTCAATATGGTAGACCTAGGTTCGATTTACGCCCGAGTCAATATGGTAGGCATAGATTCGGTTTACGCCCGAGTCAATATGGTAGACCTAGGTTCGGTTTACGCTTGAATCAATATGGTAGACAGAGATTCGGTTTACGCCCGAGTCAATATGGTAGAAAAGTTCGATTTACGCCCGAGTCAATATGGTAGGCATAGGTTCGGTTTACGCCCGAGTCAATATGGTAGACCTAGGTTCGGTTTACGCTTGAATCAATATGGTAGACAGAGATTCGGTTTACGCCCGAGTCAATATGGTAGAAAAGTTCGATTTACGCCCGAGTCAATATGGTAAGCATAGGTTCGGTTTACGCTCGAGTCAATATGGTAGACCTAGGTTCAATTTACGCCCGAGTCAATATGGTAGGCATAGGTTCGGTTTACGCCCGAGTCAATATGGTAGACCTAGCTTCGGTTTACGCCCGAGTCAATATGGTAGACAGAGATTCGGTTTACGCTCGAGTCAAAAAGATGAGACTACGACGAGTTTACAATAGAGTCACAAAAGTAGACATTGTAGAAGAGAACTCGGCCTACCTCGTGTGGCAAAGCGAGCACATATATCCATGGCGTGCAAAACGAGTAAAGTAAATGATAGGAAAAAGAAATATGGTCGCTCTGACGCCTTAATTTTAAGAAAGACATGGTCTCTTGAACTAGAAGAAATGGCGAGAGTGGTTGGGCGTATGCAAATATTTTGCGAGATCAACTCGTCATAAAAAAACACCACGCGAGAGAGAATAAACCGTTCGCTCGTGAACGCGATGCTGCTATTACGGATATACTTTTTCAGTTAGAAAGTGATTACTTGGGTCAGTTTCACACAGTCTTAGGACGCATTTACATTAAAGTTAAAAAAAAAATGTCGACATAGGACAGGTTTATACTATAGTCAAAAAAGGGTAAGCCTCCGAAGTGTTTACATTAGAGTAAAAAAAAAAGTAAACGACGGACGGATTTACACTAGAATTAAAAAGGTATACATTGGTCCTAGTTACACTAGATTCGAAAAGAGTAGAAATTAGTCCGGTTTACGCTATAGTTAAAAGGCTAGACATTAATCAAAAGCAGCCCTCTTTCTTGTTTTGAATTCTTAGTCCTCTGCAAGGTAGATAGTCGGCGTATTCTGGATCCTGTCTACCGAGTAAGTCTCTAGTAGAGTGATGTTCAGAAAGTTTGTATTGAAAACCATTGGCATTGTAATAAAAGTGATCAACTCTGTATCTATCTATTATGGCCTCAGGCCAGACTAAGATGAGCATAGCACTTGTTTACATAAATACAAATACAAATTTTATGTCTTCCTCAAAATACCAATGTACTTTCCTTGGACAGAGTTTGTCTCTCATTCCAACCTGAAGGCGCCTGGCATAGATAGGCAAATGCTTTGTCTGAGCAAGCTTTTCCGTTTTCTTTAATTATCTCCCTTTGTAGATGTGGCCATAAAATTCACACTTTATCGTGACTGGCAGTTTCAGTCATCGTATCCGCCTATGTTGATCAATGTTTATTATCTTAGCTTCATTCTACAAGGATTGATGACAACCCATTTCTCTCTATCCAAGATCAGCGGTGCCTGGTTTGAACGTCTCCCCCTTTTCGATGTTTGTACAACTTTAGCTTTAGGAGTCGAGATGATCTATCTCGCTCTTGTATTCCTTGCAGCAAGTGCATGGGATAGAATATATTATTATTGTTGTTTATTTTCTTCTGAGCGGCACTTGATTCAAACATGATATCGCCAAACTGCTTTTAAATAGTCTGCAGATCCTTGAAAGCATTTCTCAAGACCCTTTTATGTATTGTAGAAAGACTCTGGCACAGTGGTTACCAAACTTTTTTTTTCTGGGACGCATTTTCGGAATAAAAATTTATTGCGCCTCACTAAATTTTACGTGATAAAATGTAGATTTAAAAATAAAAAAAACAGATAGAGAGTTAAAGGGAGATAACAGCAGATTCAAAGTCAAAACATTATTATTGATAACTCTCTCCTCCAATTTGCGGACCCTAGTTACTATATTCTTAATACTTGATATAATAAAAAATATCACAATGGTCCTTCGGTCAATAATTATTTATAACTATTTATAGTAGAACTCATGTCCGCAATTACAAGTAATCCATAATAATATTTTAAATTTTGTAATCATTTATTTTTAGCATATCAATTTTTTGAAACTGTTTCTAAATCTTTGATTGTCTTTTAATCATTCCGCTTCACCCACAGCATATCTGAGGCGCACCGCACCGTACCGTTTGGGAACCACCGCTGTACCAGATGCGGAATAATGAGGCGTCCTGGGTAAGACAATAAACTATGTCCAACAGCAAGGAAGTTTTGAGGAGCGTGGGACCACCTCTTAGTTGCTGGTATTTCCAGGTCCCCTGACTCAGGGAAGTAGCACCTGTTAGGGTCCCAACTATGGGCAAATAGTTAACCCCCAAACTGGAGTAAAAACATTATGAAAGTGTAAAAATAGGTTTTAATAACAGCAATAAATTTTTTGAGGAAAAATTATTACCAGGAATACATTTTGGAAGAAAATAAATATTACCAACAATACATTTTTGAAGTAAAATAAAATTTGCCAGCAATGCATTTTTGAAGAAAAAATATTACCAGGAATACATTTTTGAAAAAAAAGTATTATCAGCAATAAAAATCTTGTCGGCATTAAATAGCACATTGAGGTTGATATGCCGTAAAATAAATCAAACCTGAATGATGAAGAATCAATTCTACAAATGTTCTATTATTATTCATCCCTCTCTCTCTCTCTCTCTCTCTATCTATATATATATATATATATATATATATATACACTTAGAGTATATGTATATATGCCCTAAGCAGAGCGATAATGGTATTAAAACGTAAGAGGTTACTGGTAGTGAAAGAGTAGGAGAGATCTTTAGAAGGAACCAGAAACCCAATCCTGAAGAAGAAATATGGGAATAACCTATACTCCTGTTCAAAATATTGCAGAGGAGTGTAAACCGGACGATAGGCTTATATATATATATATATATATATATATATATATATATATATATATATATATATATATATTTAAGATTAAAAATTTGCGAAAAGTTCTTTGTTAAGGTCGTCCTTGGTATGATGATAAACTACATCCGGTAGCAAGGCCTCTAACCGGGAGGTTTTGACGACCATGGAATCACCTCTTGATTGCTGTTGTTCCCAGGTCCATTCTGACACAGAATGGTGGCACCTGTTAGAGTCTCAACTATGGCCAAATTGTGAAACTCCGAAACGAACTCAAAACAAAATATAAAAAAATACATTAGAAAAAATTAGCAGCGATACATTTTCTTAGTAAAAAAAAGTTACCAGCAAATATCTTGCTGGTAATTTTTTTTCCTGATATATATTTTGGAAAAAGAAAATTACAAAATGTCTTCTCAAATACATGTAACACGTTAATATCTTTCTGCTAAGTACACACACACACACACACACACACACACACACACACACACACACACACAAACCAACACATTTCTTTCGTTCTGACTGTTGGAAGCCTACCTTAAAAATCGAAACGCGTAGTCAACAAAACAATTTTCCACTTTGATTTATCAAACTTTTGTTCGGATTCTAATCCTACTGACACACATTCTGTCGACAAGGAAAATGCAGATGCAAACCTATACTTAATCAGAAATTACAAGAATATCTTGCTTCCAACCAATTTCGACAGAAATAGAGAAAGATTTACTTTAAGTTCACTGCAGAAGTGCTGGAAGAAGAAAAAAACAACTTTCGACAAAGCAAGAAAAATTGAACGGGAATTTCAGCAAAATAAGATCTTATCAAAACCAAAGTTGAATCTAAATAACATCAAACATAAGCAGATCTCAACAGTCTACATGAGAAATTAAAACAACGGCTTTAGAACAAAAATTGTACAATTTCTTTCTTACATTCCGCAGAGAGACGTCAGGCTAACAAAAACATTTTAACAATTTAATATTGAAGCTCACACGCACAGACACAGATTTCTTTCGTTCTGGCACTCGGAAGCCTATCTAGCGAAACGCGTTGTCAAGTTAACAATATATATATATATATATATATATATATATATATATATATATATATATATATATATACTCACACAATTTATATTCAAATATGTACAGGAAGCAAGTAAATTGGTTCAAAAAATAAACTAAGAATCCTTAACAAAAATTTGGTTGGTTTGGTTTGTTTATCGGTTTATCAACATCGGATGGGTCATTTAATGTAGAAATTTTATTTTCTTGTTAGTTTTGATATTTTGTTTTCCAAAAATGCATTGCTGGGCATATTTTTTTATTGTGAAAATTTATTGCTGTTATTTTTATTTTTTACGATGAAAATATATTTCTGGCATTTTTTTTTTACTAAGAAAATGTATTGCCTGTATTTTTAACTATGAAAATGTATTGCTAGTAATTATTTTATTTTTTACTATAAAAATATATTGCTGGTATTTGTTTTTAGTATGAAAATATATTGCTGGTTGATGTGGTGTCCTCCCTCAAAAGAGTCTATGTTGGACACTTCCGCCTACTATAAGATTAGTAGGAGAGAAAGTCTTGGGGGGTGGGGATCAGTCAACCAGATTGGTCGCACTGTTCTGTCGAACTCTCTGCCTCGAGCAGAGAGTAACCCGGACGAGGCTTTGCCGAAGGGCAGAGTTTCGTCCGGGGAGGTAGACAGGCCGTGAACCTGTTTATGCGGGTTCTAAGGGAATATTTTTGGCCGAGCCTACGGGCTCGGAGAACCCACGGTAAACTCGACCTTGTGCTACATACAACCCTTGTGGGGAGGGGGCTGCTAAATAGAAACAGTCGAATAGATTGAGCGTTTGGTCATCCGATACACACTCACTAGTCTTGTAATACTCTTCTGTTGTACTTACTATTTAATATATGATATATCTGTGACACTTGTTTTGTCATTTTTTTAACCATTTACTTGGTCACAACACTAGTAATTGTTTGTTTTTTTTACTATGAAAATGTATTGCTGGTAATTTTTTTACTATGAAAATATATTACTGGTAATTTTTCTAATTTACTTTTATATTTTCATGTTTTGAACCAGTTTCGGGGTTCACTATTTGCCCATAGCATGGAACCTAACAGGTGCTATCACAATGCGTTCGGGTGGACCTGCGAACAATAGCAATTAAGACGTGATTTTATGCTCCTCAAAACCTCCTGATCTGAAGCCTTGCTTTCGGTTTTTCTTCATATTTTACCCGCCATGCCACGTACACTGGGTCGAATCATCCTCATTTACTTCGTACCTCCTGATAAAAAGGAAGTTTCACTCAGATAGCTATTCCCGGAACCGCTACCTTTTGGAAGAGACTCCGGAGAGTATGCTTCCTCAAATTCTACAACATAACAATATCTACATATCCTCATAATTTGCACTTACTTTCTCTTCTTACGGCCACACAACAACTTTATTCAACAGCCCTGTACTTTGAGTGGCTCTTGAGCCTTGTATTGAGCGCCGCTTTAGTAAAAAATGTAAATATGTGCAAGCTCTCCGGTATACGTTTATGAACGCTCTGAGACTGAGTTACATGTACGTATGACAACACAGAGATTATAGTCAAGCCCCATTAAACATATTACCGAGTGCACGCAGGAGAGTTTAGCTCGAGTCATTCAAAAGAAGCCAATGGGGAGAGTAAGGGGAGAAGGAGAGCAAGTAAATAAAAAGAGGGATTTCTTGACTAAGAACAAAAATAAGACAGAACAAGAATGCAGAAAAAGAATAAAAGAAGCAGTTTGGAATCGAAGAAAGAGAAAAAGGAGTAGTCGGTGTGGGGGATGGGATTATTAAGCGAGTGAAAGAAATTGAAAGAAGGTGGGAAAATACGTAGGAAGTGAAGAGCGAAAAGAAGACACGGTGCTGGCAAGCCTGCTTGTGTACGTCGACAGCTGTCACACCAATTAACCAGTTTTCCAACTACTCTCACCCACATTCCACCCAGGCCTCATTCTTAGAACTGTGACGTGTGTATTGTTGCCCTCTCCAAGGATAAGGACACACACAGACACATGCACACACGCACGCGCGCGCCTATCTCCTTTAACGAAATGCTTCCAAGTTGCTCTCTTTCTTTTACTCTCTTCGACTTCGTTTCTACTCTTTTAGACATTCTTACTCTTTCTCACTTTTTCACTTTCTCCCTTTCGATCTCTATCTTTTTCTCTCACTTTCTTTGTCCTTTATTCTCTCTCCCTCATTCGCTTTCTCTCTCTCTCTCTCTCTCTCTCTCTCTCTCTTGGTCATACTCACTTTTCTCTCTCTTTCTCCTTAGTCACTTTCGCTTTTTCTCTATCTCTCTATCTCTCGCACTAAATATTTCTCTCTATATATATCTTTTGGACTATCTCCTTCTTTCTCCCTATTTCTCTGTCTCTCTTTCTAGATCGTTTGTTTTTTCTCTTTGTCTTTTTTCGTTTTCTCTTGCTCTCATACTATGAGTATGTATTTCTCTCTATTTTTGGACTCTCTCGCTCATTCTTTCTCTCTCGCCTTTTCCTTTTTCTCATTGAATATTTATCTTTTGCATATTCTCTAGACGCTTGATTTCTATGTCAAACATTTATCCACTAAGTAAAACCAACTTTCGTTCAAGGCTACTTTGTAATTTGTAGCAATATGTATGGATCTTATTCTATAGCAATAGCATATTGATTGTTGTGGCATACCTACGGACAATAATGGGAATTTCCCCATTAACATAAATGCAGTAGTAAATACTGTATGTTGGTCTGCAGTTGGAGATTTATTGTGGATTTCACTTAACTCATTTCTAGCAGTTGACTACTACTTCTACGCGCCGCTGGCGAATCTTATATGTGTTGTTCTTGTCCTAAGTATTATCGTTCATTAGCAACGTTCGTGTGATTATTCTATTCAGTAACCTTCCCTAGGTTACAGTACATATGATTTGCATGTGTTAACATGCTGCCATATATGGTCTGGAGCCCCTTCAGTTTGTCTCAAGGTCCTTGATAAAATCCAAAGACGGATATGCAATGTAATTGGCTCTGATCTGACATCTCGTCTGCAGTCGCTCTCTCGTAGACGTGCCGTTACCTCCATCTGTCTTTTTTACAAATACTTTCACGGTAACTGCACCGAGGAGCTGCTTTCACTGGTTCCCAGACTTCATGAATTTAAGCGTTCAACTAGGCTGGCATCTCGCTCTCACCCTTTCACTGTCGGAACTGTTAAATGTAGCCGTCTCTTCTACTCCAATAGCTTCATGAATCGCACTTCTCACCCGTGGATCTCCCACCCAATTTCTTGTTACCCTGATAGCTATAATCGCTAACTATTCAAATGTAATGTCAATCGACGTCTCCAGATGCCTTGATCTATCCCCTATCCTTCTCTTCATCATTTCCTTTATCACTCCTCTTTGCTCTCGCTCCAACTCTCTGTAACCCCCTTGCGTGCTAGTGGCTTCCCACCTTGCTTGGGGTGGAATGCTTAAAAATAATGTTCTCATTTGTGTTTGGTATTTGTTTATAATCAAGAGAGACAATGTAGCCATGATGTTTTCAAGAGGTGTTATACTCTGGTAGCAGTCATGGGTGAAGATTTACATTGTTTTGTAGGTAAGTATATATATATATATATATATATATATATATATATATATATATATATATATATATATATATATATGTATATATGAACGATGAAGTATTGAAAGGTTTACGAGCCCGACGAAATTCTGAAATTTTGACTAAACAGAATTTGTTTTGAATCCATTGTTCGCTGACCAGAGAACGTTTCCGACTAATTCGCTGGCAACAAATATCTACAGTGATGGTCCTTTCATGTTCCATGTGCTCGTAATGGTCGGCATCTTTCATATTCCGCTTGAACCAAATCAAGTGCTTCTGTGGTTGAGGTTTGGGAGAATGTACCATTTTCATAAATTAAGCGTGAATTCAAAAAAGCAATGATATACTACCTACCCAAGAGATTGAACTTGCAACTGTCAGGTTCGATTCACCAACGCTTTTATTCACAATGCTGTCTTTCACAGAATGAGCGATAAGTCATATATCAACTGGTTCAGTGAAAAAGGCAAGCAAGTAATATGACGAAAATAAATTGTCTCAAAAGTATTACATAATATGAGTTATCTCCCCTTGTATGGACAGCAGAATGAAAACAGTCTACACTCGGAGATTGAATAAAGAGATTTTTCTTTTTAATCATTTCTCCCAAAGCAAGGCTGTAAAACCACTAAGATGCAAGGGGTTAAAAATTATGAAAAAAAAAACTATTAAAGAGAAAACAATAAAAGAACAAGAATTAAAATAATAGAAGATAACGATTGACATTGCATTTAGATTAGACTGAAAGTTGACTGAGAAGCAAGAAGCCGGTAGTGACTTCCACAAGCAGTTACGGTCACATTTAGCCATTTAAAGTGTAAAATGATAGGACCTTATCGCCAATCTAATATTGCTTTTAAATTCTAGTCTAGGTATTGTAGAGGAAAGTTCATTAGAACAATTACCTGAAAATATTTACAGAAAATATACAGGGAAGCTACATTACGGCGGTGGAGAAGTTACTGAAGCCATGATGCCAGGTCAGAACCACCAACTATCACATCTCTGGAGGAAGACGAAGATTAAAACGAACAAAATTTAACAATCAAGTTGAATTTAATAGACGGTTGGGAGGGGCGAACTTTTTATGGAAATCTCCCGTGGCCCCATCGAACATATTACGACGACCCATTAAATGATTTCCCTCATTTTGACACTTTAAATAATTTACAACAAAACACACTTTATTAATACTCGTCTCCCTTTATTGCATATTTCGTCCTGGGTAAGACGTTAAACTACATCCGCGTCCTGGGTAAGACGTTAAACTACATCCGCGTCCAGCAGAAAGGCCTCTGATCAGCAGGTTATGAGGAGCGTGGAACCACCTCTTAATTGCTGGTGTTCCGCAGTGGTAGCACCTGTTAGGGTCCCAGCTATGGGTAAATAGTTAACTATTACCAGCAATACTTTTTTGAAAAAAATTATTACCAGCA
Source organism: Acanthosepion lycidas (assembly GCA_963932145.1). Classification (NCBI taxonomy): domain Eukaryota; kingdom Metazoa; phylum Mollusca; class Cephalopoda; order Sepiida; family Sepiidae; genus Acanthosepion; species Acanthosepion lycidas. Next base: position 122,810,976 of record OZ010573.1, read on the forward strand.
ATATTTTGAATGAAATATATCACCAGAAACAGATTTTTGACAAAACAAAATATTACCAGTAATAAAAAAAAATTGTCGGCATTAAATAACCCATTGAGGGTGATATGCCGTAAAACAAAATATACCAAACCAAACCTTTATTGCATATTGAGAAAATTTCCGTCATGTTGCTGCTTATATAATAGATTATATTTTCTTTTCTTTTATATATACACAAATATATAAATTCAAACATATATTAAAATTCAGGCTACGTTACCATATATGCATATATATGTGAGTGTTATGTGTTTGTATATGCATGTGTGCGCACATTCGTGCATTTGCATATATTTATGACAATAACAACTTTCTTTCAAGTCTGAAGAAAATCATTTGTTGTATATGTCTATATTTCTGAGATGAGGTATTTATTAGGTTGGTGCAAAAGTAATGACGTAATAATGTCGTTTTTTGACGTTAAAAAATACGTCAAAAACGACATTATACGTCATTATTTTTGCACCAACCTAATACATTATTCAGACTATTGTCCTCATCTTTATCGCCATATTTATTACAACGTTTCGGCGTTTGTACGCTCCGCCCTTCTTCAGGTGGTTGGAATGCCGAGCTGAACCCTTTATTTCACTCACTGGGGTAGACCGTTCTAGTTCCACGTGCCATGTTTAATGGATGTCAGTTAAGGAATCAGCACATATGCTAGACCACAAAAATCTCCTGAGCCAACCAATCATAGAAATGAATACAATATAGGAACCAATAATAAGGAATGGCAGAGAAAAGCGATAAAAACAACAAAAATTGCAATATGAGCTCTGGTAAAAATATGAATTGATAACAGCAAAAATTGCAATATGAGCACAGATAAAAAGGGTTAGGTTTTTAATATCCAGAAATTCATACACAGATGTCCACATGGCACAGTGGATAACGGCGTTAGTGACAGGTCCCAAAACGTGTGAGTTCAATACCCGGTTAAGACAGTGGAGAACTTTCAGAGGGAAATTAACAGGAGATAACTGATAACTGATAACTGACATCCATGGAACTAGAACAGTCTACCCCAGTGAGCGAAATAAAGTGTTCGGTTCGACATTCCAATCACCTGAAGAAGGCTGGAACATACAACGGCCTAAACGTTGTAATAAATATGGCGACAAAGATGAGGACAAAAGTGTATCATTTCTTGTGCATTCATGTGCGAATTCTCAGTTGATCCGGCGGCGCAAAACTTAGAACAGTACAGTTGTTGCTTTGAGATTCTAATACATGTCGGTAATACAGCAGAGTCAAGGGACTCTAGTCGTAACAATTTGTTGACTGGCCTGCTAACAGTTACTAGAATTCTCTACAGAATTGTAATACCCACCTAAAGAGATCACCTAGCAAGTAAATACTGGCTCGAATATAAATCACCAATATATCCTGTGGATATAGACTCAAATATAAACAACCAATGTTCACCTAAAGTCAAGAGTATAAACAATCATTATTTGCCTATAGGCTCAACTGATTTTAACATTAAATCATCCAACAAAAGTATAATGTTAATGGCCGACGACTCGTTTCCGTTACGAGCCCGACTAAATTCCAAAAATTTGACTAAACTGAATTTGTTTTGAATCCTCTGCTTGTCCGACTAGCCAATCTCTGTCGCAGCACATTTATTTTTCTTCAACTCCTAAACAGTCAAGCTGTTGATTATCCTGCTGCTTTACTAAGCGGACCTAAGTTACATAATCTAGCGTGATTAGACTGGACCACTACGCTCAAAGATGACTTGTGTGACTCCGTGCTCACACAAACATCTAAACAGTTCAGTCTACCCAATTTCAGTTACAACCCGATAAAATCAAGGAGTCATCTTCATGACAAATTGATCCTAAAATTCGAACCCGGCTTCATGATCGAAAAGTGAAGTTTCTCATCACTCGACCGCGCACCCAATAGATCTACAGTGTGTTGTAAAATCCATCTCCCCTACTCACCTTATTCTCGACTTTACCCGACAAAAGTTGGTTTCTTATCAAGGTTAGGATTTATTGCAGTAACTATGGTGAATGAGTCTCACTTGCTAATCATTGCCTTGTGGCAAGAAGTTTCTAATCTAAATTTAGTCTCAAGCAAGACGACAATAATAATTTAAGAAGGACGATTTAATTTGGATCGAACTCATTAAACTTGTAGTGTTCTTAGGGACTCTATAACATGCGTCTGTTATAAAGAAGAGACGAAATTTATTTAGTAAAAAAAAAATTCGTTCAACGTCCTTCATCGTTTCAAAATACCTCATAAAGAGCGTGAAAATGTTCAGTGAAACAATTTTTAACTTCTGCCAACAAAGTTGTCTCCCTTGTTTGTTTTGATATTCTCTTGTTTGTTTGCATGGTTGGCAGTTAATTTGTCTGTTCGAAAATGTTATCGACTTTTCTTTTTTTTTTTTTTTTTTTTTTTTTTTGCATAGTTCATTTATACGCCTGTTGGTATAGAGCCAAGTACTAAGAGGTTTAATTCTTAATAGATTTTTGCCAACTTATTGAAGGATTTCTATGGGTAAGGGGTGCGTTTATATTGTCTTTCCCCGACTCATACATGTGATCTACCAAATGCCCCATCCAAATATTTTTTTTATTTACTTTTTTCAGTGATTGCGCATCTTTTTAAAGAAAATAATCTATGTCTATTTTTCAGGACCAGAATTTTTCCCTCCTTGGATGCGTCAAAATAAACGAGCTGGCAACTATCCACAGTAACAAGATGATTTCAGACGAAGCACGTATTTTGTGTTAATACTAATGTTTAGTGTATAACAATATTGTCGGCAAAATTGTCCGAAAATCTATGTTAACAAACAAAAAAATATATCAACCAAAAAAATGGTGTGACCAAAACAAAAAAATAAAAATAAAATCTGAAAACAACTTATTATCTATTATTTAAAAAAAAATTCTCCTTCATTTATTTTTTCCTTCTTTTTTCTTAGCGACTCCATTTAATACACTAGCGCCGGCTATTGACTCTTGTATGAATAAACAACGAAAGAAACAGGCTGGAAAGTGGCACCAAAATGTAAAACAGAACACGGTAATTCCCACCAAAATTTAACTAAGCATAATATAAAACCTCATTAAAAGCAACATTAAAAAAAAAATTATTTCACCCCCATGTAAAGAGATAAATCCACTAAATTAAATCAACTTTCGTTCAAGGCCACTAATTTGTAGCACTATGTATGGATCGTATTCTATACCAATAGCATATTAATTGTTGTGGCATACCTACGGACAATAATGGGTATGTCCCCATTAACATAAATACAGGAATAAATACTGTATGTTGGTCTGCAGTTGGAGATTCATTGTGGAATTCACCAAACTCATTACTCGCAGTTGACTACTTCTTTTACGCGCCGCTGGCGAATCTTATATGTATTATTGTTCATTAGCAACGTTCGTGTGATTATTCTATTCAGTAACCTTCCTTAGGTTACAGTACATATGATTTGCGTGTGTTAACCACAATAAATGTTCTCATTTGTTTTTGGTATTTGTTTATAATCAAGAAAGAGCACTGTAGCCATGGTGTTTTCAAGATCTATTATACTCTGGTAGCAGTCACACAACCATGGGTAAAGTGTTACATTGTTTTGTAGGTAAGTATGAAAACTTTTGTTTTGTAGGTAAGTATGAAAAATGTAGTTATATATATTGTTGTAGCATACCTACGGACGATAATGGGTATGTCCCCATTGACATAAATACAGTAGTAAATACTATATGTTGGTCTGCAGTTGGAAAATCGTCTCCAGCTGTGATGATCAAACTCTCTGCCTCCGGACAGAGGATCCCCAGATGAGGCTATATCGAAGGGCAGAATTTCGTGTCATGAAACAGCTACCCGACCCCGTTTTGTACGGGGCCTATGGGGAATTTTTGGCCGAGCCTACGGGCTCGGATACCCAATATTAAATTCGTCCTTGTATTACCTCTGACTGCGTGGGGCGGTTGGTAGATATTCTGGAGTTGGAGATTCGTTTCCAGCTGTGCTGGTCAAATTTTCTGCCTCCGGGCAGAGAGGATCCCCGACGAGGCCATGTCGAAGGGCAGAGTTTCGTCACGGGAAACAGCTTCCCGACTCCGTTTTATACGGGGTCTGCGGGGAATTTTTGGCCGAGCCTACGGGCTTGGATACCCCACATTGAATTCGGTCTTGTGCCACATCTGACCGCGTAGGACAGTTTGCAGATATCCTGCAGTTGCAGATTCATTGTGGAATTCACTTGACTCACTTCTAACAGTTGACTGCATCTTCAAAGCGCTGTTGGCAAATCTTATCTGTGTTATTTGGTGTCCTAAGCATTATCGTTCATTACAAACCTTATAAATATGTTCTCGATTGTTTTTGGCATTTGTTTATAATCAAGAGAGACAATGTAGCCATGGTCTTTTCAAGAGCTGTTATACTCTGGTGGCAGTCATGGGTGAAGCATTACATTGTTTTGTAGGTAAGTGTGAAAACGTAATACGTTATATATATATATATATATATATATATATATATGAACGATGGAGCATTGAAAAATTTGACTAAACTGAATTTGTTCTGAGTACTTTGTTCGCCGACCAGAGAACGTTTCCGATCTATTCGCTGGCAACAAAATATCTACAGTGATGGTCCTTTCATGTTCCATGAGCTCGTAATGGTCAGCATCTTTCATATTCCACTTGAACCAAAGCAAGGGTTTCTATGGGTGGGGTGTGTGAGAGTGTAACATTTTCATACACTAAGCATTAATTCACAACAACACTACTACCTACTGAAGAGATTGAACTTGCAACTGTCAGGTTCGATTCACCAACGCTTTTATTCACAATGCCATGTCTTTCACAGAATGAGCGAAGAGCCATATATACACTTTATCAGAAAACAGAAAAATTCCGTTAGAAACAAAGGAAAGAGTACTGGACTGCTGTGCAATATCAATCATCTAATATGGCAGTGAATGCTAGAAAATTTCCTCACAAATTTGAATTGAGAAACATTTGGTTCTTGGTTTAATCCACACCCTATTCACACTCTACTCTCCCGCCTCCCCCTCCTCTTCTCCTCTTTCGTCTCATTCGCTAGCTCCGCTAGCTTTGTTAAATAATACCGATCTTACGGGTCATCCGTCTCTCCCGTCCCTCCTCTGTTGAGGCCGTTGCCTCATTTCGATATAATTTATTCGGGTTTCCCAAAATATTACGATATTGGGATTGACAACGATGTTTAGTGATGGGCCGAATATGTACGTTGTGTACCACAGATAAGATTTCGTAATTCCTATCTGTGACCGTGGTAAACTTTGTCGCTTTGCGTCCAAAGACAACGTTGGGAATCAGGGTTGGAATAGGAATTCCTTCAAAAAGTGCACAACAACCCCTATTGATAACTCTAACAATGGGTCCATAGAATATAACGAAAAAAAAAACGATCAAATAAATGTCTATTATTTAACGAAGTATTAAATTCTCCTCTTACCGGATAGGGATTTAAAAATACCAGCATTAATTGCTATGAATTTAGTAGAAGCAAGACTGCCTGCCAGGCGTATGTCGGTGTGCTCTCTCCAGCAACGGAAATGCATGTGTATTCTTGTGAGGCGCCGACCACAACAAATCTCTGTGCCCGAGGTTCAGTGTATTTGCTTGAGGCCTTGTGGGCTTTCGTTTATATAGATGACCCTCGCCTCTAAAATTGGACATTGATATAGCTAATTTCTCCAACCTGACAGCCTTAATCTTAGGGAATCTGTTAATAAACTAGATGGTATCTAGTCATAACTCAGTTTGGACGGGTAGTATGAATGTAAACAAAACCTCAA
>OZ010573.1:122821841-122874341 GCA_963932145.1 Acanthosepion lycidas
AATATATTGCGTGTAGGTTTAATTTTTGGTAGATTACATCATATCGTAAATATTTTCTATCAGTGTCAAAAATTGTTTGGTTTGATTTGTTTTACGGCATATCAACCACAACGGGTTATTTAATGCCGACAATTTTTTATTGCCGGTAATTTTTTTTCTTCAAAAATGTATCACTGGTAATATTTTTTTTCAAAAAATGTATTGCTGGTAATTTTTTTCCAGAAATGTATAGCTGGTAATATATATATATATATATATATATATATATATATATATATATATATATATATATATATTTCAAAATTGTATAGTTTGGTTTGGTTCGGTTTGTTTTACAGCATATCAACCGCAATGGGTAATTTATTTCCGACAAGATTTTTATTGCTGGTAATATTTTTTTCAAAAATGTATTGTAGGTAATACTTTTTCTTCAAAAAATTATTGCTGGTAATAATTTTTACAAAGTATTTCTGGTACAAAACCTATTTTTACACTTTCATAAAGCTTTGACACCAGTTTGGGGGTTAACTATTTACCCATAGATGGGACCCTAGCATATTATAATATACAAAGACGTAGACATATTTAGATATATAAACACGCAAAAACACGGACGAAACAGGAAATAGATGTTCACGGCCAAAAAAAAGGAATATGAATAATATAAATCTAAAATTTAAAATTGGTAATTGGCTATATATATATATATATATATATATATATATATATATATATATATATACATATATATATATATATATATATATATATATATATATATATATATATATATTGAAGATTCAAATAAAATAACTTGCGAAGTAGCACACCCAGATAAAATGCTCAATACTAGAATAGCAGAGCATTATATTTTATATAATAACGATTACCTTACATATAAACAGCCGATCATACTGAATGTTGGATAATATGAAGAAAGAAGACATTATTAAGGAGAGCGAACAATAAAAGAAAAGTGATTGAAACAATTGATTACGATTGACATTACATTTAAATTGTTGAAGATCGAAGTTGGCTGTAAAGCAAGAAGCTGGAAGCAAGAAGCAAGAGGGTTATTATTAGGTTGGTGCAAAAATAATGACGTAATAATGTCGTTTTTTGACGTATTTTTTAACGTCAAAAAACGACATTATTACGTCATTATTTTGCACCAACCTAATAATATAAAAAAAATAATATTCTGCTATTTAAATATTGGGCTCTTTTTCTTGGTATGTTATTTTCGTATACTGTTTCGATAGTGGCTTTTTTTGAATGTTTAATAGATATTCTCTGGTACAGTACCGCTATAGACGCGTTATTGTTGAGCACTTTTCTTGCATTACACTCCCTTTTAATGAGGTTTCATTATTCACGTGCTGTTCAGCACTGTTTATTGTACACTGATGAACCTATTATTCTGGCAGTTACTGTTTTTTTTATTATTATTTTTATTCTCGAATAAAGGTGAGATTCCGTAATTCCATCATTCTCCGTAATGTGTATTTTCTCTATCGGTGATCCTCATAGGGTCAGTGCCTTATATGCATTCGCCAGTTATTCTTATTGTAACATCTGGGGTCAACCGAGCGGGTATAAATGCCCATATTGCAGAAAGATCAAATATCGACCATTTGATGAATGTGCGCAGTAGCATGCATGAAACTGGCAATCATGGCCGGTCATATGTACGCCAGTTACGTTATTGTAGATAATATATATACAGTGGAAACTCGGTTCAGGAATTTAATTCGTTCCTGAAGCCCGTTCGTAACCTGAAATGTTTGAAAACCGAAACTATTTTTCCAATAGGAATCAATGTAAAATGGATTAATCCGTTCCTGGTCCCAAGATGATTGCTTATTTAAACTTTAACAACAGTACTTTGTGCAGAAGTTTATATACAAAACTAATGAAAATCATATAATACATAAAACTAATGAAAATCATTGACTTTAAGAAAAAAAAAATAAACCCAATACTAAAGAGATAAAATATAGAGGAACATTTCGATTTTATCGTACCTGGATGTAGAAGAGTTGATGGCGTAAGTGGAAGGGGAAGGAAAAAGATGTTATTATTTAGAAAAGGGAAAGGAAAGACATGATCGTCTCTTTATTTATAAGAATAGTATAGGTTGTTGCTTTTGTCATATGAAACTGAGTAGGTAGAGACAATGTCATCAATAATAATTTTTCTTTTAACTTTTCTTTTTCCTTTACCAGTATCACTGCTAGATTTCTTTGCAGCCATGACTAAGGACTAATGAAGAGAAAAAAAAGACACAGTACAATAAAATTGGAAAAGAAAATCACAGCACAACACACGATGTTTGTTTGTTTGTTTAAAACTTAACGATCAGCAAGAGATCATTTAAGGTCAAACAGTTGTTTTTTATTTTTTTATTTTTCTTTAAATAAGGTTGAAATGCTTTCAAAAGGACTTTCCCTTTCCTTTCCTTCTTTTTCGATGTTGTCTTGCTTTAAAAAAAAAAAAAAAAAAAAATTCACTGTTTTCGGAGGTGCGTTGTTCTTTGAAAATTTCTCACTTGGCAAGTATCAAAGTTTCCCCTTTCATCATCAGACACCAAATTGGAATTATATTTTATTAAATAGTCCAACTTTCCTAAGAAAGGTCAAGATCAAATTGGGGTTTGATTTTTCGAAAAGTTCTTTCAAGTTGTTCACGTTGTAAAATAATTTTCGAATGTGGGCCATGTCACCGCAATCAAGCAGGAGGTGCTTCACAGTATAAGCCTCCTGGCATGTTATGCATTCAAGAGGATCTTCGTCTTTTAGGAGGAAGGAGTGAGTTATGTGCGTGTGTCCTATGCGAATACGGGATAAAACCACTTCTTCTTTGCGTGATTTTCTGTGTTCAGTTAGTTGTTTCTTTAGAGAGGGTTTGATTTTAAATAATTTGTTGTTTTGACAGTTGTTCCAAGCGTCTTCCCACAACACACGAATGTATACAACATGGCGGTCGACTAAGAAATGATTCCGTTCGGGTTAACTCGGTTCGGCTATGTTGGTCGAGAACCGAAATTTTATTTGATAATTGAAGTATTTTCATCTCTGTTCGAAAACAGATTTGTTCGACATGTGAGACGTTTGAGAACCGAGGGTGCACTGTATATAGTATTGTGTATTTGGGCAGCAATCCCTCTTTTATTGAAGTTTCGTTAAAAATGACTGACGAGGTAAATGCGGTTACGTTCCTTGTTAGCCGCAGTACCTTGTCAGTCGTTTGTAAACCGGAAGCCAACAAGGAAATTAACTGCAGTATCTTGTCACTCGTTTTTAATCAAAAGTATATATATCAAAAAGAGTTGCCCAAAATTGGACCCAATTGTCACCTTTATAAAAAGATATAGTTGACTGGATAAAAAAAAAAGACTCAAATAGAAGTGTTACATCAAAACATACAAAAACTAGAAGAACTGCAACTGATAAATACAGAGCCAGAAATCCGGAACCTACTCAAGGCGGACGCGGTGAAAGATGGCCAGGGAAAAACCCGTCCAAATTTCTATTAAAACAACAAAGAACTGCAGCTAAAGAACTACGTAACTACAACAATATAATAGTTAAAAAAAAGCGGATAAAAATAATATCTTCGTCATATTAAATAAATCGAATTAGTATTCAGAGATGCAACACATACTGAACGATTATAACAAATATTTTTAAAACATCTATAGAAATACGATCAAAATCGAAAATCAACAAAACTATCACAGCCAATAACACAGGATTGGCTTAAAACTTCCAAAAATAATTGCCAACTACAAATCGGGATATATCTATGGTACTGTAAAAATTCATAAATCTAACTTTCCTCTCATATCCCAAATCCCCACCCCTGTTTTTCAACAAATCAACTAATTACACCATGCATTCCAAATAAATACAGTATAAAAATCAACACACGAACTACTTCAAATTCTAAAAAACAAAAACAATAATGAAACTTTAGCCTCACTCGATGTTAAAAGTTTATTAACCAACGTCCCTCCATTAAAAAATGTTCTTTTCAATGACCACCAAAATAACATATACGTACAATGCGATGGTCTCTCTATGGCTTCTGTTCTGAGACCAACATTTAGCAATTTCTACATGACTAACCGAGAAAATAACGTACTTAAAAAGACTAACCGAGAAAATAACGTACTTAATACCACAAAAATCCTCCAGTTACTTAAGATATCTAGCTGACATTCTCATTTTAGTCAAAGACATAAAAGAAATTAACTACAAAAAAACAACTTTCAAAAAATCTCCGTACTTAAGTTCACATATGAACTTCAGAAGGACAATAAAATCCCGTTTCTTGACGCATTGATAGACACTAACAATAATACATTTACATAGACACTAACAAAAATATAATTACAACTTCCCCCCCATCTAAAAACAACTAGCATAAAGACGTGACTTTTATCTATAAAAGTGAATGACCTATTTCAAAATAGCTATTATACGAAACTTAATAAATTGTGCAAAAGCAAACTCTTCAACAAGAAAGATTTTCTATGCTGAATTAAAAAATATTGAACAAAACGTCATTAATAATGACCTTCCTAATTACATCGTTGATGAACAAATTAGACGAGCTATTAGGAATATAAACAAATAAAAATAAACAAAATACATCATCAAATAGCTCTAAGCATATCAAACTACTATACCGTAATCAAATGCATTCTAGCTATAAACAGGAGGAAAATATTCCCATAATCACTAATATATCTCCTACTGATCCAAATAAAAAATAAAATTAATTATATAATATACTAAATTAAATACAACCAACCTAGTCGCCCAAAACAATTCTTCTCCGTCAACTAGCATCTTACAAAAGACCAATATTGTATACTAATTTAAATGACTTTTGGAAGATTGCATCTCTGAAAAAAATGTTATACCTATGTTGGTGATACAACAACGATGCTGCCGAGAAGGCTTACATTTCACTTGGATGTACATAGATCACTCAGAAAGCATTTAAAGGCACATTGTATTCGGAATTTAATCCGGATCCTAAAAGCTTAATCCAGTGTACATCGGAATAAAAAAACAATAGAATATATCAGCCAGAATGCTGTGCTGGTGAAAAGAAAGAGAGAAAGAAACATCTGAATAATATATAAAATTGTCAATAGATTAATAAAAATTCGATCGACTTATCTCTCGACCGACTTCAAAGTTTCATGGAACACCGCTCACCAGGGTCAGAGGGACCAATAAATCGATTTATTGGACCCTCTGACCCTGGTGAGCGGTGTTCCGCAAACTTTGAAGCTGCTTGAGAGATAAGTCAAATTTTTATAGATTTATTGACTGTTATCGCTCTAGTTCTTTATTGAGCACTTTCTTGAAAAAAATTCTGCTCGCCTTTTACTAATGTTTATGTATTTTGATAGGTGGTATCGATTTGTATTATTATATGCAAATATACAGAATAAGAATTTATCAGTATATCTCTTATATATATATATATATTGGTCTGAGACAAATGTTCGTAGCGTTTTACAATAGGTGGCATTGGACACCTGACTTCATTTCACATATCTTGCACATTTGCAAATCTACCATTCGTCCGTGCATTTAATACTTTGCCATATCTGGTCTGGTGCTCTACAATCTCATCGATCCTGAATCGGCATCTCGACTTCAAGCAATTTCTCACCGACGTGACAAGGCTTCAGTCTGTCTTTTCTACAAATATTTTCATGGCAACTGCTCTGATGAGCTTTTTTCTCTGGTGCCCGGACTACGTGAATTTAAGCGTGCTACTAGATTGACATCGGGGTCCCACCCTTTTATTGTTGAATTACTTAAATGTAACTGACACTCCTACTCCAACAGTTTCTTTTCTCGCACTTCCTGCCTGTGGAAATCCCTTCCGTCTATTTGCTTCCCCGATAACTACGGTTTTCAAAAATTTAAATACAACGTCAACCGCCATCTTCTATCTTCTTGGACCCCATTCAGCGTTTATCCTTTCCTCGGTCTCTACTCTATCCAGTCTTTTCTCTCACCTTCACTCTCTCTAACCCTCTGCATATTAGTGGCATTTCCACCTTGCTTGGGGTGAAATGATAAATTTAAAAAATGAGCGAGATTTATACATATTTTGAAAGGTGACGTCCAAACGCGTCTTTGTGAATTTGAAATGATTTTAGGTTAAACAAAAAATGCATTACTTCTAGACAGCAAACAAGGTACAAACAGCAAAATAACATGTGCCGTTTATGGAGATGGTGCTCTAGCTGGGAGTACTGTTCATCTGTTGTTCGCACAGGAATGTCAGAATAGGAAATAGAAGATAATAATTATAAGAATATAGAGAATATACTTAAAATATCACAGATGGTCCGGTGCCCCTGCTCTTTATCTCGAGCTCCTTGATAAAATCCGAAGAAGAATCAGCAATATTATTGGTCCTGATCTGGCGGCTCGGATTCATTCACTTTCCCACCGCTGTAAGGTTGCCTCTCTGGGGCTATCCTATAAATACTTTCATGATAATTGTTCCGATGAGCACTTCGCTATGGCACCTAGACTTTAAATTCAAGCACAGTACTGTACAGGCAGTGAGGTTTCGTCAATTTACAGTTGAGCTGCTAGATGTAGCCCTAACTTCTATGCTAACAGTTTCTTCTCTCGCACTTCTTGCTTCCCTTCCAGCTACATGTTTTCCAGCCAACTTAATCTTCTAAAATCTAAATGCAATATCAATCGCTATCTACTGTCCTGGTTACTATTTTCTCTTCCTGCTCATTATTAATGTTTCTGTTTATAATTCTTTCACACACAGTAACCTCTTGTACCTTAGTGGCTTTACTGCGTTGTATGGGGTGAAGCCAATTAAAAGATATAAAAATAGGAAAATGTGAAGATTTATACTCGCCTACGTTCTGTATAGAAACGATACATGAAAGAAGATCCTAACAAAAATATGTATTAAGCTTAGCTTAGTCTAAATCAGTTTCGTTGATGCCTTTTACTATTTAGTCCAGATGATTTTTGGAAGTAGGTTTTCATTTTTTGAAAGGAGATGTTGTTAATTATATTGATCAAATCCGTTTCAAATTCAAACAACCTTTTGTTAAATGGTGCTGCTTTTTTGCTTTTGAAGCCATAAACTTCATGTTCTTTTGCTGAGTAATTCCCTCGGAGGAAGAAAAATGCTTTCCATTTCAGCCTCATCAAAACAAAAAAAAATTAAATTTCAAAATCTATAAACAAGTTCAATTAAAGCAATAGGTTTAAAAACACAACCTAATCATAAGCTAAAAAAAAACCTTAAGAAGTCATCAACAAAAAAACAAATTGCAGTTCAATAAGACGTATTCATATACAAACAACCCTTTTAGAAAAAAAAATCTTTATGTATACAAATACACATTTAACGGCGAAACAAATGTGCCGAAAAACTTTCTGTTGTTGAAAAAGACCAGACGACATGCGGTGAACGGATGTCATCATTCGTTTGATAAAATGCACCCCTACCCAACCTTTTTTTAACCTCTTTTCGAAAGTAACTAGTATGTTGATACAGTAGTTGTCAGTGAAATTGAATACCCTATCGCCCCTTGTTAATATGATTGTTTTTCTCCATATCCATAGAAACTAATATTATGAATGCATGTGCTTATAAAGCTCCGTAAATTTCAAAATAAGTTATTCTGAAATTCGCTTGAAAATGAAACAGAACTAGGTACTTTAATTTGATTTAATTCTATAATTCAATTGGAAGTTCTTAGCTTCTCTCTTTGAAACATGGTAATTCCTGTGCAGCGATGGAATCATATTTTTAAAAAAAAATAATTATAATCTAGGTTCTACTTGTGTATCGAGCACTGTTTTTAAAAAAATAAAAACAAAAATACTAAAGAACTTCGGATCACCAATCTAACGGTTCTTTCCTATTTTATCAACATATTTACACACACACACACATATATATATATATATATATATATATATATATATATATATATATGTGTGTGTGTGTGTGTGTGTGTGTGTGTGTGTGTGTGTGTGTGTGTGTGTTGACATATGCGTGTGTGTCTATGCGCATGTCCCCAAAAATATAAGCATTACATATACAGGACTTACGGTTTGTCAACCTTTTGAAGGTTAATTAAATCCAGAAAATAGTTTTAGATTTTAAGAGTTTTTCGGAAAATAAAATTTCTTAGAGAGCTTTTTTCCTACCTTACCCAACGGTATTTGCGCGTAAGTGAACGTAACGAACCCGACTGGAATTGGAACTAGCCTCTCCTAATGATACACCACCCGCACATCCAAAGTTACAGCACCTGAAGCGGTCAGCCATCAAGGTGCTGAACAGACTCGAGGCTGCTTAACCGGTGATCGTACGGGAACCCGTGTTTCAACGTGATATGACCGTAAACTCTATTTTGAAGAAGGACAACTTATTTTTATATTAACCTTTTTCTAATGCTCTTAAAGTTTTCTTTTTGGAAGAAGAATTTATCTCTTTACAATTTATGGACAAAATGCATTTTTTAATATTGTTCATGCGTTTGTATCAAATAAGGCCTGGGTAATTCCTAACAAGAAGAGAGACGTGATGATCAATTCATAGTAACCCACTACCTATGCCCCGGGTGTGTGCGTTAGCGGTGATCAAGAAACATATCTCCACTGTTTCCCCCGACTCTCTATTTGAAACTGCTCACGACAGATGCGTAGTTAATGTTAAGCGTTCGGTTATTTGACTACGGCGAAAGTGGAAGCAGCCTCAGCCGTGGGCGATGTCCAGCGTAAAAGGCCAGGAAATTCGTCAGAAGAAATAACACTGACCATTGATGAGAAACGAATGCGCCGACAAGACGTAATCACAGCAGAAGCAACTCTGGAGGCAAAGACAAACGACAGAGTTTAGTAAACAACTTTTAAAGAACTTACATATATATATATATATATATATATATATATATATATATATATATATATATATATATAAGTTATATATATATATATATATATATATATATATATAAGTTATATATATATATATATATATATATATATATATATATAGTGGTACATATAAGTTCTATATATATATATATATATATATATATATATATATATATATATATACATATATATATATATATATATATATATATATATATGGTGGTACTCGCTTGAAAAAAACTTGTATTTGAACAAACCAATACCCAAGGAAAAATGAGTAATAAAAAAAGAAAGAACTAACATGAAAGTGAGGAGAAAACAATCATCCAGAATTCAAGCACAGAGTAAAAAAAAAACCTCAAAAACGAGTAAAAGTAACTACGTAATATGCTCAATACACGAAGTAGAGCAAACCTAATATAAACCTAAATTTAGGTTTATATATATATATATATATATGTGTGTGTGTGCGTGTGTGTGTGTGGAAATATAGTTTTAAGGTATGATATATATTTATGGGCTAAAGTGCTCAATATCAGAGATAGAGCGTGTGTAAATATTAAAGTGATATGTATATATATAATGGGGAAAACAAATATTCGTGCACATACAAATTTTAATTTGTTGTATTTCCAACTAATGAATAAACATACTTTTCATGTAATTAACTGTACACATATGCATAATATTGAAATATGCATAGAAAAAATAAAAAATGAATTGAATAGAAATAAATTCGATTTATCCAATTTAATGGTTGAAAAATGTATTCGTATAATGCAAATTTTAGATTTTAAAACTTTTAAATTGCTTTAATACCCTAGACTGTTCAAGTGGAATATTCTTGAATGTTCCATCAATGTTACGAATAGCTATTTTTAGCCAAAAAATACAAACATAATATTCTGTAATTGATATTCGTGCAAGAAGCTTTTCATCGTGGCAAGAGTCAAAGAATTGACAAATTCGCAAAAAGAACTGGTCGTTAAGTTCTGGAAAGATCGTAAAAGTTACCGGAAAATTTCAAACAACCCGAATATTGCAATTACTACCATTAGTTAATTCATTGAAAAGTATAAAAAACTGAAAAATGTTGAAAACCAAAGAAGAACAGGTGCTTCACGGAAGATTTCTGCAAGATCTTCGAGGAAATTAATGAGTCAAATTAAAAAAAATCCGATGGTTACTCGTCAAGAGTTGCAGGATGATTTGCTTTCATCAGGAATCTGTGTAACTAAACGAACAATAAGCATTGAAATTCACGCTTCCCAGTGAATACTCCACTGCAATCGAAACGACACAGATATGTCAGGTTGAAATTCGTTCATATACATAAGGATAAGGAAAAATTGTATTGGGAAAGAGTGTTACGGGCAGACGAAACCAAAAGTGAATTGTCTGGATGTAATTCTAGAAATTATGTATAGAAGAAAGATAGCGATGCCTTGAAACAAAAGAACACAGTTCCAACAGTGAAATTTGGTGGTGACAGTATCATGCTTTGGGGATGTTTTTCTGCAAAAGGTACTGGCAATATATCAGATGTTAGAATAAATGCCGCAGCATATCAAAATATTTCGGAAGGAAACTTAATGATTTCGTTTGAAAATCATGCACTTCCTCCTCATTGGATCTTCCAACAAGATAATGATCCTAAGCACACTGCAAAATCTACGAAAAAATGTCTTGCTAAAAATAATGTAAATATCCTGAAATGGCCAAGTCAGTCACCAGATTTAGACCCAAATGAGAATCGGTGGCGTTATTTGAAAATTCAAATCTACTTGAGTGCTCCAACAAATATCCCAGATCTGAAGACCATATGCGAAGAAGAATGGAACAAAATACCAACTAAAATTTGCAAATTGTTAATTGAGAACTATAAGAGGTTGGTTGCAGTAGAAGTGAATAATGGTTATTCTACAAAGTATTAAATGAAGATTATGTATTCTTTTTTGTATTGTACGAATACTTTTTTCAACTATTAAAATGGATGGGATTTATTTCTATTTAATCATTTGTTTTCTGTGCATATTTGGTTATAATGTATCTATGTACAGTTAATTATAGGAAAAGTACGTCTATTCATTAGTAGGAAATGCAATAATTTAAAACTTTATATGTGTACGAATATTTGTTTCCCTCCGCTGTATATGAAGAATGAATGGATTTTAATTTTTAATCCGACATATTTTCATTTGTTGAAACGTCATTTTTTTAGTAAATAGCCACATGTTAGTAGATTCTGCGTTTTTTCTTTTACGCTCAATTTTTAAGAATCGATTTGCCTTGAAATACTGTTTAGCAACTCCGAGTGTCTACTAAAATACGGATATCAACTAAAAAAAATAACGCTTGAAGTAATAAAAATATGATGGATTACAAATAAATCCATTATTTCTTTAAAAATTGCGTTGTTTATTATTTGGAGATGAAACTGAGCAGATATGGTCTTTCTAGAAAATCTGAGCAAGTGAATGTGTTTTAAGGTCAATGGAGCCTTGCTTTTAATTTTTTCAAGAATCTCAAGATATATAGTAGTAGCACTAGGTCAGATAATGCAGCAATATTCAATGCCCGGATAAATGGTAGATTTAGAAATGTGCAGGTTGTATATTTGTCTAACATGACACAAGGAACCAGCATTCATAGCTCTAGACCTAGCAATTGATTTAATATAATCACGCCAATTCATGTCAAGGGAAAAAAGGGCCCCAAGACGACACAACGAGTTGCTCTCCTGGAGATTAGTATCAGCCATGGTAGACACATACGGTTACATGAAAGCAGTATTGTTTTGGAGGCATTAAAATTTTACAAGCCATTTCTTGCAACAGTTAAACACTGATTGGCGGTCCTTTTCGGGAGCAGCTGACAGTTTTAAATTAATCGAGTACAGTAATACTGGATTGTATGTGTGCACAGGTATATAAGAAAGGTTATTAATGGTAAATTCTAAGAATATTAAAAGTTTTACATATTATATTAATATTTTTAAAATCTATTTTGCAATCTCTTCTAATCGGGGTCAATGTATTTGAGTTGGATTTATGGGGCATGAAGAGATCAATTTAGACTTTGTGTTCAGAAAGTTAGGGTTATTCAAATGTTTTAATATAATGAGCTTCTCCAACAAAGACAAGTTACATCTCTCACCCTTTCCATTTTATGGCTTAGCTTTCGCGATTATCTTCCAGCTAATGGTTGGATTATTATCGTTGTTTTTAAATCCCCATCACGTTTTCGAAACATCACAACGAGAACGCGAACTATATAACGACCAGATTATATTTGCACCAGACGATTGAAAGAACTGCATGAAACTCCAAGTCGTGCTATCAACGTTGAATATTATGTATATTCACTAATACACACAAGCACACACACGCACACACACACACACACACACACACACATATATATATATATATATATATATATATATATATATATATATATATATATATAAGATCGTTATATATTAAGAACAATTTTAAGAAAATGAATGAAAAAGAGGAAAAGCCTTTTCGCGTGACGTGATGGGTTTCGTCCTTTAGGACATCCTTCTCCTTCATGCGTATATGTAATCACATCTGCGTAAATATGATCTTGGTCTGCTAAAATCCTAAAGGACCAAATGCGTCAGATTTATTTCCGCTTTGTCGCGGTTTTTCCTAATATATACAGTGTGTATGGAAATACTTTTACAAACTTTAGGGACGGGTTCCTCACACCAAAACAAAGACAAAAGTCCATATAAACATATGTCCACAAATCCTTCGTTTTTGAGTTATTAAGTCTAAAGACAGCTTACGGTACATAGCGCTGTTTTGCTGTGTAGTCTAGGTTTCATTTGTCATTCGTGTACATTTGTGGCTAGTCTGTCTTCAACGTTTAACGTGTGTAGTAGTGAGTTAACTGAGAAATGTTTCGTTTGACAATGGCAGGATATTCATATCTTGAATAGGCAGTTTTGATTTTTGTATACGGCCGCGCGAATGCTAATGGACGCGAGGCTACACGGATGTATCAGATTGAGTTTCCAGACAGAAGTCAGCTGACTCATACAATTGCATACATTGCTACTGTTTATCGTCGCGTTGCTAAGACAGGATCCGTGGCACTAGAAACTACGGCTCGAGGAAGACCGAGATCCGTTCGTAGGCCTGACCAAGAGAGAACTTTTACCGATGGTTTATTGCACAAACTGCCGATCCGTTGTTTGTGTCTTAAGTCTTGTTTATGGATGAGGTAACATTTAGAAGATATGGAATAACAAATCTGCACAAAAAGTATTTTTGGATTGTATCTCGGACTGTACATTTAACAGAGTCTACCGTAAACTTTAAGCAAAAACGAAGGATTTGCGGATATATGTTTATATGGGCTTTTGCCCTTATTTTGGTGTTAGA
Source organism: Acanthosepion lycidas (assembly GCA_963932145.1). Lineage (NCBI taxonomy): Eukaryota > Metazoa > Mollusca > Cephalopoda > Sepiida > Sepiidae > Acanthosepion > Acanthosepion lycidas. Next base: position 122,835,211 of record OZ010573.1, read on the forward strand.
AACCCGCCTTCAATATTCTTAAAAGTAGTTTTGATACACTCTACACACACACACACACAAACACACACACAAACGTATATATATATATATATATATATATATATATATATATATATATATATATATAGATAACTAGACTCGTTTCGGAAAACTATATATATATATATATAGTAAATGTAATAAATCCGTTGTTATATAATCTAATTGAATCTTAGTAATATAAAATATTAAATCTAATCCTCAAAAAAAGCTCAATGTATTTTTTATTACAGAGTAAATAATTAATACACAATAAATTTCAAAATCATCTCATGGGGAATAGGATTTATTAGAAATTGTCTTTCTTATTCAACACCGGTATAGACTGAGTTACCGCGGTTGAATAAGACTGACAATTTCGTCGCTTGAAATAAGCCTATATATATATATATATATATATATATATATATATATATATATATATATATATATATATTGGGGAAATTGTATGACAAATTGTAAAAAAAAAAAATACTTGTGGCGCATTCGTCCTTCAGGACTTCTTCAGATTAAATTTGTTATGTTTTACACATGCGCACGAACGTGGGATGCTAAGGATTTTTAGAATATATATATATATATATATATATATATATATATATATATATAGCCGATTTTACTTAGAGTCTTTTTATTATTTCTTTCCATCACTATTATATCCAATACGAAACAAAAGGCCCATGAAATATTCCAAAACAAAAAACACCCAATGAATCAAAACAGTATATTATCCTACCAACTAACTCTATCACATCTAGAATCGAAAAGAATCTATCTAAACTCAACATAACATTTGTTATTACTACATCCAAATCAATAAAAGACTTAGTAATAAACAACACAATAAGCTAAAACTTTAACGAGCAGTTTACTCCATCGCCTGTAATAATTGTCACAAAAATAGATAGGAGAAACCGCAAGTAATCTAAATAAAAGATTATATGACCACAAACGGGACATTTTACAAAACAGTACTTCAAATGCGTTTGTTACCCACCGTAACTAGACTGTCTACGATTTTGACATAAAAAATGCTACACTGATCAAAAGAGAAAATAATTCACTATGAGGTAAATATCTAGAGAGTGCTTTGATCGCAAAGCGATCTACAGTAAATTTACGACCTGGCTCTTAGAACATTTCACCATTCCTAGAAGTTCTTCTATTATTAGTGTGCGATATCCACTAAGAAAATTGATGGAAAGAAAAAGAAAAAAGACTCTAAATGAATTCGGTTAAATATGAAAAAGAAATTCTAATATCCCCAGCACACCTCGTTTCTTGTGCATGTGTAGTCGTACCTATATAACAATTTTTAGTCTGATGAAGTCCTGAAGGACAAATGGCGTATTAAGTAAACTTTTTCCACTTTGTCATATAATTTCCCGAATACTGTTAATTGATATATAAAATATATATCATTATCTTATATGAAAAATTAGAAATTATCAGATTTTCGGTTAAAAACCTCCTTATTAAACCAAAGAAGTGAATTGGCTATAAATTGTAGGTATAGCCTACCTTTTACTTTACAATATGTTTAAACTTTTAATTTTATAATACTTTTTCTTATAGTAATAATCAGTAGATTAGTGGTGGTGCAACTTCACTGGCTTACTGTTCTACTTGTATGATACATTTTGATTTAATATTACTTTGTATTGATGTTTGGTTAGTATTATTAATATATTATATGGATTTACAGGTGTTCAGTTAGTATTATTAATATATTACTTTGATAAGTTGGTATTATTAAGATCTTATATGGATTCTCTTAATTTAAATGTTGCATATTAATTTGTCATTTTTCATCCGATTTTTTCTCGAATGGTTAAATTATTTACCAATTTCTTTAAGAGGCTTTTATTTATCAACTACAGAATTTTATTTAAGAGGCCGAACGACATATAGTTAGTATTATTTTAATTTACCTCCCCATCTCTTTCGTTTTTATTTCTTAGGAAAGTTAAACGTCAGACTTCAACACATCTTACGAAATAATGTAATGTTTATTCATCAACTACAGAATTTTATGTAAGAGGACGAACGACATATAGTTAGTATTATTTTAAATTACCTCCCCCACCTCTTTTACTTCTTATGAAAGTTGAACGTCAGACTTCGACACATCTTACGAAATAATGTAACAACTTGTAATTTCCCATAAGGAAATTGTCGAGGATTTATATGCAGACGACTTCGTGTCATGATCTATATTAAAAAAATTCCGGATGAATTTGAATTTATCTTAGGTTACATTCGATTGGTTAATCACGGCAAAGACCACAAGCCTATTTTTTAAGTATTCTGCTTTTCAAATTAAATTAATTTTTCAGTCACTAGTAGTTTTTAACATGTTTTAATATCGTAAAATAAATAATATTTAGCTCTAATCACTATTGAGCCCTCTTTTAAGTTAAATGTTACGTACAGTGGAATTATGCTGCATTTGTCCTCATTTTACCTGGATATATATATATATATATATATATATATATATATATATATATATATATATATATATATTGAGACAGAGAGAGAAGGTGTGTGGACATAGAAATCACCTCAAGAGATCTTTAGAAGATGTGCCACTACTCTTTGCGCAGGTCCTATTTTTTAGGGCCAATTCTTCAAGCTATTTATAGACCTGACTTTTATTTTGCATATTTGAGTTAAATATTTTATTTTATTTTATTTATTACATTTTATTTACTTTGTTGATATTTACTTCGATTCTGAATTTTGTTATTTGAAATACATTTTATCAGATGATCTCTCTTCCCCGCTCTCTCTTTATATATATATTTATATATATATATATAGAGAGAGAGAGAGTGAGAGAGGGAAGAGATTATCTTTCTCTCTCTGTCTCTCTCTCTCTCTCTCTCTCTCTCTCTATATATATATATATATATATATATACAGTGTAACCCGGATATAAGAGAGTTGTCGGGACCGGATAAGAAGTCTCTTATATCAGGGTTTCTCTTATATCAGGGTTTGGTCTATTTTGTTTAGGCAAGTATGGCTCTAATTTGGGACCATATAAAATCTCTCTTATATCAGGGTCTCTTATATCCGGGTTACACTGTATATATATATATATATATATATATATATATATAAAGAGAGAGAGAAAGAGAGTGAGAGTGAGATAGAGAAAGATTTCCTTTCACACTTCAATGAAACTGCCGATGAAAATAACAATATATATATATATATATATATATATAGGATGAATGAAAAAGCACCCTTTCCCGCCGCATCCTACCTATGTTTTTCCTTTGGAACTTTTGACCGTTAACTATATCGTATTTCAGAAATGCAATATATTTTTCTCGCAACCTATATAGCTGTTTCATCATTCGGATATCTATTTTTCTTTCCCTAATCTATAACCATAGCTCATCTACTTCCCACACACAATGTTACAATAAATACAAAACTAAAAAGAAAATAAACATACGAAGTGGAATTATAGATACAGCTGAACTGTGTATGACAATTAATAAGGTAGTCACAGCGGATGTGATGTAGTCGAGTAAGCAAATAGAAAGCGTACAACGTACAAAGATTGACAACTGAACGTAGACAGACAGTATGTCATCTGATTCCAGGCGTCATCATTGTTATGTTAAATGGACCATCATTATCCTTATAGGAGACTTATATAAAGGAAATATTTATAGTTGTTCTTGAATTAATTTATTTGATCGCTTCGATGAGTATATTGGTCTGACATCAAAGAAATTGTCGAATTAAATTAGCTGCAATTAAGGAAGGTTGTGTATTCACGTTTCATGACATCCGAAAGCAGAACATGAAAAAAATATTTTATCGTAAACATTTGATGTCACCTGATTAAAATATTTGGTAAATGAGTAAAATTTGCCGGAATTGAACAATATGTAATTTAGTCAATATTAGTACATATTATTATTATTATTATTATTATTATTATTATTATTGTTTTTATTTTCTTTGATTTCTGGTGTTTACACATTTCTTTCCGGGTCCTGCCCAGGGACCTAAGGTTAGAAATGGCATCATGACACTTTCCACTGACAAAAAAAAAAAAAATTACATAGATAAAGCTCTTCGTAAAGTGTAGGCTGTACTTGTCAGAACAATTTTTTGTATCTCCTTGAGGCATGGACTTCCAGGAATCCTTTCAATTAGTCTACTGCAATCTTTTCTAACCAGTCCTAGTGCTCCAACTACAACAGGGATTGTTGATGTTCCCATATGCCACATTTTCGAGATTTCTATTTCAAGGTCCTTGTAAAGTCCTTGTAGCTTTTTGAATATCTTCAAAGATACATTGCAGTCAGCAGGGACTGCCATATCAATAAGAAGGCATCGTTTTTGTTTGTGGTCTTTAATAACAATTTATTATTATTATTATTATTATTATTATTATTATTATTATTATTATTATTATTATTTACACTTGCTACAGTTGGTATAACGTTTGCATTGTATCGAAATGGTCTATGTTCGATTCTCGGTAGTGGATGCACACGGCTGATTAGTCCCAAATAGGACGAAATGGCCGTCCAGAGATTTCTACATTCTGTTGAAGATTATTCTGGGCTCAATGAATTACTATATGATTATTTATCTATTTTATATTTTATCCCCCATTATTTTATATACGCAGTACTTATTGGAAAGTTCTCAATATCAGTGATAGAGCTAACATATTCAGTTATATGGATATAAGTTTGTGATCCTGGCTTTCACGCTTTTGCGATCATCAGACAAACTGGTTTATTTTCTTTAAAACTGAATCTATTTATGCTTGTATGTGTTTGATTATTATATATGGTAGTATGAGGGGGAAATTCTCCTCTGTGTTCGTCTGGGATGAGACTCTCACACGCAGAGACATACATACATATATAGAGGTGTACGCATTTCAGTTCACATAAACACACCCATATGAACAATCCGAGATTAGGCGCAGATACACGTCGATACGCAACTGTAATTTTATTTCGATGTCAAGTTTGTATGTAGCAATGCCAGAGGACGATACACGTTAGCTAAGGACAGTTGTTCTTTTAAAGAGTTTATTCATTTGCTTTTTTTATAGATACACTATATCCGAAAATAATTTACATACACACACACACATACATACACACACATACACACATACACACAAACATATATATATATATATATATATATATATATATATATATATATATATATATATATATATATACTCAGTTGTATGGATATGAGTTAGCGATCATCAGACAAAAAGCGTGAAACCCAGGGCTACAAACTCATATCCATACAACTGAATATGTTAGCTCTATCACTGATATTGAGCACTTTCCAATAAGTACTGCGCATACAAAATTATATATATATATATATATATATATATATATATATATATATATATATATATATAAGTGAACATTGAAGTCAACACTTAGAGGCTACAGGCTGTTTCATGCTAGACGCAATCGTCAGGCCACGATTGCGTCTAGCATGAAACAGCCTGTAGCCTCTAAGTGTTGACTTCAATGTTCACTTTTATATTTACACACGATCTTTCTCTAAATATAGCACACCTTCAGAGTATATTTCTTCATAAATATATATATATATATATATATGTATATATATATATATATATATATATATATATATATATATATATATATGTATGTATGTATGTATGTATAAAAGTGAACATTGATGCGACAAACTGTTTCAAGCTAAAAGCAATCGCCAGGCCACGTGTGTTAGGTTTTTTCTCGACTATTTATATATAAATATTTATATCTTGCGTCTATCTTTTTATATTATTTCAGTCCTCTGGGATATTTAAAGACAACAACAATAAAAATAAAAACCAAAGATTTTGGAAACCAAGAGAAATAAGCTGAGTTTTAAGGTTTCGAAGACAGAAATTTAAAAATTTGACGTCCATATATTTTCAACATTTACTCTCGCTGCTTGATTATAACCGAATTTTTCATTATTATACAGTGTGTCCCCTAACGTCTGGAAACATGAAATTTCATTAACTATATTTTTTTTACCTCCACAGTTTAAACAGATTAAGAGTCTTTTGTCGAAAGACGAGACTGTTATGTTATTTATTAATATTCCAATTCAATAAAATGTTGCTGAAAATTTCGTTTCTTGAAAATATGCATTTTTGCATATGTGTCCAGAGTTTAGGGCTATTTCTTTCCTCGCCCATATATACATGAATATAATTGCATAAATATGAACATTAGTCCTGGGTATGACGATAAACTACGTCCGGCAGCAAGGCCTCTGTTCAGGAGTTTGGAGGTTTTGAGGAGCGCGGAACCACCTCTTAATTGCTGTTGTTCCCGGGTACACTCTGACCCGGGGTGGTAGCACCTGTTTGCAGTCCCAGCTATGGGAAAATAGTGAATCTCCAAACAAAAACAAAACACTATGAAAGGATCAAAATATATTTTTGTAGTAAAATACCAGCAATACGTTTTATATAAAAATGACCAACAATACATATGTATTGTAAAATGACAAACAATACATATGTATTGTAAAATGACCAACAATACATATGTATTGTAAAATGACAAACAATACATATGTATTGTAAAATGACAAACAATACATATGTATTGTAAAATGACAAACAATACATATGTATTGTAAAATGACCAACAATACATATGTATTGTAAAATGACAAACAATACATATGTATTGTAAAATGACCAACAATACATATGTATTGTAAAATGACAAACAATACATATGTATTGTAAAATGACCAACAATACATATGTATTGTAAAATGACCAACAATACATATGTATTGTAAAAGGACCAACAATACATATGTATTGTAAAATGACCAACAATACATATGTATTGTAAAATGACAAACAATACATATGTATTGTAAAATGACCAACAATACATATGTATTGTAAAATGACCAACAATACATATGTATTGTAAAATGACAAACAATATATGTATTGTAAAATGACGAACAATACATATTTATAATAAAATGACCAACAATACATAATATAGTAGCATTACCAACAATAAGTTTCATTTATAATTGAAGGCATACAATTCGTTCAAAATATAGTTCGTTCAAGGCATATAATTGTGTTCAAAATAGTTAGATTTCAGCATTAAATCATCCATGGAGGTCGATATACCGCTAAACAAAAAAATTATTCTATTCTTATGAAGTCCTTTTCAGGGATGAAAAGTTTTACATAGATTTTTTTCTGTTTTGTCATTCAATTACCCGTCATTATTTTGATATATAGAAATTTATATATCCTATTCTCCTACAATTAATTGTATAAATGACTTACCTTCAGTCCTTTAAACGGATGGTATGAATACAAGCAAAAGGCTGACTTATAGAACATTTTTTCATAAAATGACTAAAATACTCCGGAACCATTTTGACCAAGCATGAAAACAGGATATGATAGATGTAAAGAAAAAAAAGATGCAGTGAAAAGAGAAAACAATTGATAAACTTCCCGGTTTGGTTTGGAAAGTGAGAAAACATGATGGTTAAAGTTATGTCTATGATAATCCGTGTCCTTCGAAACGCACCAAAATCATTGAAATCAATTTCAGTGACTTCGATCCTCACTGGATGCCCCATATTTTCGGTCTTCTGCCACAACTAAGGCACGCCTAGAAAAACCACCATAAGTCCTGTTTACATTACAGCCAAAAATAGACAGACGTCCAGTTTACATTACAGCCAAAAAATAGACAGAGGTCTAGTTTACGCTAGAATCAAAAGGTAGACAGAGATCCAGTTTACACTTGAATCAAAAAGTAAACGGAGGTCCAGTTTACACAAGAATCAAAAAGCAGACAGAGGTCCAGTTTACACTAGAATCAAAAGTAGACATAGGTCCAGGTTACACTAGAATCAAAAAGGTTAACACGTGCGTTCCACATTAGAATCAAATTGGTAGATATAGGTCCAGCTTACAATAGATTCAAAAAGGTTAACATGAGTTTTGCCTAAAAAAAGTAGATATATATTCGGTACTAGCACTAGCACCAATACTACTAATTATACTAATTTTAATAATGACTAAAGTTATCAAGAATACTGTTGCCAAAAGCCACAGAATGATACATGCGTGGAAACTCATTATGTGCTTTAATAAAATAATACTATGACATGTCTGGGGGACGCCAAGACTGCAAGTAAATAAAGGAATAGAAAAATATGACCTTGAACATAACTTTGAAAAAATTGCGGAGTATGAGAGCAGCTGTAAAACTACTGGAAGATCTTTCCGTCCTGGATAGAGAGCAAAATCGCTCATAGGAAGATTATTTATTTTCGACTTTACGGCGTCTTTCCTATAGACTCAACGTTGCAAGCTTACTTCTGTCAATATTTCTATGGCAAATGTTCAGATGAGCTCCACACTTTAGTTCGACCTGTTCAGACCTTTATAACTCGGACTCTTCAAATTTGAATTGCCAGCTTTTTCTCCATATTTCAATGATAAGGAAGAAAATTCACAACTTTACCCCGAGAACTAATAACATCGTTGAACAAAGGCCTGCATTTGTTGCTTCCCTGGACACTACTATTTTAACTTCTTCAAGTTATGGATCAATCTCTACCTACTCTATTTATCCTTATAGTCTTCACTTTCTTCTTACATTCATATCACAAACCTCATTCGATAGCTCTCTACCGTGAGTGGCTCTTGAGCCTTGTATTGGGTGAAATTTATTTTTTTTTAAATAGCAAGAATTTCAAATTTAGAAAATCATAATACGACTCAAATCTGCATGTATACTGAGGAGAGTACTGGATATTTAATGAGACTCGTTGCCACTAGAACTCCTCTGATAAGCACTAAATACTCCACGTGGGAACATGAATAATAATAATAATAATAATAATAATAATAATAATCGGGGATTTTGATAATGAGAATGCCCACTGAATCCAAGAAGACCGAACCTGGAAAAGAAAGCCTGTCAAATTATAGAGGTTGGTGTAATGCCAAACCACAGAGCAACAATCTTCTGTAGAATTACCGGTATAACTTTACTGAATCTGTCCAATCCTTACTTCCCAGGCTTGACAGAGTTCAGAAATGTTTACGCGGCCTTGTCGGTGATGAATTATTTTACAGCCTATAACCCCTTTCCCACAGACAAAACGTTGCTAGCTTCTCGATACCGTTTTATTATTTTCATGGCAAAAGTTCGGATTTGCTACATCCCTTAGTTCCTCCAGTTCAGACTTTTACCTTTAGGATACACCATGCCATATATACAGAGTCGGATCAGCCTCATTCTCTTCCACTGGTAAGAAGAAAGCTTCATTCAGAAAGTTTCTTCCCATGAATTGTGACTTTTTAGAACACACGCCTTAGAGGATGCTTTCATTAATCAATAACATTTGCACATGTGTAAATATCCTTAAAAAAAAGTATAAATCCATTTCTTTACTCCAGATATGGATTAAATAGTAGCATAAGTCTTGTATCTAAAAAAAAAATCATTGTTATTGTCAAAAATTCACTCGCAAAAGAAAATTACTCTTACAAACAAAAATATGTTTCAACTTTAAATAAACAAATTAAAAGCCTTAAACTCAAGAAGACGAATCTCAAGATTTGGTTACAGCTGAACTTATTTTTGTGTAGTTGTTGTTGTTGTTATGTTTTAGTTGATAGATAGATAGATAGATAGATAGATAGATAGATAGATAGATAGATAAGGAGACTCGGATAGATAGATAGATAGATAGATAGATAGATAGATACGTATCGCCTGAGATAGATAGATACATAGATACGAATCAACTGAGATAGATAGATAGATAGATAGATAGATAGATAGATAGATCATAAACAGCCCGAGATAGATAGATAGATAGATAGATAGATAGATAGATAGATAGATAAGAATCGACTGAGATAGATAGATGTCCTAATAATATGCACTTCCTCCTTCCTACTTTTATGCTTTTACCCCATCTAATAACACTTAGAACATGTACCGAGCAAATAATAGTATTAAAAAAATTGCCCTAAACTCGACAAGACGAATCTCAAGATTTGGTTACAGTTGAACTCATTTTTGTGTAGCTGATGTTATGTTTCAGTTGATCTACTTTATAACGAAAGGATTAACCAATCGTTGGTCCTTTATTCAAGTAAACTTTAACAGAAAAGTATTTTAACTAAAGATTTTTTTTATCAAAACCAAATGTGAGAAGACATATAAAAGAGAATTCAAATACTCAATTAAAGTCAGAGTCAAGGAGCATATAGAAAAACTGAAATGTTAGTCGAAAATATGCCAAGGTGGACTCTATCTAAAGAAGAAAATGGCACTCACTATTCTTTGTGAGATAAAGTCAATAAAATTAATAGAGAACACAGCTGGAGAGTGAGTAATTTGAAAGAAGCGACATGTCTCTGCTTGTTTCACATAGATATAAACATACGTGGCTTCCTTCACTCAGCTGGTGAAGACGGGTGTGAGTTTATCGTAAAATGTCATCCCTAGAAGTATTTTAAAAACAAATCAGTAAATCAATCCCTAATCACTACGATCTTAATCTTTTCTAGTTTTGGATCAACTGCTATCTAACCTGCATTTCCTCATAACAAGCACTTTTTAATCCTCTACAACAACCCTCTACCTTGAATGGCATTTGGGGCTTGTAATTGGGTGAACAAGGTATAAAGTGAAGTTTGAAATCTAGATTGACTAACTGATCCAAATAAAAAGACAGGAGTTAGTTGTTTTGAACAAGGAAAAGAACGTCTACCTCATTGTAAATGTAGCTTTTCTAGCAGACGACAAGATAAACGAAAGTAAAAAATATATTTTTTAAAATAGCAGGACATCGCCCGAAATTTGAAGAACCTATGAAACATGAGAATCGTCGTCAGGATTACATTTGAAACAATCTCTGAAACACCAGAGGTGTGACTGAAGAAACGTTCAAGACTCTCCTGACCGCCGTAGTGCTTCAATCGTATTAAATACTGCGGAAGGTGCTTCTGATATAAGGAGAATCATGGTCACAACATCAAACATCTCGCGTGAATATTAAAATGCGCGGAATAATAATAATAATAATAATAATAATAATAATAATAATAATAATAATGTAATACTGATTTCCAATACAAGACATACCCACCCTTCTATTTCATTTCCCTCGATCGATGGCCGTTTTAATAGAGTTTATTTTATAGCTGCAGCAATAATGAAAAATATGCCATTGCCATGTTTTACTATAATTCGATGTATTGTAACAATTCTAACTACTAAAAAACGTACTAATATAAATTCGACTGTTATGGCTACTAAAGATATTTCGCGGGTACATTGGTGGGGCATATTGCACTTCGCTTACCCGATAAAAAAAAAAATGGACGGTAAAAAAAAAAAAAAAAAAAAAAAAATGGACGGTAAAAAAAAAGTCACTGTGTTTACCGGGCAAGTCAGTGTAAAATCTCCACGAAGAAATCGATTTGAGGAATTTCAAAGTAAACATGTTCCAGGGGCTTTCAAGAGTTTTTCGTACAAGATAAATAAATTCGCCATCAAACCACCTTCTTGCTTTCAAACCTGTCATGTATAAACACAGTAAAATAGAGAAACGCGCATGCGCATACACACACATACACTCAAAAACACACACACGTACAGATATATATACAAGTATATGCTTATAAATATTTACAAAGTTTAGTTCAGAACCATATAGAAATATGTCACAGGGTAAAGAAATAACGTTTGGAAAATTGCGTTATAGCACCAAATCTGCTTTCACTCAAAAATATTCTTTACGTTAACTGTAAGTAAAAGTATGTTGTAGAGGACGGTAAGTGATATAATTTAAATGCTGTTATTATAGTTGTTGAATTTAATTTTCTTATTTGTTTATAAATAACTATTTATTTTTTTAATTTAATTATTACTTATAATTGTTTTACTTTGTAAATTATTTATACATTCATTTCTTTTAAATAATAAGTCTTGAGTTTACCTTTTTCTTTTAATTTCTTTTAATGTATGCTGGCTCGGGAAAGAAGTATTTCCTTTAAGAAAAGAAATATTTGAAAATATTTGAAATATTTGGTATGTTATTTTCTCTTTTAATAACTTTGTCATTCAAAAATTATATTTACAAACAATAAAAAAAATTATAAATTGTAATTAACTGTAATTATATTTTAAGCGATTCAAACATGATTTCGAGTTAGAAAATTGAAATCACCAACAATATTTAAATCTTAAAAATTCATAGCAAAAATGCCTAAGTTATAAAATAAATATAAATTAGAGCCCTTCTTTAGATTAACTATTTGTATGGGTTCATATTTTGAACAGTTGTGTTTTGCAACATACGAATCTTTCAAAAAATTCTCTACGCTATTGCATCGGATTTTATGATTTTAACGTCAAAATGTAAGCTAAAAACAAAACCCGAAAGTAAAATCGTTTATCCATTAATATTTAACCATTATATAATACATGAACTGAAGAAAATTTTTTATAACATTAATTTTATATGATTAAGATAATTATTTTAAACAAACGACATTATCATAAAAAGAAGATAATAGGCAAAAAAGTAAAATAAGTTCTGTAGATAAACTTAGTTCACCAAAATCTGCCGAGGATGGCTGTAAAAAAAATCCATGAAACTCCGAGTACTGATCTGTATAGGTTAAGTAAACAATTTTATCCTATTAATAACAATTATATTATTTTAAATGAGTAAAAACCACCAAATTGACATGGACCAGCTACGCTGTTCCGAAAAAAATTCCAAGCAGACTTTAAAAATGCTGAATAGAATAAATGTATAATGATCATGAGTCCCATAAGCCATTAGGGTCGTAGGGTCACCACATGTACTGCAGCCATAACAGCAGTGGTGTTTTTTGGACAAGATCGCCTGACGGAATCTAACCTTCTCCAGCCTGGTTTGAATTCTACTAGACTGGTTGGCAAACAGGTCTATAGGATCCTGTCCGTCCTGCTATTTAACCCACATCTGGGGGGAAATAAATGGATTCATACCTTTCCCAAGGGTATTTTCACGTAAATGAATGTAGCCAACTCGACTGGAATTCGAACTCGACTCTACGATTTCTTATTCCGAGCCGCTATCTGCGCTTCTATTAAAATATCGACCAATGTAAAATGAATTAAATAATTAAAAAAACAACATAGCTTGCTTACGACTCGAATATATATATATATATATATATATATATATATATATATATATATATATATATATATATATATATATATATAATAAAAATGGTAATCGTATGGAATTTCCAAGAGGACAAAGATCCAGGGAGAGCTCTATGTCCGAGACAGAGCAATATTATTAATTAATTAATCCCTTAAAATACGATAGGTATAATCTTCATTTCAAGAAGCTATAAAAATGACGTTCAATCTTTCATACCTGCAAACCAAATACAAACGGAAAAAAATACTCCAGATTAAATTCAAGATATACAGATGTTCTATTGAGGGAGGGAGAGACAGAGTAAAAGAGAAGGAAAGATTCAAAATTTTGAACATGTAATGCTGGCGTAGAGGAGGGAAAAGAAAATATATATATATATATATGGTGAATATATATATATATATATATATATATATATATATATATATATATATATATATATATATATGGGGGGAGGAGAAATAAAGCATAATGTATTTTTTAAAATTCACATTACAATCAAAAACGTTTGCGGTTTCTCTCTTCTTTTTAATATACACATTTTTTTCTCGTTGGAACTACGATAACCTCTTCACCCTTATATATATATATATATATATATATATATATATATATATATATATATAGTGACGTAGGGGAAAGTATATATATATATATATATATATATATATATATATATATATATATATATATATATATATATAAGTGTTCTTGAAAACTTCTCGTACTATTCTCTGATTTTACAGTTCGACGGAAAAGCACACACAGCTAACGTTAATTTGTATCGTTGTGCTGGAATGGCTATGCGATATTTACAGTGACCATTATATTTAAGTAATATGGTTGAGTCAAATTTTGCGTAAAAATACTTCGCCAGACTTCGGGTTTTTTGAGTGGCATCTACGTTTCAAGACAGGTCACATGTGAGTGCAAAAATGAAAGTTTAAAATAAGCAAGAGTAAAACGCCTGAAAATATGGGAAAATGCCTCGCTGATCAATCCATCAGCTCTGCCATAAGATTTGAATCTCTAGCGTAGATATAATTCTAAATGAATAGCAGGAAGTATTGGACGGCCTTTAGGAAAATTATTTTCTCAGTACTTTTGAGACGTGGAAAAAATGCTGCGTCTGTTCAAAGGGGACTATTCCGAATAGCATGGTTGTAAACTTTTAATATGAAATATATTATTTGCTGGGATCATGGCGTATTATTTTTAAGCCTAGATCAGGAATTTTCCGATACCACTATATCTATCTATCTATATATATATATATATATATATATATATATATATATATATATAGATAGATAGATAGATAGATATAGATATATACAGATATATAGATAGATAGATAAATTCCCAGATCACACATATATATATATATATATCGGAAGGGAAATTTTAACGTTTTTACTATGCGAAATATATATATATATATATATATATATATATATATATATATATATATATATATATATATATATATATCAATTAAAAGGTGCAATTATAATTTATAAATTCATGAATCATTCATACAAAAAAAAATATAGAGGTTAATTATAAAGGTTCTCGCCATTTAAATCATTAACCTCTATATTTGCTTTTTGTATGAATGATTCATGAATATATATATATATATATATATATATATATATATATATATATATATATATATCAAAGATGTGGTGCAATTCAACCCACATCACAATGAATCATTCATACAAAAAGCAGATTAGTAAAGTTAATTATATATATATATATATCGCATAGTAAAAACGTTAAAATCTCCCTTCCTCTCTGCCGTGCAACGATAGCTTAGGGGTAGAATCTCTGACTGATACCAAATTGGTCGGATTTCTAGCCACACTGACGAACTGTGATACAGTGAAACAGTCTGTCTGTGGATGACTATATATATGTATGTATGTGTGTGTGTCTGTGTGTGTGTGTATGTGTTTATTTATATAGTGGAATGTCAATTCATGTCGAATATGAACACTTGTAATAGTAATTTAGTTTATCTCAATCATTCCTTGATGACTTAAGAGACACATTGAAATGCTATTAAATGTTCACAAATCCTATGTCTGCTCTAAATTTCGCAGATATTACATTTCTGAAAATAAAATTAAATTAACAATCAAATCTCTAGAAGAGTGGATTTCATATCCGTAAAACTAAGAGTAGAAACAAGATAAGTGACCATTTAATTTTACTTTTTAACATTAAAGCTCTATTTTTCACTATCAAGATATCTAGCATTATAATTCCAAAGACTGTTTGCTTTTAAAAGTTATCTTCCAGAATGAAAGATCTCTGCGTGATCGCCTTTTGGCAAAATACAATTTATTATGATTATATTTACACCTTAAATTAATTGAAGCAAAACGAATAATTCCGTTATTATTTACTTTTTTTCGTATTTTTCTAATGAAACATGACCCGGTGTGCATGTTTTTTACTTCGTATGTCCATTACATGAAGTCGTTCCTTGCAGATTGACCACAAATTCTTGATTGGATTTAAATCAGGAGAGTTTTCGGGAGAGTTTTGCTCCCTGGTAAGGCTTGCCAGTGTGTTCGTGCAGCGTTACAATTTTGGTACCCTTCCTTGGAGTAACGTCCATCGCAGACAATTACCATAGGACAACTAATCGACTGCCGAAACAATAGTGTCTGAACGTGATAAAAATCTGATGCAATTAAGAATGATGCAATATTTTTCAAGGCCAAACAAATTTCACCATAATCTCCGAAAATAGATTCATATTACTGCGCACCACTACATATAATCTAATCTGAGGAAAAACTAGAAATCCATTACACCCGTCACTCCAGAGGGCCTAAAACTGACCGTCTAGTGAAAGAAAGGAAACTAAAGCAGTTGTTTCAATTAATTTACACAGGGGTGTATATATAAATGAAGAGAATTTTTTCCTCTAGCCCAAAGGTATGATGCTTGCGTTGTATCGTAAAGGTCCTCAAAATAGGACAAAACGGCTTTCTAGTGCTTTTCTGCATTCTGCTGAGGTTTCTAGATCTAGATATGAAGAATAATTGTGCGTGTTCGCATGCGTACAAAAGCACTGGATGTAGTGAAACATATGTGATCATATGTGAGTGGCAATGTGTTCCCTACAACGTAACAGTGTTGACCTATCGACGTCGGATGAACTGCAAACGATATAACGACCCCTGAAGATCCGCAGACAATTTCACATTGTTTTGTCGTTAATTAAGTCTCGCCTCGTGACATGCGCGCCAAACAGTAATTATGAGACACAAACCTTTTACGTGGTCTCCGTATTTTCTTTCTTTCTTTTTCGTTTTGTTTTTCTTTCTCTCTTCTTTGTACTTTCCCTTACTTCTCCCTATTTTCTTACTCTCTCTTTCTCCCATTTTTATTTCAAACTCTTCCCTTCATTTTACTTTACCTTTCTTTCCCTCCCGCCAAATTTCTCGACTTTTTGTTCGTTATTTTGTCATCTCATTGCGGTGTTATTCTTAAAAACACCATCTTTCTTCTTTCTCTTTTATTATAACTTAATCTTTTTATTTATTTATTTTTTATTTATTTTTATATTTATTTTTTTTATTTTTTATTTTTTTTTTATATTTTTTTTATATCTATTTATTTTTTTATTATAACTTAATCTTTTTTGTAATCTCTTTTTCTCTTCTGCCTCTTTTATTCTTTTTCTTTCCCATCTTTCTTTTCTTAAATTTCTTCATTCACTTTACACGTTTTTGTCCCCCTGCATTTCTCTATTTGAAATGTCTGAACTCTCAACCTCTCTTTTATTTATTTCTCTGAATTTTCTTTTTTTCTTTCTTTCTTTCTTTCTTTCTTGTTCTCTTCATCTTACACGCTTCCTTGCATCTTCTGTTTTTCTTTTTCTTCAACCTCATCTTGTTTCTGCTTGAATGAGAAAACTGTCATTCACAGGGCCACTGATGTCTAGAACAGACATGGACAAACTGCAGCCGACGGTCCGCATGCGGCCCGTTTAGCCTTTGTGAATGGCACGCTTAATTTCATGAGAAAAATAACGTTTCTTAAAATTTTCTTTCGTTCTCACTTGTTCACTCACACACTCTCTCATGTATAGCCACATATATAAACAATGTTTAAATACAATGTTTCTTCATTTTTGTAAACCTTTGGTGAAAATAACGTTTTCATCATTTTAAACCGTTGGCGATTTTCACTAAGGATGATCATACGTGTAAACATATTTTGCTTTTGAAACAAAAAACAATATAATATTTTTTCTACGGAAAAGAAATACTTTTTTTTCGTTTTTAACTGAATAAATTAAAAATAAATCACACGCAGTGACATATGTTAAGCACACTGTTATCAGTGATAATATTATACTAAACCTTCAATTTTTAAAAAAATGTTTACAAAAATTTTCTCGAAAAAAGTTTTTTCCACTATTTTTAAGGTTTAAGTATATGGTCTTCTGTAATGAAAATAGTTAAGATATCTACGATGAAAAATTACCATGAATTTTTTTAGATCATGCTCGAAAAAATTTGCCTATACCTGGTTTAGATTTTCCAGTTTCTTAAAAAATGAACTTATTAATGTTTATTGAGCTCAGAAATTGACTCTTCTACAAAATGGCAGTAACTCTTCAAGATATCGGCGCCTTTTACTTTTCGGATAAATTAATTTCGAACTGAAAAAAATAATAAATGTTTTATTAAAAGTGTATATAATATCTCACGACCAATTCTATGTCTAGATTTGAACAGTGGCAATATTTCTGGCGGGAGTACGACAGAATATGTTGCATTTTGTATAGTATTCAAATGATTGTTTTGCATATTCTTAATTTTAAAGGAATATTACAGATCTCATCGTATCATAGGTTTTATAACGACATATTATACATATACATGCGATCAATAATAAATATACATAATTGACGGTTTCCTATAGGATACGAGCTCGATTCCCGTTGGCGGAAGGATATTTTTACGAAATTTTTCGAATATTCTGACCTGTAATTAATATTGTTTAGTTAAAAAAAAACACAGAGCATTTACTCAAATAAGTGTATCCATAAAAACGTATAAACAGAAAATATATTAAAATATTTCTCAGATTTAATCGATTTCATATAATATTTTATCATAGTTTATGTTAGGCTACAATCTCAGAACAGATGTGATAAATCGAGATAAATCGACGAAGTATGTGCTTAAAAGCAGTAATTCGAGCTTTGCTAAACCGGAAGTCCTCTGTGGCTTAATGACCATAGCACATCAGGGTAAATGATTGACGGTTCTGTATAGCATCCAAATTCGATTCCTCTTGGAGGACGTATATTTTCTACGAAATTTCTCGATATGTATTTAATACTATTTAGTTACAAAAACAAAAACAACAACAACAACAAAAACAAAAAAAAACAGAGCATTTTATTCAAATAAGACTATCCAAAAAAACTTATAAACAAAAAATATATTAAAATATTTTTCGGATTTAATCCATTTCATATAATAAATATACATAATAATAAAAAATTAAAAATTAATAGATATTATTAATGAAAGCATATACATGTCTGGAAAGATTGCTCTCTCTCTCTCTCTCTCTCTCTCTCTCTATATATATATATATATATATATATATATATATATATAGTGTATGATATTATTTTTTAACATTGATAAATATTTGTATATTTGCTTCCATTTGTTGCGTGAAATTTGATGTTATTATTTGTATATTTTTTAAGACTAATTTAAATTTTAACTTTATTTTTTTTTTATATTATTTATTATGTTTAATTTTAATTTTTTAAAAATTTATATATGTTTAACAGGAGGTGATTAATATTAATATGTAAAATTTACAATGGTCAGTTTTCAATCAGTACCTGAACATTGCTTTAAACAGTAAAAAGAAAACGTAAAGTTATTGCTATTAGCATAATTTTAAACCCTGTTGTTTTACATAGAGCACTTTTTTTTACTATCAGTACTCATTGTGCAATATGGATGGAATATATATATATATATATATATATATATATATATATATATATCAAAGAAAAAACCTTACATTACAGAAAATTTCTGGTGTCTTATCAAGTGATGGTGTTGTGCAACATCATCACTTGATAAGGCATCAGAAATGTTGAAACAAAATGGCTATTTTGTAGTGATTTTATAGCATATTTATGTTATAGTTTTCGAATAAATTATATTTGCTCTGTATTGAGCACTCTTTTAAGAATAATATTTTTTGGTAACAGAAAAATTGCCAACTCGTGTTTTATAACATAAGTGTTCAACCGACAAAATGTTTAATATCTAAAAACACTAAACTAACTGAGTTACTTTTTGCTAGGCTTCCGTATAAGATGTTTAGCCATCTTGATACCATTTGTCGTAAGAATCATTGAAAAACCATTTGAGTTATTCAGCTAGAAAGAGAACAGGTTAAAATCATTTTGTGTCAGCCCACTGTCTTCTCAATTGAGCAATGGTTAGAGGAAAAAGATCATTCAGATCTTCAGTAATGGCACCAATATTCATACTCTGGCTTTCATCCTCAAAGTTCATTGAAGAACCATCACGTTTGACATGCGAGAGAGGAGTTTCAGCTATGACAGTCCAAAGAGCAGTGAAAAAAGACTTGAAAAAGTAATCGTACGCGAAACGTGTGAAGCACCTTGTTATTCCTTCATGAGCTTTCGATCCTTAGGTGTGATTAATTAATGATAAACATATCATTTTCTTTTATGATCGACTTCAACACGATTCTTCTGTTAAGATTGGAGAGTAATTATATATTCTTATAGCTCGAAGTAGAATTCAATAGTGTTATAAAAACTTCGAAGAATTCCAGTAAGATATCTTTAATCATTTCTTAGATACGACGGTTCAAATCTTAATTTAACAGTTGGACAATTTACTGTTACACGATTTGTACAATTTTGCTGTTACATACGGTATAAGTATTGTACTGAGTTGACGTGGTTCATCTCTCAACTTCTAGCCTTGATAGAGTATAAAATCGTTTAGGTTTAGTTTGGTTTGCTTTGCTTTACGGCATATAAACCTCAATGGGTTATTTCATGCCGACAAAATTTTTATTGCTGGTAATATGTTTTTCTTCAAAAATCTATTTCTGGGAATATTTTTCCTTGAAGAAATCTATAGCTGGTCATACTGTTTTTCAAAGAATGTATAGCTGTTTGTATTACTAGTACTATTTTTTTTTTTTTTAAAAGTATTGCGGATAATAATTTTTCCTTCAAAAATTATTGCTTGTAATATATTTTTTTATTACCAAGTATTTCTGGTATTAAAAACTATTTTTAAGTTTGGGTGTCAACAATTTGCCCATAGGAACGCTAGCAATTAAGAGGTGGTTCCACGCTCCTCAAAACCTCCTGATCAGAGGCCTTGCTGTTTATCGTGGTACCCAGGACGCGGATGTAGTTTATCGTCATACCCAGGACGGAAAATCGTATAGGAGGTATTGTGTGAGAAAACATTATGTGTGAGAAAACATTATCCACTCTCTACATTCTTTCCCACAGACGCAAAATCACAAGCGTATCACTTCTCTGTTGCTATTTTTATGGCAAATATTCAGATGAACTTCATTCTTTGTCACTAATTATGACTTTTATAACTAAGATATACGATGTTACTTCCCAGGAATCGAATCATCCTCATTTGTTTCATATTCCAATTATAAGGAGGAAGTTACACTCAGACATCATTTTCCTTACAACTGACATTTTGTCGGGGCATAGATTATTACATGGGTTTTTCACTGAACAATGAAATCTTAGCCTCTTCAAAACAAGGTTCACTCATTGCCTATTCTTCTTATCCTCATAAAATTCACTTCCTAACGCCTCCTATTGCATTCGTGTCACATACATGATTCATCATAACCATTTTAACAGTAAGCCTCTACTTTGAGGGTTTGGGGGTGAAGTTTAGTATAAAAATAATATCTGCAATATCAGATAGACAGAGAAAAAGTCCTTCTGTAATTAAAAAGTAAAAACAAACTGAAATCCGCCATATATCTTTTTTAGTACTAAATATTAATTTCGAATGTCAGTCTTTGGCGCGCAGACACAAGCATAAATACACACGCATACGCATAAACACACAGGCATACGCATAAACACACACATGCGCATACACACACATATACAATATTATATTTACAATACTGAATTGCCCCATTCATATATATATATATATCAGCAAGTTTACTTGATACTAATGTAGAGATGAACAGACTAAATAGATATGAATAATCTAAGATAGATAGATAGATAGATAGATAGATAGATAGATAGATAGATATTTGAACTGAAATAGATAGATAGATAGATATTTGAACTGAGATAGATAGATAGATAGATAGATAGATAGATAGATAGATAGATAGATAGATAGATATTTGAACTGAGATAGATAGATAGATAGATAGATAGATAGATAGATAGATAGATGAACTGAGATAGATAGATAGATAGATAGATAGATAGATAGATATTTAAACTGAGATAGATAGATATTTGAACTGAGATAGATAGATAGATAGATAGATAGATAGATAGATAGATAGATAGATATTTGAACTGACTGAGATGGATGGAAATCAACGTAGAAACGTAAATATGATTGGCCCCCATCACTTCGCGATAATTCGATGTCTATTTAAAGTCTAATATTCTACGAATTATATGTATACGCAATTTCATGAATAAAATATGCAGTGAATTCTCGAAGATTAAGTATTCTTCATTTCGAATGAAGAGTGAATGTTTCGAAAATTCAACCAGTTTGTCCCCTTGACAAACTGGTTTTCGCACTTCCTTATCATTCTCCTCAACCGTCAAATTTAATTCTTCATTGTCTGAAATTCTGCGATTAGCCATTATCATCATTCCACCAGTTGTTCGGGCATATATTCTCATTCTGATTCAAAATATTGATCCGAATAAATCGTGCAGTAATAATACGACATTATTTGTCATATTATCATTTCTTTGCCAATGCACGTTACTATTCATGGATCTATTCGGAAGAGATTTCCTTTCCGATAGTTCGGACTATTCACTGATTTCAGGCTGAAGTCAATCGTGTAAACTGTGTATTGTGTTCTAAAAAAAAAAAAAAACTTTTTAATAAATTTATCTTGTCATTCACCATTCTACATTTTCCGGATATTAATTTTTATCCTTTTTCTTCTAAATAAGCATTTCATTTCACACGTTCTTCATTCGAATAAACAATACGACTTCCGTTACTCTTTATCAGTGGTTCCCAAACGATGCAGCGCGCATCATAGGTGAGGCGGAATAATTGAAAGATTTAGAAAGTTTCAAAAAAACAAAAAAAATATTCATATGCCAAAAATAAATATGATTTCAAAATTTGAAATCATATTTATTTTTTAAAATTTGAAATATTATTATGGATTACTTGTAATTGTATGCATGAGTCCCAGTATAAATAGTTATAAATAATTATTGACCGATTTTATCATTGTTTTATTTTTGCATTATATCAAGTATTAAGACTATAGTAGCTATGGTCCGCAAATTGGAGGAGAGAGTTATCAATGATAATATTCTGCCTTCAAATCCACGGTTATCTCCCATTAACCCTCTCTCTTTTTATTTTTAAATGTACTTTTTATCACAAAATTTGGTGAGGCGCAAGCAAATTTTCATTACGAAAATGCGGTCCAGAGAAAAAAAGCCTGGGAGCCACTGCTCTACGTCAACCGCTGATGTGTTAATGGTTATTAGTGAATAAGTCTGTCAGGATTTAGATAAGAACAGCGAGGTTCAGGCTGTGGTTTTAGATATCTCAAAAGCGGTTGAGAGATTTTGACATGTTGACCTTAGTAGAAGCATAAGGGTATTGGTGTCTCTGGACGAATATTTGATAATCTGTTTGTTCTTAACAAATCGTGTGGTAAAGGTTGTCTTGAAGGAACATGCTTCTAGATCATTTTATATTAAATGTGGCGTCCCTCGGGGCTTTATCATTAAACATACATTTTTTTCTTATCTTCATCAACGAATGTTATCAGTTTCCAATCAGTTATTTATGCTGATGACACACCTATTTACTCCTCTCTTAATAGTAAGTCCGATAGATCCAACAAAGTAAAACTGATAGCTGCTCTCGCAAACTACCCCTAATCGGTTGTTAAATTGGGCAAGAAATGGCTTGTAAATTTTAACGCAAATGAAACTGCTGTCTTTTAATCATCACAGAGAAACGTTTTTTGCCTTCGTCAGCATGGCTGATGTTTAGCTCCAGGACAGCAACTTCTTGCGCCTTCTTGACCTCACGTTTTACACTAACATGAAAGGGAGTGATTACATTGAATCTGTTATTAGGTCTACGACAGTGTTATCAGACATGACATAGTCATGTCTGATCATTTTTTTTCAGAAGAATACATCTTACACATCTATAAATCTAACCATTTGTCCGTGCACTGAAAAATGCTTCCATATCTGGTTAAGTACGCCGGCTATATATCTCAAGATTTTCTACAAAGTCTTTAATGTTATTGGTTCTGACTTGGTATATCGTCTTCAGTCACCTTTCCACTGCTGTGACTTAGTTTTCTCCTGCTTTTCTATAAATATTTTTTATGTTGTTGTGTCAGTAGATTTCATTAAAACAGTTTCCAGGTAGGTATTTATGTTGATGACTATTTACTACTCACATAATATTAAGTCCGATAGGTCTGACGAAGTAAAACTGGCAGCTGCTCTCAAAAATTAGCTCTAATCAGTAGTTGACAGGAGCAAGGAATGGCTTTTCCATAAATCTTCTACACTGCTTCCACATTGTCATCATATCTGGTCAAGTGCGCTGGCTGTATATCTCAAGATTCTCAACAAATTCTATAGAATGGTCTGTAATGTTATTGGTTCTGACCTGAATATATCGACTTCAGTCACCTTTCCACTGCTGTCACTTGCCCCCCCCCCTGCTTTTCTATAAATATTTTCAGTTGTTCTCAGGAGGTCGAACGTATGAATTTAAACGTACTACTAGATTGGCAACTAGGTTTTATCGTTTTGGCGTTGAAATATCTAGATGTAATTCTAATAGATTCTTTTCTTGCATTTCCCACCTGTGGAATTCTTTTCCGATTTCTTGCTTCCTTTCCACCTAAAGTCTTCTCATTCTCTTTCACTCCCATTAAACCTTTGCGTCTTATTGTGATTATCGCTGTGCTTGAAGTGAAATGATTTTTTTTAAATGTTTTTAAAAATGAGGAAAAAGGTGACAATAAAATCTGAATTTAATTTTAAATAGTTTTAAATATTATATGTGTTTCTTTTTATGTGAGAAAAGCATGAATAATTTAAATTTAAAATGATGGTAATTACTTATTGAAATTCTATAATGATTTTTTTTTATTAGAACATGATATATGAAAGAAATATCTTCTGTGCTTTTCATGTAAAAAAATAACTCTTACAAAAGATGAACACTTATCGTTTTTTCCGATTGAAAATCAGTATTAAGAAAAGCCGATAACAATTTTACCTCACTCACTCAATAAATAACTTTCTTGAACCCACTCATTCATTCTCTAAATAATTCTTCCTTTAACTTACTCAGGAATCACTCTTTCTTTAACCTACTCACTCTCTAAATCATTCTTTCTTTAAACCACTCATTCACTAAACCAATCTATCTTTTAAGTAAATCACTCTTTAACTCACTAACTCTTTAAATCAATCTTTCTTTAAACCACTCATTCATTAAACCAATCTATCTTTATTAAGTAAATCACTCTTTAACTCACCCACTCTTTAAATCACTCTTTCTTTAAACCACTCACTCTCTAGATCTTTCATTATTTAACTCAGATACCCTCTAAATCACTCTTTCTTTAACTGACTCTAAATCACTCTTCCTTTAAACCACTCACTCTCTATATCTTTCAATATTTAACTCAGATACCCTCTAAATCACTCTTTCTTTAACTGACTCTAAATCACTCTTTCTTTAAACCACTCACTCTCTAGATCTTTCATTATTTAACTCAGATACCCTCTAAATCACTCTTTCTTTAACTGACTCTAAATCACTCTTTCTTTAACTCACTCACTCTTTAAAACACTCTTCCTTTAACTCATTGTCTAAATAACTTTTCATTAACTTACTAAATCATTCTTTTTTAACCTACCCTCTCACTAAATCACTATTTCTTTAATCTACTCACTCATTAAATCACCCTTTTTATCATTCTGTAACTCACTCTTTCTCTTGTTCACTTATAATCACTTTTTATTTCATCATTTTTTCAAACGCTGTGAGCAACTGGTTTCCCTCTATAAACATGGCCTCATGCCATATTCAGTTTAAATGGCTATGCCGACAAATGCCCAAAGACTTTGTCTTCATTTCAACTTAATTCCTACCCAGACTCTTATTCATTAATATTTTTAAACATTTTAACGCATTTCACATGAATGATTCCATTACAAATTTTAAGTTGCCAGAAAAATGACGGACAAACAAAAACAAACATGGGAATACATTCTGCTTATACGAGCGCTTTCGGATATTCTTCCATATTTTTATTTTTAAATGAATGTATGGATTTTTTTTATATATGTAACTAGAGTTATGAGATTTTTTTTATTTTCGAAACACGGTCAGCACATTGTGGCCGTGTTCATAGTTGATGTTACTGAGTGGTGACTTTTTCTTTTTTAATATTAGTGCTTCGATTATTTTTAGTCTTTTTTACATGTGGATGAAGATATTACATTTTTATATTCTACAAGTATGTTTCGAATGGAGTTTCGTAGGTTCAATGAGTCCAGATCTTTCGGATATGCAGAACATTTGAACAATTTTTACACACTTTATGCCCAGAAAAGAAAACACTTATAAGAACATAAGAAAAATTAAATAAAAGATTAATCACAGTATCTTGCCAGTCGTCTTTAATGAAACTTATATATATATATATATATATATATATATATATATATATATATTAGGCTATTACATCAAAACTGTAGAAAAACGCTACACAAATGCAATCATGTTTCGATGCGTATTAACACACTTCATCAGGTATTAGTAAACAACTGGTGAGTAGACAATTTATTGAGATTTAAAAACAAGATACACCCTCTTTTCACGAGAAAAGGGAAGAAAAAGAAAAAAAGGGTAAGAAAGAAAAGAGAGGAGATGGTTGCAGGCTTTGTTTTGTCGTTACTCAGATCAACCAATCGGAATGACCTATGCTAAGTTTAAAGTAAAGGGAGAAACGAAAGTTAAGAAGCAATCCTACGAAAGGGGTCATGACCCGCAGTTTCAGAATCTTAGATGGCATCCAGACGTCGTATACGGTTGAATGTAAATGGCTATAATGTTGTACACTAGACGATGTCATTTCCTAGTAAAAAATAAAAGATAATTTAACAAGATACTCGAATAACTACATTACCTCCAATTTAAAAAATATATTTTATAGTTGGAAATAAACAGGCCCTTTAGAAACAAATTTAAACATATAGTTCGAACAAAATTATCTCTATCTATAAAAGGCAGTGTGTGTGTGTGTGTGTGTGTGTGTGTGTGTGTGTGTGACGAATGCACGGCCGCAATTTTCGACGGATTTGCACCAAAATTTACATGCACAGGCTCCAAGTTAGCGAAAAGGCCAAGACTGACTTTGCATTTCCCAACTCCTATCGATAGTGGAAATAATCGATTTTTTCATGCTTCTACGCCAGTTTTCATGTAGTTTGCGGCCATTTTCTACTGGCCAGAGTGAGAGCCTATAGCTAGCTGCCACAAATTGGCAGGAATATTCTATTGGCCAGCGTGAGAGCCAACAGCTGACTGACACGAATGTTAACTAGCATGCAAAAAAATCGATAGCTGCATTCGTCACAAGTGGGAAAAATTTAAATCTGCATGGCACGTTACTCCAATTGGCTCATTCGCTTGCTTAAACTCAACGTTGATTCTGATTCCGCAGAATTGGGTTGGGTGTGAAAAAGTATTTGTTGTTAACATTCTTTTTTCATTCAGTTTTTCCAGTTACGAGTCCTTTTTTAAAGCTGATCGTTTTGTGTTCATTTTGTTTAGTTCTTTTTTCGTAACAGATTTAATGTTTAGTATAGAGCTTAGAAAAAATTTACAGTGTGAGATAGGCAAGAAGTAAGGCATGTAGCAACATCAGCACTGCTAAGGGCACTCCTTTAAAGGCAAGGAAGAGCAAAAATATTTTAAGTAATAGTGATTGCTGTGTGAGTCGTACGATTTTTGAATCAAGCACGGGCAACACCGGGTCATGCTGCTAGTTTAAACATATAGATATAATAAAATAAAATAGAATGCAACTGTTAACAGAAGATACTTTATATAGGTTGTAAATAAAAATAACCAATCAATGCAAAATATCAAAATGTCAGCCGAACACTAATAGGTCTGTACTACATGTTACCAACACTACTAGAAGATTAATGTAAAAATTAAACTACATCGAAATTGATCTTACTAACAGAAAGATAAGCCTTATATGGCGCAACAAGTTTTAACTAAAATCTAAGAAAAAACAGTTGTCAAATTTCAAAGTTCAACAAGATTGTAGGGTCAAAGGTATGGTACGTTTGCAATTTACCGTTAATTCAAATCTTTGATTTAATAAAGCATCCCTATCCAAGAACCTGATAATCTGCATTTTCCCCGTAACCTCAGAAAACAAAGTTCATATAAGGATCTACATGTCTTTGTCAGTTTTAAAATTTTCCATTTCACTTCAGAGTTTTTATTTTCATCTTTCAAAATCCAAAAATATTTTGAAAGTGATGTATTATTTCTATAAGTATTGTCATTAAAAGACAATATGTGTTGATACCACCGGGTTTTGAAAGAATTCTTAGTACTACCATTATACAACTTTTCAACCTTCGGATTTTCCATTGTACAGATAGAACAAAGATACACAAGAAATTCAGTTAAACATTTGTTTGATAATGGGCATTGGTTAGGATTCCCACAATTACATTGGTCGGTATCCTTAACAATATTTTCATTGGAAATTTTATTATGATTAAGATTATTAAATTGGTTCAGAGTTCTATTGTTACCGTCCTGTGTATGACGTTAAACTGCATCCAACAGCAAGGCCTCTGATCAGGAGGTTTTGAGGAGCGTGGAACCACCTCTTAATTGCTGGTGTTCCCAGGTCCACCCTGACCCTGGGTGGTAGCACCTGTTAGGGTCTCATCTATGGGCAAATAGTAAACCACTAGTTTTGTTCCAGATCTTATCCACGTCCTGGGTATGACAATAAACTACATCCGAGTCCTGGGTATGACGATAAACTACGTCCAACAGCAAGGCCTCAGATAATGTTTTCGGAAAAATAATGTTGCCAGCTATACGTTTTTGAAAAAGTAATGTTGCCAGCTATACGTTTCTGGAGAAATAATGTTGCCAGCTATACGTTTCTGGAAAAATAATGTTGTCAGCTATACATTTCTGGAAAAATAATGTTGCCAGCTATACGTTTCTGGAAAAATAATGCTGCCAGCTATGCATTTTTGAAGAAGTAATGTTGCCAGCTATACGTTTTTGAAAAAGTAATGTTGCCAGCTATACATTTTTGAAAAAGTAATGTTGCCAGCTATACGTTTCTGGAGAAATAATGTTGCCAGCTATACGTTTCTGGAGAAATAATGTTGCCAGCTACACGTTTCTGGAAAAATAATGCTGCCAGCTATGCATTTTTGAAGAAGTAATGTTGCCAGCTATACGTTTTTGAAGGAGTAATGTTGCCAGCTATACGTTTAATAGTACTATATATTTAATATATATATATATATATATATATATATATATATATATATATATATATAAACTTAATTTAGCATTAAATGACCTACAGTGGTTGATATGCCATAAAACCCAACCAACCAACCAATTCTATTGTTATGCAACTTTATGATTTTCTCGAGATTATTGGTGCAACAATAACTTAGTTTTAAGGTATTTCTGTTAAATATTTTACAAAGAGGTTACTTTCCGGAAAATGTTTATCAATCAATTTGTGAAATTTATGGCCTAACTTAGTGCTAACTAATTGATTAAATGGGGGAGTGTACCAGATGATCTTCCTATTCTTATTTCTTTTCTTTTAATTACAATTATCATATTTCCTCAACTGAATTTCAGCGCACATATTCCCGCTATTATTTAGAACTTTATTGTACATACTGCTATGCTTCTGAAACGCATCATTGGCCAATGAATGATTGCTGATTCTACGTTCTACAGAGGAAAGAATATGTTGATTACAGATGGAGGGGGATTGGAATTGGGATGAATATAGATTGGGTTAGCATTATTTTTCATATAAGGCTGAAAATTGTAGAGTACCGAAATCAGCAAAATAAGCGGCCGCGTCAATAGCTCCGAGGCGCAACGAACGGCACGCGTCGACGGCTCGCTTAGTGGTAGAAATATTTCCGGTTTTCTCGATTGTAAAGAAAGTTCATGTATGAGTTTTCATTGTTTTGTTTTGTTTTTTAGAAGCGGATATTTTTACTATAATATAATATAATATTTTACGTATCCTGTACCTGTAACGGTATTCACCCGAGGTGGGTTGAGCCAATATTGGAGTTTCATGGGAATTTGGAATTCACAAGCGATCCCCAACCGCATGTATAGCATGAGATTTGATTATAGTGGTGAAGGTTTCGTGCAGGACCATCCACACTTTTTGAAAGGCCGATTACAGAGACCTGGTGCACTACGTGCCACAAGGTCCCCAAACGACCCTCCGCAGGTTTTGAATTCAGAGTTATTCCTTCTCCTAGACCAGTTGTCATCCAAGGCTATAGTCTGTCCTGCTATTTACCCATAGCTGGAGGGAGAAGAAGATGATTCACAACTTTCCCAAGGGTATTAGCACGTAAGTGAATATAATGGATTCGACTGGAATTCGAACTCGGCTCTCCGATTCCTCAATCCAAGCCGCTATTCATTACTCCACCGTGCGCACACATGCATATTTTATTTCATTCTCTGTTCTTATGTTCCATCGGGATTTGTTCTTTTGCAGAATATGGCCATTTGTAAGCGGGACAAAACCTAGATTTACTCCTGACCACCGAATGAAGAAGCACGTTACCTCATACCTGCATCCAGTTTTTGAAAGCGCAAGAAAGATCTGTAATAAAGAGTTATACAAACAACCATCCGGATGAGAAGTTAGACAGTCTCTCACACACTGCGGATCGAGAATGTGAGGTCCATGTATCGGAGCAAGGGCGCCGTGTGCCTTGTACAAACACACTAGCCGAAGGGAATTAGTGATGTTAGGAGTTGAATAAAAATGTAAAGTTAAATACGCAAGTTTCAAGTTTCATGTTTCTTCATTACACTGGTTCTTCACAAGGAGAACCAACTTATTTAATCGAAATTTGATGCTTTCCTCAAAAATTAAGGGCATTGAATAATTACTGGGCTACACATTACTCGAAAGCAAATGCGTACCTGCCACTGAAAAAGAACATCAGCTGTGTTTCATTTTCACAGATTGAGAAGCTAATACTTTATTACAAAAAAAAAAAAAAAAAACACCGCTTTAGCCTTTATTTTTTTATATAACAAATAATGATCTGGGAGTATTAGTGAATTTATTAGTGAATTCTTTCCTTGCTTAACGCTCTACAAACGTGACCTTATACCAGCATTGGCTTTGTCCAACAACAGCCCAAATAAAAATATCGCTCTTGATACAAACTATAATTTTAAAACTTTGATCCTCATTCAACGTGTAAGTTTCTTCTGACCTAGAATCTCAACAGGGTACCATGTCGAGCAATTCCTCTTCATGGTACCCCTCAGGGCAATGCAGTTTATTTCGTGGCGATCATGTCCATTCCAAATAATATGCTAGTTTAGAGACAGCGGCAAGAAAAAGCCCTGACCTAAACTATTATCGAACGCCCATGAGAGCATGCCCTTACAAATATAAAGTATTCCATCTGATCTGTAGCTGGGAAGAGAAGGACTAGATTCATGTCTTTCAAAAGGGCTTTATCATAATGCCGACATGAAATAGTCTATGGTGGAGGTTGAACCAAGTTCGCCAATTCCGTCCCCGGTATCACACACCACCTTGATCTCAATGAGGTCCCACATACATGTCCCGGTTCGCCAAGTCAGATAGGTATCTATCCATATAGATATTAGTTTCTTTGTTGTAATTAATATTATTAAAAGTTGATAAGCAAAGTTTTTTACTGTAAGTCTGCATGCATGCGCGTGTGTCTATGTGCGCGTAACACGAGAGAAACACAGCTACCTTGCTATAATGCAGTTCTTCAGCTGGCTATGAATATATTAAATATGCCTCGCCTTTCCTCAGCTGGGTGTTTCGCTTTGAGAATACTACATGAATCTGCCACACGAACTGTAAACAGACATTAACATTGAATAGCAGGTTCTTTTGTGAATAAACGGATCGCATTTTTTTGTTACGCGCAAACAGGTTGAAAAGATTTTTTTTTTGGCTTACCTCGAAAAGATGTTGTAGCATAGCTACGGGCGTTAATGGGTCTGTCCCCATTCCCATAAATACAGTTGTGATTACTGTAAGCGTTGGTTTGCAGGTCTAAATTTGGCGATTCTTTGTGGAATTTGCTTGGCTCACTTCTAGCAGTTGACTACTACTTCTACGCACCGCTGGTGAATCTTATATGCTGTTCTTGTCTTAAGTATTATCGTTCATTACCAACCTTCGTTTGATTATTCTATTCAGTAACCTTCCCTAGGCTAGAACAGATGTTTTGACAGGTGACTGGCAAAAAATCAACCAACTTCAATCCCGATGAGAATCTTTGAGGAATCATGAAAGAGTACACGTTGAAAAGTGAACAGTAGAATATGTAATTCTGAAAGAATTAAAAGTCTTACCAGGATTTATTATTGGTGGCTACAATCTTAACAACATAATTTATTTAAACTTTTTTCATTTACCCCCCCACACACACACACCATAGAGAACATTTTCTGTCTACCATCAATATGTCTGATGCTAGACTCTAGGAGAGCAACACACTGTGTCTTCTTGGACACACGTTTTCCACAGACTTGAAGTGGGGCGACTACATCGATTCATGAGCTGCATCTACTGCAAGAAGAGTTGGGTCAATGTGAATTGCCAGGAATGTTTTTATCGTCAGAATCTATCTTACTCATTTAA
This sequence comes from Acanthosepion lycidas, assembly GCA_963932145.1. Lineage (NCBI taxonomy): Eukaryota > Metazoa > Mollusca > Cephalopoda > Sepiida > Sepiidae > Acanthosepion > Acanthosepion lycidas. The sequence goes on from OZ010573.1 coordinate 122,867,794, forward strand.
AAATCTACCATTCGTGTGTGTATTGAATACTGTTGACATATCTGGTCTGGTGCTCCTGCTGTACATCTTGAGATTCTAGACGAAATCCAGAAAAGGATCTGTAATGTAATCGAATATCTCGATTTCAGTCCCTTTCTCGCCGACGTCATCTGTTTTTTTTTCTATAAATATTTTTATGGCAGCTGCTCTGACGAGATTTTATCCAAGGTTCCCCGACTACGTGAATTTAAGCGTGCTACTAGATTGACATGTAGGTCCCTCCCTTCTACTGTTGAAACAGCTAAATGCAACTGGCACATCCTACTCAAATAGATTCTTCTCTCGCACTTCCCACATGTGGGACTCCCTTCAGTTTACCTGCTTCCATGATAACTACAATCTTCAAAATTTTAAATGCAACATCAGTCGCCATCTTCTTTATTCGTTTAACTTTTGTCCTTTCCTCAGCCCTCTCTATTCTCAGTCTTCTCTCTCACTTTCATTTCCTATAACCCCTGCGTACTAGTGGCATTCCCGCTTTGCTTGGGGTAAAATTATTTTAAAAATGTTCAGATGACAGTGTTGATAGTAGACATAGAAAGGAAACTAGAAGCACTCCTACAAAAGGTGGTGGAGGAGAGCGAGAAGAAAGGAGTAAAAATCAATTGCAAGAAGACAGAATTGACGGTTGCTAGCAAAGGGAACAGACCAACATGTAAATTACAAATTAGAAATATCAAAATCAAACAAGTACAAAAATTTACATATTTGGGGGGGGGGCGTTTTAACAGAAGACTGAATGAACGATACTGAAACCCGATGTTGCACTGGCATAGCGAAAGATGCCTTCCAAAAGTTAAGCAATATATTAAGAAACATAAAAAAATCGTTAGAAACAAAGAAACGAGAACTGAACTGTTATGTAATACCAGTTCTCCTAAATGCCACTGAATGTTGGACAATCTCCTCAAAAATAAAGAAGATATTTGAAGCAACAGAAATATGGTTCTACAGAAATATGCGGAAAATACCAATAGACCTAACATGTGAGCAAGAGCAAAGTTTTAAAGAAAATGGAAGCAAAATGGACAATTATACTTAACAGAAAGAGAAATTTCCAAGGCATATCATGTGGAAAGATGTCTTGAAAAATTTGATACCAGACAGATTGAGGGCAAGATGGATAAAGGAAAAGGGCATAACCTACCTAGCGATCTTGAGTAAATGGCCAGTGGAACAAGATTTAGGAGAGATTATAAAAACACAAAATTTATTAAGAGCTAGCAAGGACAGGGAATTGTGAAGAGCCATGATCAAGATAGGGTTTAGGAGAGATAACAAAAACACAAAATTTATTAAGAGCTACAAAGGACAGGAAATTGTGGAGAGCCATGACCAAGACAGGGTTTAGGAGGGATAACAAAAACACAAAATTTATTAAGAGCTTCAAAGGACAGGAAATTGTGGAGAGCCATGACCAAGACAGGGTTTAGGAGGGATAACAAAAACACCAAAGTTATTAAGAGCTACAAAGGACAGTTGCTGTAAACTTGGGCATGCGAGTGGTAATCGAAGAGCTGAGTTCCAATTCCAGTCGGGAATTGTATATGTACCCATCCGAAAAGTACGAATCTACTTTTCTCTCTAGCTCTGCATCGCTAAAAACATCATCTCAAAAAAATAAATTAATCTAATTGCGTACAAAATATTTAGATTTCGGCATTAAATAACCCATAGAGGTGTTGATATTCCGCTAAACAAAATCAACCAACCAACAAAGGACAGGAGATCGTGGAGATCTATGATCCCTTAGGTGGTAAAGTGACATGTCGTGTAGAAAAAGAAAAATTGTCTACACACCAAATCTGGATGATAATTAAAAAGCGAACCATAAATTTTCGGAAGTTCGCTTCACCTTTTGAAAACAAGATTGAATTTCCTGAAAGCTTCTCGTGCAAAATTAAGTATAAACTCTTGATCGTACATTGATTTGGCTTTACCTGTCAAAGAAGTCAGTTTTAGGACGAGGCACCCTTTAATTTTTCAGAACTTACTGACGGTAAATAGAGCATTGTTTATTTGTAAACTAAGTTTTTATTGTTTTTCAACGAAACGAGAAAGGTCACTAGATTAAAGAAATAATCCTGCACTAATCGGATAAAATTTAGAAGGAAGAGCAATTGGATTAATCCCTTTTACTACGAGATATTATGACACCTTATAACAAAACAACGAAAAGAACCACTCGGTTGGCGAGACATACATTTCACCGACTGCATCTCTGCAGAGTGGTAAGACCCAATCTCAAAAAGAGGCCACTTTCAATTTGTTATATGGCGTTATATACTACAGAATTACTCATTGAGCAAGTAAAGACCAGAAAAGTAGGCCTGTTTCAAAATGTCTGAATTTCATAGATTTTAGGAGAATAATTAAAAGTTAACAAAATTCTTTATAATTGACTTAATCTTTAATGAACTAATGTAGATTAATAAATTATTTAATTAAATCAGCGCTCTATAGATATTCAATGTCTTTAATTTTGCGATGTAAAAAGTTACTTTACGCTATAAGAATTGTGGTAAAAATCAAAATACTGTATTTTTTTTTACATTTTAGAAATAGAAATGCAGATTACAGAAAAAAGTTAAACTTTATCGTTGCTTACTTACATTATTTACATTATTCGGACTGTTATCCTCATCTTCGTTGCCATATTCACAACGTTTCGGCCGTTGTATGCTCCGGCCTTCTTCAGGATCTGTCTATACCTCTGAGATGGGTTATTATGATTACTTACATTATTTACATTATCCGGACTGTTATGCTTATCCTCATTGCCATATTCACAACTTTTCGGCCGTTGTACACTCAGGCCTTCTTCAGGTGATTGAAATTTCGAACCGAACCCTTTATTTCGTCCACCAGAGTAGATTGTTCTAGTTCCATGTGCCATGCCTTTTCTGGGTGTCTTAGTTATTTCCCTTTAACTCAACTCTCCAACTTTTGGTTCACCACTGCTGTGGCCTGATATTGAACTTCACAAATCTTTGGGTATAGTCACTGGTTCTTACCAACGTCTTTATCCCATGAGCCATGTGTCCTCAGGGACGTGGGTTAGATCCGGTGATTAAGTGACAAGACCAAGATTTCTAAATTACATTTTTTTAGTGAATTCCGTACAAAAAAGTTTGTTTTTGCAGTAAATATAAAATATATACCGAAGTTCGAAAGGAGTAAAATAAACAAATATGTTGACTCAAATTAAATAATTTAAAGTTATTCCAAGTATAAAAGCAAAAATTTGTTTTAATTTCTCAAGTTCATTACAGAAGCGAACCTAAATTGAAACCAATCCACGTCATTCCCAGTGGAACAAGGATCTTTTGAAATAGGTCTTCAGTTCTGGCCATTAGTTGCATCAAGAGTAGACCTCGAGTATAGAACGCCATGTTTTGATATTGACAGGTTATAATGTAAGCCCGAGCCGTGTCTACCTTTTTGACACTAATCTAAATCAAACCTTTTGACGGGTGTAAGGAGGAACTGTATATACCTATCGATTAAACTCATTATGATTTTTGTCCGGCAAAACCTATATCCAACATTAAATAACCCAGCAAATGTTGATATGTCGTTATATTAACGCGGAATAAGAAATACCTATACTCTGTAATTAGTACTTCTGCAAACATACACCTGCTAAAATCGGCCCTTTCGCCTGGGGCTTTAGAATACGCCGACTGCACCTCTGTAGAGGGGTAAGACCCCCCCCCCAATGAGGCGTCCTGGGTATGACGTTAAATTGCATCCAACAGCAAGGCTTCTGATCTGGAGGTTTTGAGGAGCGTGGAAGCACCTCTTAATTGCTGGTGTTTCCAGGTCCACCTTGACCCGGGGTGGTAGCACCTGTTAGGGTCCAAGCTATGGGCAAATAGTGAACTCCTAGTTTTCCAAGTTTTACTCACGTCCTGAGTATGACGGTAAACTACATCCGCGTCCTGGGTATGACGGTAAACTACATCCGCGTCCTGGGTATGACGGTAAACTACATCCGCGTCCTGGCTATGATGATAAACTACATCCACGTCCTGGGTACGGCGATAAACTGCATCCAACAGCAAGGTCTCAGATAATGTTTTCAGAAAAATAATGTTGCCAGCTCTAAGTTTTTGAAACAATAATGTTGCCAGCTCTAAGTTTTTTGTAAAAAAGTAATGTTGCCAGCTATACGTTTTTTTGTTAAAAAGTAATGTTGCCAGCTATACGTTTATTGGTAAAGGAATAATGTTACCAGCTATACGTTTTTTCGTAAAGGAATAATGTTGCCAGCTATACGTTTTTTTGTAAAGGAATAATGTTGCCAGATATACGTTTTTTTGTAAGGGAATAATGTTGCCAGCTATACGTTTTTTATTCCATACAAAATAGGCATTTAAAATTCATATAAACTGGATTTGGCATTAAATAACCCACAGTGGTTGATATGCCATAAAACCCAAACAAACAAACAAACAAACAAACAAACAAAACCTGCTAAAATTAAGTCCTATTGACAATAAAAATAAGGAAGACCTCTTTGGAAAGTGTCTGATTAATATAAATATCCCGAATGCTCATTCTTTATGTCACGTACGTGTTTTACTATATTTTACAAAACCTTGCATCGCCAAATTCTGTCAGACTCTTACATTTTAGAGTTGGCGCCTTGCAAACTGGGACTTTTTTCAAACGGTCCTGGCTATAAAGCTAAAGTACATCCGCGTCCTGGGTAAGACGATTGATGTAATGAATATGCATACACCTGGTTTCCCCTCACAGTAATATGATTGGCTGGTGTCAGCCATAAATACAGACTGATGTGGAGGTACATAAACTACGTCTATTGACTACGCCTATTGTCGTCGCCTATTGTCGTCGCCTATTGTCGCATATTGTATACCACTACGACAAGGACCAGTCCATTACGGTTATCTGGTAGATTGTCCTACTCGGTTACAGTAGTCAACAACCACTTTGCTACTTCGAATAAATATATCCCTTCCGGGACATAACAACGATAAACTACGTCCAACAGTAAGGCCTCTGATCAGGAGGTTTTGTGGGGTGTGGAACCACCTCTTAATTGCTGGTGTTCCCAGGTCCACCCTGACCCGGGGTTGTAGCACCTGTTAGGGTCCCAACTATGGGCAAATAGTTAACCTCCAAACTGGGGTCAAAACTATAAGTGTAAAAATAGGCTTTAATACCAGAAATAAATTTTTAAAGAAAACATTATTACCAGCAATACATTTTCGGAGAAAAATATTACCAGCAATACTTTTTTGAAGGAAAAAATATTACCAGCAATACATTTTTGATAAAAAAATTATTACCAGCAATACATTTTTGAAGGAAAATATATTACCAGTAATACATTTTTGAAAAGAATATTACCAGCAATACATTTTTGAATGAAAATATATTACCAGTAATACATTTTTGAAAAAAAATATTACCAGCAATAAAAATCATGTCGGTTGAGGTTGATATACCGTAAAACAAAAGAAACTAAACTTTTTTCAAAATTTAAAATCATCATTGAAAGGAAAACTAATTCAGACCGTGGATGAGATTAAGGAAAACACAATGTCGCGTCTGAAGGCGATCCTCAAGCAGGACTTGGTACATTGTTCTGAGTAGTGGAAGGAACTCTTGGATAAATACGTGTGGTACTTTTGAGGAGTTTTTTGACAGAGACTAAGATACTCTTACACTTGGAAGTCTAGATTTCTGTTAATAAAAAAATAGCTGGATACTTTCCGAATACATATCGTAAATGAATATGAATACTTGCTAAGCATAGCTTAGTGAAGCACAAGGTCACAAAATTGGAGCACTCGTGACGATTGGTAATCCGTTCGCAAGACGAGCTTGCTAACCTTTGTTTTATAACAGCCTTTAATGAGTACATATACGGTCGCCTGTTTATTCGTCTCTCAAGTTAGTGAATTCGTTCTTCACAAAGTAACCTTGAATTTGTGCCTTTTGCCCGACTTGACTAGCTTTATATATGCATATACATACATTCATCTTAATAGACTATCTAAGGACTCATACATATATATATATATATATATATATATATATATATATATATATATATATATATATATATATATATATATATATATAAATTCAAGCATACGCATATTGTGTCGGACGAAAGAAAGGGCTGAAAAATTATCGGCCTAACTTAGAAATTTTTTTTGTTTTTTTTTAATTCTGATGTCTGGTCAGATATTTTTTTTTCGTGCTTCGGATGGAAAAATTTTCAACGCCCCTTCGTACAGGTTATTCAAATATTAAAACAAAAACATGTACATATAACTATATATCAACTTAGATATACGCATTCAAGAAATTTTTTTTATATCTAAAAGTATTTCTCTATATTTGTGAGGTGGGACTGGTGCGTGTATCGACATATAACACACAAAACACACTTCCATCCCCCATACACACATACAGCCATCCTCATTTGAACCTGCTGTAGCCTCTCCTGCTCCACCCGCATGCTGATTTCGTGC
>OZ010573.1:122876841-122881841 GCA_963932145.1 Acanthosepion lycidas
AATAAATTTTCATCAGTTTTTTTCAGTTTCATTATTCTTCGTATATGTTCATCACAGAGCATTTAATAAGGACTCAGTGACCCACGAGACATCCGTAAAGACTTTCATGTTGCATCGCTTTTACTCGATTTACTTACCTGCTTTCGCTGACTTGCTAAGAAATTAAATGATAAAATTATTATAATCTTTAAATAACGAGATATCGAAGGTGAAACGTCAATAGTAATTATCTCGGGTCTCCCAGTGCGTTGATAGACTCCAGTTATCTATAGTAACTCCATGAATTTATCATTTTTATTCCTGTTCGGATCGTTCTGAGACCGATACGACAATTGTTTACTCTTCCCTTTGTGAGGCTTACATTAAGAGTTCGTCTCCACTTTAGTATTCGTTGTATGCTTCTGTATAGATATTAGTTTCTATTGACATGTCTTCTCTAAAAGAGTCAATGATGGTCTGGGTGTGTGGACACCGATATATGACTTCTCTAAAAGCGTCAATGATGGTCTGGGTGTGTGGACACCGATATATGACTTCTCTAAAAGCGTCAATGATGGTCTGGGTGTGTGGACACCGATATATGACTTCTCTAAAAGCGTCAATGATGGTCTGGGTGTGTGGACACCGATATATGACTTCTCTAAAAGTGTCAATGATGGTCTGGGTGTGTGGACACCGATATATGACTTCTCTAAAAGCGTCAATGATTGTCTGGGTGTGTGGACACCGATATATGACTTCTCTAAAAGCGTCAATGATGGTCTGGGTGTGTGGACACGGATACAGGTCTATGGCTTTTTTCGGGTTATGTGCAGAGTAATACTTGCAGACACAAATTTCACATTTCTGATAGATATGCGAAATCTTTGGTGTTCCTCTTGTATGTAAAAGAAATGGAATTGATTAACAAATCAATAAACTACAAGATCTTTCAGGCTACAATCTGAAACCCTCAAGACTCACCTGTCATTGTAAATACATTTTACGATAAAATTATATCATGTTCAAGTTTTGAACCAATAAAATACCATTGCAATATGGTTGATTTTGTTCGTTATGTTTTTTAACGTTTTACAAATTTTACGGATGGTTTTCAACATGTCTTGCAAACATTTTCTTAAGTAAATATTGAGGAATTTGCAGAACTGCAATAACTTAATTAAATTCTAAAAAGGAATTATTTTCATTATTAATATGAGTTTATTTTACTTCCTTTTGTTGTTGGTTTTATATAAAAAGTTATAAAGTACGACTGAAGAAATCCTGTGAGTAAAACGAGCGAAATCTTGTAATAATTAAAATAAGAACATTAACCCAAGAAAATCACAATATATATATATATATATATATATATATATATATATATATATATATATAAAACAAAGGATGTCCGTGTGTCTGTCTGTCTGTGTGATACCTTTTCGCTCGAGATCCATCCAACATTGTACAATGTAAGAGATAGGTTCTTAGCGTTAAAAATCGATAATTTTTAAAAATCAATAATCGATAAAGCCGATTAAAAATCGATAAATTCAACATTTTTCCTCCGATTTCGTTCAAACTCCGTATGTAAGTTACTTACATCATTGCGAGCTCAACAATTCCTCATTTTTATTTCTACTCCACTTCGTTTAGCGAAAAACCGCGAAAAACGAAAAGATCGATTTCAACATAAATTTTAAACTAAAAACTCCCTCAATTTTCAAGCAATCTCATACAAAATACACTCAATTGTAGCCAACAATAAGTCGATTGTTTAACAGTCATTTAACTTGATAATTAAGTCCACCCATAGAGTGAAAACCTGCGTAAATAGCGAAAAATGGCAATTTTTCTTTCTTATTCAAGCAATTTTCATCAAACTTAACAATTGCTTTATAAATGTATCTTCTATTACATCACTGGTAGCACATTGACAAATTAAATTTCAAAAACTCCAAAATAATTGTAGTCTGAAGTGGGTCTTCATGTTACCTGTTTTGCCCCTTCATGTCCTCGTCTAACTTCGACTGAATAAATACAGACTACTTCTGTTATACCAGTAACTGCATTATTTTAAAATGTTTTTAATGAAAGTACTTTAAAGTAATTGAAGATAGACTCTGTAACATCGAAACATGATGCTGTTTATGCTCCATTCTAATTGAACGCTTTTTCTGATCGACCAGCTGGGTATTGTTGCTAGTTATATAATAATCTTCTTAACATTATAGTTACTTAGTCGTTTATTTAACATAGCATATCATTGTTCATCTACTATTATATGCGTTTACTATTTCGATAATAACCGTTAATGGCCACCGGCCTCCGAATAGGACGGTAGACAATAACCGGTTTAGATAGAAATCCATGGGTTTAGATAGAAATATGTCATTAATGGCTAATTTTTAAAAGCCTATAATACAGGAGATTTATTTAAAAACTTACAATCAATACTGTATTTTTATTTTTATTCTTATAATTAATGCTTGATTTTATGACAGGCATTAATATGTTAAAATTCAATATTAATTTGAATATTTACAATACTCGGAAATTGTCAAGGCAGATGCGTCACCGTTTCATAAGTCTTGGAAGCAAAATAGATTGTTTTGTGCTCTTCTCTATTGAGAACAATATTTACTGAATTTTAAAATATCGGATTGAATTTTTTATTCAATAAAAATCTTTTAAGTATGGCGGCAGCTTCTTCACCACCCACTAAATCTTTGTTCTCAAACTAAGGGCGCGGCGTATATATCGGTGCGTTTTATATTCCGAAAAATACGGTAATTATTTCAGGACAAATTTCATACACTTAATCTAACAACTATTACGGGACAGCGATAGTAATTGTTTTTTGTCCTGTCATCGTAAACTTGATCTTATTTTTATGGTTTCTTGTTTCAAGAGAAATATTTTATAGATTTCAAACGAGAAATGTTACTGGCTGTTCGGTCAATAAATACCGAATGCATTATTTAAAGAAAAGCGACAACTTGATTTCAGAGTTGCTTTTTTTCGCACAAGCAGTACAGTGCAGTAATGTATAGCGGCTCAGATTGAGGAATCGGAGAGCCGAGTTCGAATTCCAGTTGAATCCATTACATTCACTTACTTGCTAGTAACCTTGGGAAAGGTATGAATCCACTTCTTCTGCCTCCTCCCCCAACGATGTGTAAATAGCAGGACAGCCTTGGATGACAACTGGTCTACCACAGAAAGAAATGGCAACGTACTGCGGGAAAAAAATCTGCCTCGTCAGTCATGTATCGAAAGATACATGATCGCCTAAGCGTGTATGACGCATGGCACATAACTAACTGAATATTCTCCCTTCTTCTATAAATATAAAATTACGGCTAATATTGACATTACAAGTTATAATTTCTAAATCTTTTCATAAATTAAACTTTATCATAGGTAAGCATATAGAAGGAAAAACATTATATATATATATGTATATGTATATATATATATATATATATATATATATAGTGATTTTCCAAGCGTAGCTCGGAAGTGGCACAAAGCCGAAAGTATGAAGCACCCAGTGAGGATCGAACTCACTACTCAGTCGCAATATATATATATATATATATATATATATATATATTATATATATATATATATTATATATATATATATACATTATATATATATATATATACATTATATATATATATATATATATTATATATATATATACATTATATATATATATATATATATATATATATATATACATTATATATATATATATATATATATATATATATATATATATATATATATAGTGATTTTCCAAGCGTAGCTCAGATGTGGCACAAAGCCGAAAGTATGGAGCACCCAGTGAGGATAGAACTCACTACTCAGTCGCTATATATATATATATATATATATATATATATAATGTTTGCCCACCTCGATGTGGTGTAATGGTTAGCAAGCTTGTCACGCTAGAACTATTGCGACTGAGTAGTGAGCAGTATGCTCCCTACTTGTAAAATCAGTGCTAACGCCGATGTATAAATGTAAAATTACAATGCATGTAAGGCCTGTTTCTTTCCCGGTTTATTTCTTTTTGATGACTGCTGTAACTTCTTTTGTTTCGAGAATCCAATGATCTATAAATTATCTGCTTAGAGAATAACTTAATGTAATCAATGAAGAAGAAATGTTTGGGTTCCGACAAACTGATATGATTTGTTTTCTTTTGGACTCGGGATGTCGACTGGGCAAGGGTCGACATTGTTTGGCGTGGAGCTAAAGGAAGACATGTACATTTGTGCTCGAAAAAAAATGAAAACGAAATCGAAAGGGAAAGAAAAGAAACAAACTGCAGAAAAATAAACGGAAGGGAAAATGAATGAAATGAGCTAATCAAGAAAAAGTGGAAAAAATGGACGGAAAAAAAGGAACGAACGAACGATCGAAAAAGCAAGAAAATTCATACAAACTAAACAAGGCGTATATGCAGAGATTCATGCAGAATTGAACGAAGCCAAAATGAATGGAATAGAATTGGTAAGGCAGAGAATTAAAGGAAAGAAATAACAAAACGAGTTGAATGAATTATGAATATTTCAACATCAGAAAAGTTTTTTAAAAATTAAAATGCATCCAATTTGTTCGTTAAATGGATTTTATTTTAACAGAAGACCAGTCTTCAAAATCTTTACGTTTTGTCTAACGTCACAAGAGAATCGAGGATAAATCAAGTTTGATAGAATGGCAGCGTTATGGATCATTGCTTCGATAACCAATATCATAAGATGTTTTAACAAGCATCTTTAACAATTATTTCTTCTAACTGGCCAGAGCGAAATGTCTTTTGGGCTGTGAATTTGTCATATATCCGTCATGTGTTAGTTATGTGCTTAGGCGATACACGCTTAAGATACACGCTTGGGCGATCATATATTTTCGATATATGACTGACGGGGGAGATTTCTTTCCCGCTGATAGACCAGTTGCCAACAAAGGCTATAGGACACAGTCTGTCCTGCTATTTACCTATA
>OZ010573.1:122886841-122889341 GCA_963932145.1 Acanthosepion lycidas
TCCAAAAACCAAAACTTAAAACCAAACAAAAATTTACAAAACAAATTATTCATCCATAAATGATGAAAATAATAAATAATACATATAAAATTGTAATCTAGAGGTCAGTATCAAAAATAATTCTAACCTATTTACATACACACTTTCTCCAGCCACCCAACAAGCATAAATAAACAATAAAATAGTCATGACCATAAATAAGACTAAGCATTACTTCGAAAGAAAAAAAAATTGAAAAGGTCCGTTTCTTTCCTTCCCCAACTTCCCTCAATCCCTTAATGACGTAAATACGCAGCCTGTTAATAAAACATTTATGCATAAAACTGACAGTCACCATGTCTTGATTCATATATTGCAGTGTCTATATTTATATATATATATATATATATGTGTGTGTGTGTGTGTGTGTGCGTGCGTGTATGTTAAAGATCATTTATTTCTGATTAAACACTGCAGTTAATTCTTTATCTTCATTGACTCAATAACTGTTTTAATTTTCATCATGAGGTGTTTTAACGATACATTCTTAATTCTACTTTGATTTGGTTTCGTTCTGCTTTGTTTTTCTTTTCTTTTTTTTTCTTATCTAACTTGGTTCCGGGCTTTCTGCAGTGCTAATGGTCGTCATTGTGAGATTAACAGTTTCCTTATAAGGAAACATTCGGAATTTATTGATCGAGCAGATAACACGATTCGACTTAGTCTTTTCTTCACTTCTTGACCATGGGGCTGGGATCAAGTATAGTATCTCTCCTCGTCATCTTAATGGTAAAGGTAATATTAACAGTTTCCTTATAAGGGAACATTCAGTATTTATTGACTGAACAGCCAGTGTACCTTTCGATTGAAATTTTATAAAGTTTTATATTAGAAGAAGTTTTCAGTACAATAGGTCTCTCAAGTCCACTAACTGTTATTGCTCTTTTTAGTATTGTCCATCAATACTAGAAAGAGCGATAACAGTTAGTGGACTTGAGATACCTATTGTAGTGAAAAATTCCTTTCTAACCTTTTATTTAAAATAGTGTGTAAAGTTAGCATTTCGATTCTGTCATTATTTTCACTTCGAGCTTCATGTGTTATCCATTTTACTTGTTGCTGCTGTTGGTAATCTTTATGTGATGTGGTCTTTGTTATTTAGTATAGATCTTTGTTGGCGGGTTGATATTGTTTACTGGCATGTCAACGACTATGGATTATTCGATTCCGAAATTGAAATATTTTGAACGCAATTTTATGGCTTCAACTACAAATAAAATATATTGTTAGTCATTTTGCTATAAAATATATTGTTGGTAAGTAATTCTGCTTTAAAAAGAAATATCGTTGATAATTTTTAATATAAAAATGTATTACTGGTATTTTTACTATAAAAATGTACTTTTATACTTTCATAGTGTTTTATGGCTTCAACTACAAATAAAATATATTGTTAGTCATTTTTCTATAAAATATATTGTTGGTAAGTAATTCTGCTTTAAAAAGAAATATCGTTGATAATTTTTAATATAAAAATGTATTACTGGTATTTTTACTATAAAAATGTACTTTTATACTTTCATAGTGTTTTTGTTTGTGGTAGGGGTCACTATTTGCCTATCGCTGGGACCCTAACAGGTGCTACCATTCCGGGCCAGGGTGGACCTGGGAACAACAGCAAGAGGTAGTCTCAGGCTCCGCAAAAACTCCAATCTCCTGTTCAGAGACCTTGCTGTCGGGTGTAATTTAACGTCATACCCAGGACTGCTGGTCTTTGTTTGTGATTCTGTAGCGCCAGTCTATAAGAATTGATAAAAGCTTCTCTTCTTTAGACTGAGGGTTTATTCGCTTGAAGTCATTTTTAATCATTGATCTGCGAAAAGAGTTGTATATGGCTGACATCCTAGACAACAGCCCATGCTATTTATAAGCAGTACTCTAGTTCTTAGGTTAATATTTCCGGTTTGTAACATTTTACCCCAGGTAGGATATTAAAATGGTGGGTACAATCCGGAAAGACGAATTTTGTTACAAGATTAGGAACTGAACTCTCGACCTCATGGCCTTTGGTCCAGTAGTAACTTTCGGCAGACTCTTCTCAACTACAATAAGATTAAAAGTCAAACTAAGATGAAACTATTTTACTTTCACTTTCATTTTCCTTTTTCTCATAACGGGCTGGTCACGTCGATACTGGCTAGACCTTTTGTAGTCGGACATTGCATTAACGTCAGCTGTCGTGATAACAGCATTGTAGTTATTGTTGGTGCTGCCGATGGTGATGGCCAAAGTAGTCGAGAGTGATGCGGTGTGGCTGCAAAGTAATTAAGATCGAAATCAATAAATTCCAATCACAAAATGCCTCGTGCCACTTTCACACAATACAATAATTTTATGTTTGCACATCAAAGTACAAACTCAACTGATAACATATATATATATATATATATATATATATATATATATATATATATATATATATATATATATATATATACTAGCATGTAGGTTTGTTAGTATT
>OZ010573.1:122891841-122931841 GCA_963932145.1 Acanthosepion lycidas
ATTCATTATACATATATATATATATATATATATATATATATATATATATATATATATATATATATATATATATATCGCCCTGACGGTCCGTTTAGGTGAAACCTAGGTAGGTTTGCCTGGCTCCTTAGGATTATCTTAGGTTTTGCTCTACTTCGTGTATTGAGCACTCCACGTAGTTGTCTTTTTACTCGTTTTGGAGGTTTTTCTTTGCACTTTGATCTCAAACTCTAGGACGATTGTTTTCGCCTTGGTTTAATGTTCATGGTTCTTTCTTTTTTTAATTCCTCATTTTTCCTTGGATACCGATTTGTTCTACTGCAAGTCGAACTATCCAAGGTTTTTACAAGCGAGTACTACCATATATATATATATATATATATATATATATATATATATATATATACGTTTGCGGTATAAATTAATATTACCATGAAATATTACAGGTACGCGACACATTGAAAAAATGCCGGTCCGCCATATCAGATAGTTTAGAGAAGCACTGGTTTACATTATAGAGCCTTCTTTGAATTTTGTCAAAAATCTCGAGATATGTAGTCGGAGTATTAGACATCGTATGGCGACAATAATCAATACACACACAAATTGTAGATTTATGAATGTACAAGAGGGAGTAAGCCAAAAAAAATTGTCCGGGGCGTCACACCGAACCAACCTTCTTTGCAGCAAACCAAGAAAGATATTCACTATAACTGCTACTTGTACAAATATCCTTTTTCATCTAACCATATATTTTCACCGTGTAGATAATACATATATTATGAGTACTTGATTATAATAAATGCTACGAGACAGGAAGATCGTGTTGATCTAATATTTTAGTTATATAGCCATTCATTGAGGAGTATATCGATGACTATCATTGATAAAAAAAAACATACATTGAAATAGAGATACAAATAAATATGAACAGACTGAGGAAGATAAACACGTTGATATCAACAGAAGCATTCAGTTACGAGCAGGAAGAGGCAAATATTAGCGATCGATATGAACAGACTGTGGTAAAGAAATTGTTGTAACGTAGGGAAGGTTACTGAATAGAATAATCACACGATGGTTGGTAATGAACGATAATACTTAGGACATGAACAGCACATAAGATTCGCCAGCGGCGCGTAGTAGTACTCAACTGCTAGAAGTGTGTCAAGTGAATTCCACAATGTATCTCCGACTATATGATATCTACCAACCGCCCCACTCGGTCAGATGTGGCACAGGGCCGAAATATTTGTCGGGTATCCGAACCCGTAAGCTCGGCCAAAAATTCCGTGTAGACCCCGTATAAAACCGGGTCGGGTAGCTGTTTCCCGAGATGAGAGTTTGACCAGCGCAGCTGGAGACGAATCTCCAACTACAGGATATCTACAAACCGCCCCACGCGGTTAGATGTAGCACAAAGCCGAATTTAATGTGGGGTATCTGAGCACTTAGGCTCGACAAAAATTTCCCCGTAGACCCCGTATAGAAAGGGGTCGGGTAGCTGTTTTCCGAGACGAAACTTTGCCTTTCGACATAGCCCTGTCTGGAGGGATCCTCTCTGTCCAGAGGTAGAGAGTTTGATCAGAACAACTGGAGACGAATCTTCGACTGCAGACCACCATACAGTATTTACTGCTGTATTTATGTGAATGAGGACATACACATTATCGTCCGTAGGTATGCTACAACAGAAATAAATCATGTGGCTTTCTATTTTGTACCAGATACAAATGCCGTCTGGAATCATCATGTCGGTATTTTTTTTATTCCTGGAGCAAAACCACTGGCCTCATTGAGAAATACACAACTACCTCAGCGACCAAGTTAGACGCTAATATGAATCAACCAACCTAGTTTGGGAGGTTTCAGGTGTTTTCTCTCAACATTAAAAAAACAAAAAAGATCAACCCTTCAAAAGTGCGCGTACATGAATGCTAAAAGATTCATTTATTACCAGATGACGCTCAGATGACTACACCTATAGTACTAACGAGCAAAATCATTGTAAAGGCACAGAAGTTATGTATTATTAGGTTGGTGCAAAAATAATGTCGGTTTTTGTCGTTAAAAATACGTCAAAAACCGACATTATTTTTGCACAAACCTAATAGAATTTGTCTATTGTACGAATTTAAACTTGGGGCAAAAGCAGCTTAGATAACTGATAGAACATGTGCAGTGTTAATGGGCTGGTTCAATGAGAGACCTTACAGCTCAAAAGTGGTTCAGGACGTTCCCAATCAGTTGCTGACTGGGGCAGGAAATGGTTGGTTAACTTTAATGCCTCAAAAACAAATCTGCTGTCTATTACCCACCACAGAGAACAATCTCTGCCTCCCATTAAAATGTCTGATGCTCAACTCCACGGGAGCACCTCTTTGAGACTGCTTGGTCTCACACTGTCTGCTGACGTGAGATAGAACAAATACATTGAATCAATAGCTTCATCTATCGCAAGGAAAGTTGGTTCTCTGTGTCGCGCCAGAAAGTTTTTCTCGCCCGAGTTCATCCTTCAAATCTATAAATCAACCATTCGCCCTTGCATGGAATTATTGCTGTCATATATGGACTGGTGCTCCCGCTGTTCGTTTTGAGGTCCTCGACAAAATCCAGAGACGGATATGCAATGTGGTTGGCTCTGATCTGGCATCTCGTTTACAGTCGCTCTCTCACAGACGTACCGTCGCCTCTCTTTTGTCTTTTCTACAAATACTTTCACGGTAGTTGCTCCGACCAGCTACTTTCGCTAGTTCCCAAACTGCATGAATTTAAAGGTCTACTAGGTTGACATCTCAGTTCCAACCTTTCACTCACGAAACGGATAAATGTAGCCGTCTCTTCTACTCCAAAAGCTTCATGTCTCGCACTTCCCGTCTGTGGAACTCCCTTCCTCTTAATTGCTTCCCTGGTAGCTATAATCTCCAAGTATTTAAATGCAATGTCAATCAATATCTCCAGATGCCTTGATCTATTTCCCGCCCTTCCTTTCATCTTTTTCTCTATCACGCCTCTTTACTCTTGCTCCCACTCCTGCGTGCTCCCTTGCGTGCTAGTGACACTTCCGCCTTGCTTCGAGTGAAAAGCTTAAAAAAAAATGAATCCTTCAAAAAGACATGGTGGTTGAGCATTAAGGAGGAAATGCGTAAGATGACGAGAACGAACTGAATTATGGGTAGGTATGAATAAAGTACAATGATTTAATGAATGGTAAAAACAATGAAGAGATTGTTCAGCATTCTCTGCTTTATTGAAGATTATATATTACATAGCAGCGTAGTACTCTGTTCTTAGTTGCTAAGGAAGTTTTCCAATATCTTAATACTTTGCTTAGTTTCTGGAAGGCATATTTTGCTATTTTTATGCATCTTCGGAAGTATGTGTCATATTTTTCGTCTTCTGTTAGTACACTAACAAATAGTTGAATTTTTATACCTACTTGAATTCAACATTCGCAATACCTCACACCTTCGGCTGTATCAATTACTGACAACTATACAATATTTTTCTGATAATTAATAGTTTATTTTTCTTTCTTCGTACTTCGAAAACGATACCTATTCTTTTCGTATCCCAACTAAATAGTTAAATTTATTCATATATTTTTATAATTCTAAAACTAAAAGTAAGTAATGCACAAAAAAGAGAAATCCCGTTAGTATACCGGGCACTTTGAAAAGCCGCAATTTGTCTTCAGTACCCTTGACATATTCTTCAACGTTATTATTTCGTGGTGAAACATGCATTGTAAAAAAATTCTAACAATAAGTTCGCATGTTCATAAGGAAGAAAGCGTTAATTTTACGGAATAAATATAGATTTTTCAACATAAAAGCCACTTAATTAATTCTTGAAGATTACGAGCATACATCGAACTATATGAATGAAAAACTTTCATGTTAAAATTCATACAAGGTTATTATTGATCGATCTACGAATTTTATTTTTAATTTTATGAATGTACGCAGCATACAAAAACTTCTCTAAGCAATTGCATTAAATTAATAATGAAAGAGATCTTTTCTATTTGTTGGTCTCTGCAAAATAATATTCCATGAAGTAATCAAGGATTAAGAGTATATTTCTATGTAAATTTCGAATACGTCCTAAAGAATGTAATTTTGGAGATTGTTTTGAAATATAACAAAGAAGTGATATTTGGATTGCCTGTTTAGTGCCTGGGTAGGCAGGTTCGAACTGTATAGATATATGAGATATTTAGACTGAATAAAATTATGTATTTGGATAGAATGTTTCGGGCTATAATAAAAAAAAAGAATCATTAAAAAGAGATAATAATAATAATAATAATATTTCAATAAGTTTGTAGTGGTGCTGTAAGAATTGTTGGCTAGGGTCACCGTGAATATAATCAAGAAGGAAAGCTGTGTTCTTGTAAAACAACACCCCACATGAATCATGTACAACAAACACGAGAGAAAAATAATCAAGCTCAGTGAACATTAATAAAATATTGTATTAACAATGATATACAAAAATCAACAATAGTATAAAGAAATTTGCTTCCCTTTTTCTGTAATAAAAAGGGTAAGTTTAGCTTATTAATGTTGAGTACTATGTTGAATGTTATTTGACTGCAAAGTTCAATTGAAGTCTTAGCTAAATAAAGAATAATTCCCAGTGTGTTACCAGTGTAGAAAGATGTAATGTTCATGAGTGATATCAATAGGAATTAGTATGATTACTCGAATGAGTAATAATTAAGAATTAAAATGTCACAAGAATATGCGCCGTGCCGTATTCTCCAAGAATTGAACTGCTACTGGCTGTTGGCTAACAGCGAGGGTTTTTTTTTATAGTTACGCATAGGCTTCAGTGAGCATGGCGCCAAAAATATAGAAAGATACTAAAATACGCGATTGGTCAGGAAATGGACCAATCCGTGATTTTAGAGAAAAATTCAAATGACGTGCGATGACAAAATTGTCATATAATAAGTATCATATATTTATGAACTTATGACATTAAAGAAAGCGGAGGTGTGGCACATGTCAGTGATCACAAGTTGGTTTGAAACATAATAAATGATGTGACATTCATACGTGAAAAAGTAATTTATTATTTGATTAAATTTTTCGAGCCATAACAAAGGATGTGACATACACTAAATAAATAATTTAATATTTACAGAAACAACTTCGAAATATAGCAAAAAATTAGATATTTAGGCTGAATAAAGTCATTATTTTACTTTCATAGGAAAATATGTTCCATTAAAAGTGCAAAGAGTAATTTAGTATTTGGATATGGTTTTACGAACCAGAACACAGGATATGACATTTATTTTACTGAAATAATTTCATTTTTCGATGCATTGTTTTTATTACTTTTCACCGAATACAGGGGCCCAACCGAAAGTCAGAAGATTACTGTGTCGTGTTGCATGAGCGTGGAAAGGGCAATGAAATGATACAGGAAAGATAAGGGCTTAACTCTAAACTTTTCAGAGTTAAGTCGATGATGTTAGGCTACAGTGTAGAAGTAGACTCTAGAAGGAACCGGAAACCCAATACTAAACAGGAAAAAGGATTAAAAAAAAACTCGACTACTGTCCAAAAGATCGGAAAGGAGTGTCAAAACCGGCGATACGCGAACCTGTCTAGTGTTATTGAAAGAGGAAAAAAATAATTAGTGAATAAAATTTTAGTGTCCAGGTAGAATTTAGAATATTAACAAAGACCAAAGAAATTAAATTATGATTTTAATGAGCTGTTTCGAGCGTTAACAAAGAATTGGTTTTTTAGTTTGTATAATTAATTAATATTTAGGTCTCTTTCCCTAATATTGCATTTTATGCTATTCCAAATATTATATTCTTTGTTTCGAACTATAACAGGGGAATGATTGCAACATTCTTTATTTAGATAGGTTGTTTCGAAACATAGCAAAGTTTCTTTTAATCTGCATAAATTATTTTAATATTCGATGTTTCTTCCAAACCACATTGAAAAAAAAAAAATTAAATCCAGTCAAATATATTTTGTCTTTTGCCTTCTTTACATTGAGACTATTACAACTTCTTTTGCTGACAGAAATTTGTCGCTTTTAATTTTTTACTCTTGGTAAAGAGCGTGCAAGTTTGTGAAAATAACAGATTTTTTTTCATAATTTTAAATTACATAAAACTAGCTACCAATTTTGTGACAATCTTTTGGCTTCCATATTTTTTTTTTTTTTGGATTGATTTCTTAGATTTTTACAGATGTTAATTAATTTATATATTTATCGCCAGAATATTTTTATCTTACGTCATCTTCTCTCAATCTGTTGTGTTTGTTTTTACTTGTCTTTGAATATTTTTAAGTCCCCTTTTCAGAAATATATTTTTTAAATTAAAATTGCAAGGTTGTCATTCTAGAATGAAGGTCTTCGTTTAAAATTATTAACATTTTCTGCTTTTTTTCTTGTAGTAATAACTCACCTTTTGTATTATTTGGGAAGTCATTTTTCTTTTTTTCCTTTTTTTTTTTTTTTGCTCTTTGCTTCTTATTGTTCATTTGTTTTCCTTTATACATTTTGCTGAGATCAATCTGTCTATCGCCCTCTTTCTCTGTCTGTCTGTCTATCTATCTGTTTCTCTCTCTCTCTCTCTCTCTCTCCATATATATATATATATATATATATATATATATACGTGTGTGTGTGTGCTCGCGCGCATGAGTGCGTGTGGGTGCTCATACGCATATTTTGTGAGAAAAAGGGAAAAAACATTAGGTATACTTTTTATAATTTTCTGAAAGTTTCATTTATTTTTATTTGGTTACTTTTTCTTTTCACTTTCATTTAATTTTTTTTTTTTAATCAAGTCGTTCTCGTCAAAAGTTTCCGACGCCCTCCCCTTTGCCCGTATTATTCAGTCTGGCACTAGATGTCAGATAGGTTCTACTCATTTACTCAAATTTCACTTTCAAAATATTTGGTCTGTTTAGTGTCTGTGCGTTTGTATATGTGTGTGTATGTGTATGTGTGTGTGTTAACTTTGTCTTTTACAGTATTTATTTATTTTTTTTATCAAATTCTAAATTTAATCTTTGAAGATTTTTTTTTTAGTTATCTGTCTATTTTTACATAGCGCTTTTAACTTCCGATATTGCCACAACTTGCACAGGTTTTACCTCAGCCGGCCGCCATATTGTTTTCTCAGTTTGCCCGTTTCAGGCGATTTTTTTTCATACACACGCAAACAAACTCGCACACACATACGCAAACTCACACACACACACACACACAAACACAAACACGCACACGCACACACACACACACACATATATATATATTTGTGTGTGTGTGTATGTACATATGCGTATATATATATATATATATATATATATATATATATATATATATATATATATATATACATTGTGTGTGAGTTTTCGATTTTTTATACTTGATTCTTTCATTATTTTTAGGCGTATGAATATTTTTCTAATTTCGAAAAATTTTTTGCGATTTTCATTTTCGTGGTTCCAGACTTTTTTCTATATTTTTTGAAAATAATTGTGTCCTGATTTTCTTTGCAAAAGACTAAGGCTTTATTTGAAATCTAAATTAGTTTATGACGAATTTGTATTCGCTAGACGTTTTGTTAAGTTATGGGTAATAGTGAGAGTCCTATTTATACTACTTCCGAATCAATACACACACACACATATATATATATATATATATATATATATATGTATGTGTATATGCATACGAACGCTTTTGTAGACATGCACCCAGCAGGGTAACATGCTAATAAAGTTATTGACCAGTTTTAGATTCATTTGTTACAAGTTAAATGGAAGGAGAAACGAAATAGTGAAGTAAAATCTGTTTTTTGTTTTGTTTTGTTTTTTTTACCAAATATGGAGGACGTCCTGCTTACCTGGAAAAGAAGATGGCGTAAACAAATAATACTATTGTGAATGTTGTGATCTTAAACGAAAATTAGTAATGTTCACTAATTAACATATAATCTAGTAGCAATACTAAGTCTGATCGGTTCGAAAAGGTCAGATTGGCAGTTGAACTCAAAAATGACATACAATCTGTTGTTAACAAGGACAAGGAATGACTTGTTAATTTTAATGCCTCCATAAACGAAACTTCTCACTATTAATAACCTGACAGACCCACTTTCTGTCTTCCAACAACATGGCTGATGCTGACCTCCAGGATAGTGATTCGTTGCCCCCTCCCGGGCTAACACTTTCGGCTCGCATGAAGTGGAAAAATTATATTGAATAAATTGCTAGGTCTGCTGCTAAGAAAGTTGGTTCACTGTGTCATGCTAGACAATTTTTATCTCCAGATTCTATCTTACATATTTATAAGTCTACCATTGGTCCATACTTTGAATGTTGCTGTCACATATGGCCTGATGACCCTGCTATATATTTAGCGATTCTTGATAAAATCCAAAGAAGAATCCGCAATATTACTGGTCCCGATCTGGCATCTCGGCTTCACTCACTATTGAGCCGTCGATAGAAAGCACACTTTACTTTCTTGTGTCTTTTCTATAAATACTTTCATGGTAATTGAGCGGATGTGCTTTCCTCTATGGTACCTAGACTTTATGTATTTTTCTCTTGCACTTTTCACTTGTGGAATTCTCTTCTGGCTTCATGCCTTCCAGCTAACTGCCAAATATGGTACGGTGCTATTTATCTTGAGCTCCTTGATAAGATCCAAAAAATAATCAGCAATATTATTGGTCCTGATCTGGCAGCTCAGCTTCAGTCACTTGCCCACAGCTATAAGGTTGCCTCTTTGTGCCATTTTTATAACTATTTTGATGGCAATTGTTCAAATGAGCTCTTCAATATAGTACCTAGATTTTATGAATTGAAACACAGTACTAGACTGGTGTCAAGATCTTATCAATTTACAGTTGAGCTGGCTAGATGTAGCCGTAAGTTCTATGTTAATAGTTTCTTCTCTCGCACTTCTCGTTTGTGGAACTCCCTCCCGGCTTGTTGCTTTTCAGCCAATTTTATCTGCAAAAATTTAAATGCAAGGTCGCTATCTAATGTTTTCTTGGTTCCTCTTCTTTTATTGTTCTCGTCCCTTAAAAACTTTTCGCTTTTTTCTTATTCTTTCACACTCAATAAATCCTTTTGTCTTAATGACTTTACTACCTTACTAGGGTTGAAATAATTTTTTAAAAAATGAATAAAGCTTTGAATGCCATTAGTTAAATTGAATTCCTTTTTCACCGACTCAGTAATATTTGCCATTAACCGCAGGGCGCTATGTGTACTGGCCGAGTTTAATTTTTCCCAAAATTTACTCAAGATTGTGTCTGGAAATGTCATGATTTATTGTAGAAAAAGAAAACGATAATTTGAATTTCATATATCAGAGACATAGATTCAAAGGCAAATATCTACTTATAAATTTCAAGTGTTCATTGCAATAGGAATCAATTCACAAAGTTTCCCTGAAGCGCTGTATAAAACAAATGTAAATAAATAAGACGTCAGATTTAATAAATAATGATTGTTTTAATTTTGTATGGAATGATTATATAAGCTAATGAAAATAGTAATGGATAATTGAATGACAAAAAGGAAAAGAAATTATATATATATATATATATATATATATATATATATATATATATATATATATATATTTGGTTGGATAGATGTGAGTTTGTGACCCTGGGTTTCACGCTTTTGCGATCGTCAGACAAACTGATTAATTTTTTTAAAATTCCAACCAAATATGTTAGCTCTATCTCTGATATTGAGCGCTTTCTAATAAGTACAGCGCATATAATATATAAATAATTATATATATATATATATTTATTTATACACACACTTTTCACACATATATATATATATATATTACAATGATGTCCATCCTGTACAAGACCCAAGAACTACCTGAGGCTTATAGAGTAAGAGGCAACATTTTTTTATATATATGAGGATCTGTGGGGAAGGTAACGGCTAATTCTGGACTCATATGTATATACTTGTGTAAGAAATACAACAAACGCTGTTTACAATTTACATTGAAAAAGGTTAAACATCCAGGTTTATACAGCATCTTTCCATACAAAACTAATTTTAATGTTAATACTCAGAAAAAGTTCCTCCCTTTATTTCGTTTTGACGTGCACACACACACACACACACACACATACGCACACACATATGTATATGCGTGTGTGTGTGTGTGTGTGCGTGTGTGTGTGTGTGTGTGTGCACGTCAAAACGAAATGAAGGGAGGAACTTTTTCTGTGCATTAACATATATATATATATATATATATATATATATATATATATATATATATATATATATATGTTTCAGGTACTGTGATTAAGCTTTTTATTTCATTTTTCTTGTGTTCAAACAAGTGTTTACTTATCTGGTCACAGAGTGTTTTGAAACTCTTGAAATGTTCTGCAATTCCGAGCGCCTTCGTCTATACTTTTAACCATTATCAAGGATGATTTATTTTTGCTTTTTAACTGGATGTATCGGTTGTGTGTACGTTTTTAGAGTTATAGGTATGTTTTATTTTCCGAACACAGCACATTGTGGCCGTGTTCGTAGTTAATATTATTAATTGTTGGCTTTTTTCTTTTTTCTTATTAAGGCTTCCATTATTTTTAATCTTTTTTACATGTGGATGAGGTTATTATGTTTGTATTTTCAACCAGTATGTTTCAGATGGAGACTGGTAAGTTTGTGTGTGTGTGTTTAAATGGATTCTAATAGACCTGTGGTCGGGTAGGTGTAACGTAAGGCATCTGGATAAGCATGTAATAATGTGAGCGATGTAATTATTTAGAAATTCGTGTTGGTCAGGAACACAGTTCCTTAAGAGGAATTTGAACTCATTTATATATATATATATATATATATATATATAGATAGATAGATAGATAGATAGATAGATAGATAGATAGATATTGAGACTTGTTTTGTTGAATAATTTAGGCATGTTCTGCCTACTTATTTTCAATTGGATCCTTTCATATTCACGGATAAGCTTTATGGTATTGTTATTGAAGAACGAAAGAAAATCACCGTGTTGATACATATTTCTTTTATTCCGAGTACTTTCGACATAGCACAATGCCATCATCAGGGTATTATTTATTGCAAGACAAATATTGTAGTGTTCATTATTGCCGAAGACAAAATTTTTGTGTTCATCTGATGAAAGTTAAATTTCTTAACTGCGGAGTGAAGAACGCTGAGTCAGTGTGTGAAAGCTGACACCGTTTAAGGGGAGGTAACTAAGAATGTTTGGGGAGAGTTTTTTTTACAAAATAAGGAGTAAGCAAAAAAATACTATTAGTGCAAAGATTGACATTTCGGACTATCTATTGTACACATTTTAAAACATTTGTGGAGTATTCATAATTAATTTTATTGAGGCTTGTTTGCAACTTTTTAATATAGATAGCTTCCAGAATTTTTATTTTATATTTATTCTTTTCATGAAAAATTATATATATATATATATATATATATATATATATATATATATATATATATATATACAGGTTTTGACGGATAAATTGTCGTCTAAATGGCGCAAAAATGAAAATAACAATGACATTTCATTTTAACAGATATATTTACCAAAATTACGCAAAAATATTCTGAAATACTAAAGATTAAATTTATTCAATAAAATCGCCATTCGTTTCAACCGCGGCCTCCAGACGACTTAAAAATCTCCTGCAACTCTTCTGGGCAGTTTCCTTGTTTAAGTTAGTGAATGCTGCCAACATCCTTGGCTTCAGTTCATCTTTGGTCTTACAAGGAGTTTTGTTGGTATGATTCCATCGCGACAAACAAATCCCTATGTTTCGAAACTTGACTCAAGTCCTAAATTTTAATTCCTAAATTTTAATTTAAATATTAAACTTAAAATTTAGAGTAAAGTTTCAATCTCAAGCGATGTTTAGAATAACTAACTGATGAAATGTTTTACTCATTTAGAGGTTGGAAATGGAGGTGTAATCTGGGTTTTTTTCTTTCGTTATCAAGGGGTCACTATTGTAATGAAAGTATGAATGTTTATTCTATGTCAAATTTTGTTGTAGTCATGTAAGGTTCAGTTGGGGATTTTTTGTATGGCTACAATGGCCTTTTTTCCCAGGCACTGTTGTTTTTATTACTATTTGTTAAAACTTACTGACTGATGTTATAGTTACAGTCTTTAGGACTTGAGTCAAGATTCGAAACATAGTAATTTCTGTGTCGCAATGGAATCATATTTTAAAAAATAATTATAATTTAAGCTCCAATTCTGTATCGAGCAATGTTTTTTTTTTTAAATAAAGACATAAATACTAAAGAACTTTGGGTCATTAATCTAACTGTTCTTTCCTATTACATCAATACACACACACTCATATATATATATATTGTACGATGTTTAATAGTATCCGAAACAAAAATGAAGATGATAAGACAAAGTGGAAAATTTAATTAAAGACGCGTTTCGCCGGAGGAACGTATGCTCTCTTGAGTTAACAAAACCTACGACGCTTTCCTTGATGAATTTCAACTTAACATCAAGAAACTAATTAGAAGACTGGAAAGGATTACTATAAAAAATAGACATATGTCTATATCATTCAATGAAAGATGTTTGAATATATATATATATGTGTGTGTGTGTGTGCGTGTGTGTGTGTGCGCGCACGCGCGTAAACATGATTAATTAGCATTTCTCCATCGGAAACGTAGCAGGATTGAACGCTGCCACATTTAACATCGGTTATTCTACAGGAAGAATTTAGAGCGAAGCGAATTGCTTTCGTTTGGTTTGGTTTGGTTGAATTTGTTTAGCAACACTTCTATGGGTTATTTAATGCCGAAATCTAAATACTTTGTACGTAATTTTATACCTGCATTACATACATTTTCAACGCATTTTTTATATTTATATTTTTACATAATTTTATACTTTCAGGGTAAGCGTACTAGCCTGGTTTGTTGTATCACAGCTCATCAGTGTGACTAGACATCCGATTGCTTCATGCCAAGATCGAAACCCGACCGCTTGCCATCAGTCGGCATAGAGAAAGGAAATTCTAACGTATTATATGCGAATGTATACAAACGACAGCAGTCAAAGGGTTCAGTTCATTAATGAAGAGCGGTGCGTTAATAGCGGCGATAGCTACTGCTTTGGAATTACCTAACTCCCAACAGTGTTCGATCGAATATACGAGAACTTTTAATATGACCATCGATATACAGGCCTGTTTCGCTATATCACAGCTCGACGATGTCGCTAGACATCCGATTGCTTCGGATGAACAACGAAACCCGACCGATTTACCAACAGTCGGAGATCCTACCCCTAAGCTATCAGCACACGGCAGACAAAAAGCGGAAATTCTGGCGTGTTATATACGAATGTATACAAACGCCAGTAGCCAGAGTGCTCAATCCATTAATGAAGAGTGGTGCGTTAATAGCGGCGATGGCTATTGTTTTGAAATTACCTTTCTCTCAATAGTGCTTGATCGAAATGACAAGAGCGTAACATTGCATATATATATATATATATATATATATATATATATATATATATATATATATATATGTATATGTAATGTTGATCATATCTCTTATATCAGTATGATTGTCTTATAGGAAAATTCAATGAGCAAACTTTCATTTCAACCTGTCGGTCGTTACTTGTAAGGCCTTCAAAAACAATAATGATGGGTTATAGTAAAGCTACAGATCAATTATGGTCGAACCTTTTGCACAAGCAAATTGGATGAGGACACGAAAATGCTAACCAGTGCGCTACGGTATTTATGAAAATGCATTTTCTATGGTAATCGAGCCATAAACCTCCTGACCCGCTTTTCATTATGGGATCTCCAAAGCCATCACCCGTTGCCCGGGACTGGTTCTTTGTCCTTCGGTTTTTGTTAGGCTGATTGGGCCGCTGTGAAACACGAAAACGCACGCAGCTTAAATAAACAAGACATTTGTTCGTCGTATGAATACAGACCCGCGACACGTGTTAAGAGTTATAAACTCCTGGCCCACTTTTGGTCCGCGATGTTTTGTTTTGATTGTACACCTACAGTGGAGAAAGACTGGGATTAAAAAGAAAGAAAGAAAAAAAGAAAGAAAGAAAGAAAGGAATATGTTTAGCAGAAACAAGTAGTTAAGATAAACTAGAAAGGGAGATAATTTGTTCAGGTTTCAGCTTAAAATGTTCTTTTAAAAAGGCCTCAAAAAGACGAAAATAATGATCCCGTCTTTTTGTTTGAAGCAGCCTCGTTTCTGCTGGGCTGCGCAAGTGTCTTTTCTTCTATTTCTTTCTTTTTCCTTGTATACTTTCACCTGCTTTATAGAACTGCAAATATTTGGATCGCTCTTTTTATTCGCTTAGCTTCGTTTCTATTTCTTGCGCTTGTGTTTTATTATCTTTTTTTTTCATTTTTCTTTTCTTCTATCTTCATTTTTATTTATTTTTTTAATCTCTCATCATTCTTGAAAGGTTTTACTAAAATATATTTGTATTTAAATGTCTTTCTTTCGTTCTTTTATTCTTTCTTTTTCTATTTTTCTTTTCCTCTTCTGTTTTTATTCTTTCTTATACTGCCTCCCTTTTCCTCCGCTGCTTTTTATTCTTTCTAACTTTTTCCTACACTCCTTTATATTCTTTCTTTTTCTACGTTTCTTTGCCTCCTCTCCTTTTTATTCTTCCCTTTCTTTTCTTTTTCTCCTTTTCCTCCTTCTTTTTCTACCTTTCTTTACCCCCTTTCTTATTTATTATTTCCTTTTATAACGTTTCTTTTTACACTTCTTTTATTTTATTTTTTCTTCTCTTCTTAAAGTTCATTTCCCAGCATCCCTTGCTGCTTTTTTCTTTTCCGTTTTTCTTTATTCAATCGTCTTTCTCTTTTTTTCTCATCTTTTTCTGTCTTCATTTTTCTTTCTTTTTCGTTCTTTTTTCTTTTTTCTTCTTTTCTTTCCTTCCTTCTTTGTTTTTTCTTTCGTTTTTTTCGTTTTTCTTTCTTTCCGTCTTTCCATCTTTCTTTCTTTCTTTGCGCTTTACTCTTACCTATTCTTCTTAGTCTCTTTTTACTTCTTAAAACTCATTCTTCGCCCTTTTTTCTTTATTCTTCTCTTTATTTTCTCTATTCATTCTTTCTTTCTTTTCATGGTTCATATTCTTCCTTTGCACATCTCGCTTCCTCTTTTACTTCACCCTTATAGTTTTCTTTCTTGCTCTGTTTATTTATTCACTCTTTCTCTCCTGTTTCTTCTTTGTTTCCACTTCTTGTCTACTTCTTCATCTATTCTCTTCTCAACAGAAAATTTAACTCTTTTTCTTTTAAGTCATTTCCTTTTACTTTGATTTTTTTTAATTCCCTTCTTCTTTCTCCCTATTTTCTCCCTATTTTTCTTTTTCATTAAATTTTTTATTTCTCTCATTTTAAGTTTTCTTTTTTGCTGTTCTTAAAAGTGATAGATAGATAGATAGATAGATAGATAGATAGATAGATAAGCAGCTGACACACTGTCATGTTTAATAAGTTATTTTCTCAAAAATTTAACATCGTTTTATTTCATAAAGGATACAGACAACATCTATATAGTGATTTTCCAACCGTAGAGTAGATGTGGCACAATGCTTAAAGTATGGAGCACCCAGTGAGGATCAAACTCACTACTCAGTCGTAATTGTTCTACCGAGACAAACTTGTTAACAATGACACCGCTTCAAGGTGCCCGATAATTTTCTAAGCGTGACTTAGTTGTGGCACAAGGCCAAAAGTATTGGGTACCCATTGATGATCCTGAAAGGCTACCGAAAGTACAGGTTACCTAAAATATAGGGCACCCAAAGTACGGGGCACTGATCGAGTGAGACCAGCTTGCTAACCATTACACCACGTCGTGGTGCCCTATACAGCCTCTCTATATATAAAGTTGTAGCCTCTGTCTGTTTGTTATCGAACTCCTCCTAGGGTTTTGGAGATAAACATATATATTCTGAAACTACATTACCCAGGGTACTTGGATAAGTATATTTCATTTTGATCAAAGGGGAGAGAGCACAAACGACCCAATTAATTTTTTCCTTTGATTTAAATTAAATTTAGATTTCAACAAGGTAATGACTCCTATCCAAAATATAGGAGAAAACCAGAATATGGAGGTCATATCATTAAGATCAAAATGAAACAATATGGACGTCAAGTTGAGTGAGAAACCACCAATCAATGGCTAGTGCCTTGCAATACATATTTGCAATACATATTTGCAATACATATTTGTTGCGAGAATTCAACTGATATATCAATGTTGAAATCTGCACGTCAGTTCATTCAATCAAGTACAGCATCAAATACATATAAAAGGGCTCAGACCAAGCCGCTTTTGCATACACACACACACACACACACACACACACTTATTCTTTTCCCTTTGATTTAAATTAAATTTAAATTTGAATAAGGAAATGACTCCTATCCAAAATATAGAAAGAAAAAGCCAGTAGATGATGGTCACATTGGCAAGATCGAGTAATACTGAAATGCATATTTTTTTCTCCACAAATTATAACAGTGATTTAAAATCAATCATCACTTTCTTACAATAAAAATATGCGACACGCAGCAAGGGGCGGGTAATTCGGCTAGTATAAGATAACTGCTAACAGTAAACTGGAAATGCATGCTTTCTCAAAGTACATGATTGTTTAGCGCCTGTTTTCTAAATGAAGAGAGTTTGTATGCTTTGAGAATCAGGATGTCGAAATTCTAGCTTTTTATCGGCGAAGACAAAACAAAATAAAGAAAAAACAGTAGAGAAATATAAAAAAAAGGAATGGATTTTTTTATTACTTAAAACGCTATTTTTAGTGAATATTTGTACTTGAGAAAAACATGCGATCTCCGACAGGATTCGAACCAGAATTCCTCTTGGCTAAAGAGTGCGTCGTTGACAATGCGATGCTGAATAGTGCCTTTAAACACAGATTTTTCTTTGACTCTAGAAATCGACAAATCTACCCCGTTTCGTATCCTAATGTAAACAAAGCAATTTATAAAGAAAGGATGGATTATCTATTCTTTAATACGACAGGTTTTTATTACTTAAACATTATTTTTAGTGGATACTCGTATTCGAGTACACGCTTCGTTTATTTATTAAACATTTATTTTCGTCTATCATCCACTAAAAATAACGTGTGATAAATCCACGAAATTTTATTGTTGTGTTTTTCAGTTAAAGTGGCATGGACTGAAGTATGATCAAATTAGTAGAGTATATGTCAGTTTTTTTTTTCTACAGAATTTAAGATTCTAAATGTACTGCTGATCGATTTTCGTTAATATATTAGAGTATGCAGTATATATATTATATCATAAGAATTAATTATATAAAGAATTAATTAAAAATGTTTATTATTTCTTTACAATAAAATTTCGTGGATTTATCACATTACTAAATTAAAAAAAATTCTCATGTGAATTATTTAAACAAGAACTCTACCGTTGCTGTCAATAAATAGCATAATTTTAAAAATATCTTTCGGTCTGCATTACATTCATTTCGTCTTGGAGCTTACATGTAAAGGTAAATATTACGCCCTGAAGATGACAATTTGAAATTGTCGAAAGTACTCTGCTCAGTCTCATCAGTTCCATCTGATAACAACTCAATTATAAGGATCGCGCTATTCAAGGAATTGATAGTAAGTTAATGTTTCACTAAGTCTTGTTAGCGAAGTGATTTTGCCATTAATCACATTAACATTGCTAATTAAATTTTTGTATAATTACTTCTTTATGATATATATATATATATATATATATATATATATATATATATCACCATGGTCGATTTCTGATGTTATCGATCTAGAAGGAGGTGATCCCAGCGTGCGGCACCTTTGGAAAGTGTCTGAAAACGATATCAGGTGTTGACCCAAGCTTTATGAGTGAAATTGGGTAGACGAAACCCTTGTGGGCTGTCGATAGCTGTGCTAGCACGAAGTCACAAGCCATCGTGACCAAGGCTTTGAGTGTGATGATCATGATAGATAACACGCTCTCTCCCAGAAATTGTAACTGAGGTCTGCTCGGCATAGTTGCAGTATAAAAAATAAGTTGGCTCTGTAGGTGTTGAACAAACACAAATGTGCCTGAGCGAGCGTCTGCAATAGGGATTATCTAGCCACCTTAATAGACAACTATTATATATGTATATATATATATATATATATATATATATATATATATATATATATATATTCCTTAAACGTTATTTTTAGAAAGACGAAAAAAATAAATATACTGTTTAATAAGAAACGAAGCGTCTACTCAAATGCGAGTATCCACTAAAAATAATGTTTAAGTAATACTAATTCCGACTATAATTGCGTGGCAACTCACGCCATAACAGGGGCCTATTTGCTATTGTCCGTAACAAATTTAAGCGAGTCTTCGAGGGAGCTAAAGCCCCGTTTGCTGAGAGAATGAGGCACAGCATGGCCTCTAAAAAACTTTGGCTCTCGTGATTACTGTCGTCTCTGTAATAGGGTACTAAATAAGTGCAAGGTCTCTATTCCCCACCTCTTCAATAGATTTGAGTTGTAGGCATCCTCTTCTGATGAAGCTGAATGCTTTGCCCGTAAATTCTCCCCAAACTCTCTTCTCTTGACTCATCTGGAGTATCTTTGCCTAAGTTCCCACCTGGAACTGATTCTCTGTTTAGTGATGGGCATATAACCCCTTCCATGGTTTCTGCTATCTTATCTAGCCTGGATCACCACAAAACATGTGAACCCGATAGTATCCCTGTAATAGTCATTAAGAAGTGTGCTCCCGAACTAGCTTCTGTTCTCTCTAAACTGTATAAAAAAATGCCTCGCTGCTTCCTGCTTTCCTGTCTGCTGGAAGTCATCGTCTGTTGTTCCAGTTCGGCTCCTCCAACGATCGGCCTTCTACCTCTTTTGAGGAAACACCAAGAGGCACTAATGAATGCTGAATTGTTTCATCCTCTCTCATCGCGGGGTCTTTTCTCAGACAAGAAATACAGCTTTCGTTTTTCCAGGTCAACTGCTGGTAATTGCGGAAAAAGTCTATCATGTTCTAGATAAAAACGGTGAATCCCAGGCTATAACATTTTGACATCTCGAAATCCTCTGACAATGTCTGGCATTCAGGTCTTCTCCATAAATTGAAAAGTTACAATATCTCCAGACACATTTTTGAGCTGGTCCAGTCGTTCCTATCAAATCGTTAAATAAAAGTCGTCCAGAACGGTCACTCATCTACATCCTTTCGTAATAACGCGAGCCCCATCCTTGGCCCTACGCTGTTTTTAATCTTCATTAACGACCTCCCCGATGACATCAAGTCTCAACTTAGCATCTACGCTAACGACACTACCATTAACTCCTGCCTCGATCGTAAGGATGATCAGTCCGACATGGTCAAAATGGTAACTGGTGTCTAAAACGACCTCAAAGCTCTCGCTAACTGGGGCAAAATATGGCTTGTTAATTTTAACGCCTCCAAAACTAAACTTCTTTCCATTAATCACCTGAGACCCCTCTCTGCCTTCCATCAACATGGCTAATGCTATCCTCCAGGAAAGTGACCCGTTGAGCCTCCTTGGGCCAACATCCTCAGCTGAAATTATATGGAAAAACTATATTAAATCTATTGCTAGATCAGTTGCTAGGAAGTTTGGTTCACTGTGTCGTGCGAGACAATTTTTCTCTCCAGAATCTATCTTGGATATCTATAAGCCTACCATTCGTTTATGCTTAGGATATTGCTGCTATATATTTTCCGGTACTTCTGCAGTTTACTCAGATTTCATTGATAAAATCCAAAGAAGGATCAGCAATATTATTGGTCCTGATCTGGCGGCATGACTAAAGTTACTTGCCCACCGCTATAAGATTAACTATCTGTGCCCTTTTTTAAGTACTTTCATGGTAATTGTTCGCTATGATACTTAGACTGTATGAATTTAAGCTTAATACTTGACTGGAGGTGTGATTTCATCAATTTACAGTTGAGCTGGCTAGATGTAGGCGTAACTTCTATGCTGACAGTTTCTTTTCAGGCATTTCTCGTCTGTGTAGCTCCCTTTCGGCTCCATGCTTTCCAGCCAACTTTAATCTGAAAAATTGAAATGCAATGTCAATCGCTATGTACGACCCTCCAAATTCTTGTTTTTCTGCTTATTACTAATGTTCTCGTTCCTAATTCATCCACAACCTGTAACCCCTTCCGTGTTAGTGGCTGCACTGCTTTGCTTGGGGTGATACCGATAAAAAACGTTCCCTCTCAAAGCCCCTCCCCCACCACCTCAAATTTTTCTATCGATGGATCTAAAGACAATGAATTTAGACGGAAAACAACTTTGAATCCAAAGCCAGCTTAAGAAGGATAGTCGAAAAACGGTTCACTGTGCCGTGCCAGGTTTTTCTTGTCAGAGTCCATCTTACACATCTACAAATCTACCATTCGTCTAGGCATTGAATATTGCTGCTATATCTGGTCTGGTGCCCCTGCCGTTACTCTCGAGGTTTTTGACAAAATCCAAAGAAGGATGTGCAATGTAATCGATTATGACTTGACATCTCGACTTCAGTCACTCTCTCACAGACGTGACGTGGCTTCCCTCTGTCTTTTCTACAAATATTTTCATGGCAACTGTACTGATGAGCTATCTTCCCTGATGCCCCGACTACATGAATTTAAAATATTAGCATCTTGGTCCCACACTTTTACTGTTGAATTAGTTAAATGCAACCGCCACTTCTACTCCAGCAGTTTCTTTTCTCGCACTTCCCAACAGTGTAACTCCTTTACTCTTACTTGCTTCCAGGATAGCTACAATTTTCAAAAATTTAAATGCAACGTCAATCACCATCTTCTGTTGCCTTGACCCCCGTTCTTCTTTTATCCTTTCCTCAATCACCTCTAGACACAGTCTTTTCTCTCATTCTCTGTAACCCTCTGCGTGCTAGTGGCACTCCCGCCTTGTTTGGGGGTGATTTTTTTTTAATCTCTGCTACTATTACTGCGACTATAGTATATATGATGAACCAATGACCCTCCTGGTTATAGGGTTAATGCAAGAATTTTTTTAAATTCCTATTTTAATTTCTGTCATGAGTAGTTTTCATTATTTACTTCATTTACGTCCGACTAATGTTCTCATTTTTCTTGTTATTATCACAGTGCCGCAGTCATTGTACTCTCCGGCCTTCTTCATACGCCTGCTGACCCGTATCCTGTATTTATTTAGTACTGCTCGGTTAATGCTCGCTCCTTTACCATCGTCTGTACTACCCGACCCAGGTACTGAACTCATAATCATTTCGTTAGCAAATTCAAGCCCCGTGGACTAAGACTTCAACAGCTGCAGTAGCAGTAAGAAAAGAAAAACGGCGATGAAAGGCAATCAAGTGTGACAGCAACAATATCAACAGCCTCAGCAGCAGATAGGATAGAATAATATTAAGGATAAGGCTTCAGGTTCAAGATGGTGATAAAAAGATGAGGATATTAGTCTGAATGTAAATGAAGTAAATATATTTAAAATGTATGTAATTTTAAAGAAATGCAGAATCACTGCCCATCTTTATTTAATCAATTCCCCCAAGGGAAGGCAATAAAGCCACTAAGATACAGATACATACTGAGTATGAAAGAATAAGAAAAAAAAAGAAGGAAATTATTAAGGGGTGAGAACAATAAAGGAAGAGTAATCAAGAAGAGAGTAGATAGCAATTGACATTGCATTTAAATTTTTGAAGATCAATGTTGGCTGAAAAGCATGGAGCCGGAAGAGAGTTCCACAAGCAAGATCTGATCAATGTAATTCGAAGAGAAAATAATAGCATAATCAGGAAGTTGACTTTCTACACTACTTGAAACAAAAGGTTAGGAAGGAAACCCCACCAATACTGGAAAGAGTAATAACATTTGCTGGACAAGAATAACATTAATTTCTTGAAAAATTGTTTTAAAAGAAAAATTTAATAAATTTTGAACTAAGAGTAGCACTGGCTGCTTTTTGGTCAATGAATGCCGAATTTTTTATAATATTACCATTATTGTTATCTTTATGATTAACAGACGCAGTTATCAGACAAAAAGTGCGCCCTGGGTATGACGGTAAACTACATCCGCGCCCTGGGTATGACGGTAAACTACATCCGCGCCCTGGGTATGACGGTAAACTACATCCGCGCCCTGGGTATGACGGTAAACTACATCCGCGCCCTGGGTATGACGGTAAACTACATCCGCGCCCTGGGTATGACGGTAAACTACATCCGCGTCCTGGGTATGACGGTAAACTACATCCGCGTCCTGGGTATGACGGTAAACTACATCCGCGCCCTGGGTATGACGGTAAACTACATCCGCGTCCTGGGTATGACGGTAAACTACATCCGCGCCCTGGGTATGACGGTAAACTACATCCGCGTCCTGGGTATGACGGTAAACTACATCCGCGCCCTGGGTATGACGGTAAACTACATCCGCGCCCTGGGTATGACGGTAAACTACATCCGCGCCCTGGGTATGACGGTAAACTACATCCGCGTCCTGGGTATGACGGTAAACTACATCCGCGCCCTGGGTATGACGGTAAACTACATCCGCGCCCTGGGTATGACGGTAAACTACATCCGCGTCCTGGGTATGACGGTAAACTACATCCGCGCCCTGGGTATGACGGTAAACTACATCCGCGCCCTGGGTATGACGGTAAACTACATCCGCGCCCTGGGTATGACGGTAAACTACATCCGCGCCCTGGGTATGACGGTAAACTACATCCGCGTCCTGGGTATGACGGTAAACTACATCCGCGCCCTGGGTATGACGGTAAACTACATCCGCGTCCTGGGTATGACGGTAAACTACATCCGCGCCCTGGGTATGACGGTAAACTACATCCGCGCCCTGGGTATGACGGTAAACTACATCCGCGTCCTGGGTATGACGGTAAACTACATCCGCGCCCTGGGTATGACGGTAAACTACATCCGCGTCCTGGGTATGACGGTAAACTACATCCGCGCCCTGGGTATGACGGTAAACTACATCCGCGCCCTGGGTATGACGGTAAACTACATCCGCGTCCTGGGTATGACGGTAAACTACATCCGCGTCCTGGGTATGACGGTAAACTACATCCGCGCCCTGGGTATGACGGTAAACTACATCCGCGCCCTGGGTATGACGGTAAACTACATCCAACAGCAAGGTCTCAGATAATGTTTTCAGAAAAATAATGTTGCCAGCTCTAAGTTTTTGAAACAATAATGTTGCCAGCTCTACGTTTTTGAAACAATAATGTTGCCAGCTCTACGTTTTTTATTCTATACAAAATAGGCTTTTAAAACTCATATAAACTGGATTTGGCATTAAATAACCCACAGTGGTTGATATGCCATAAAACCCAAACAAACAAACAAACAGACAAAAAGTATCACATACAGTTGATTATAGATAAATCAAATCATTAGATATAAACTAGAATAAAGACAAATACAGATATTGATTTTACAATTATATGAGAGAATGAACTGACAGGTATTGCACAATTCCTAGTGGATTACATTTCCTACCCAGTCGTGCCTATTATTTTGCATTCTTCATTCCCTTGTTATATGAGTAACAGTTTCATTATATCAGTCATTATTTTTTGTGTTTTGTCTATTTTAAAAATAATACAGTTTTAGTCCATTTGTTTTGAGAAGTTAAAGCGTTTCACTTTCTCTTTTCAAATGTCCTCGTCGCAACCATAACTTTCATTTCATCTGAGATACTTTTCTTTTGCTCGAGATTATTATTATTGTTAGATTTATGGTTTTCGAATTTTCTCCTACTTTTTCTTTCTTTTGCCAGTTCTTCAACTTCTGGCTGACTTAATCAGTCTATTTTTTTTATTATTCTGCATTGTGCAGTCCTTAAGTCTCTTTGATAGCCGAATAAATTAAATTTTGAGATTGATTTCACCGAGGAAGACACAAAGACTGAAAGTGAAAGGGTCAAGATAGGCGTTGAAGGGTTAAAAGGATACATAATGACATAAAGAAGACAAGCGGTGAAAAGTCAAGTAAATTACCCCCAAAAGGCAATGAAGGTGTCCACGTGTATGTACACAAACTCGGTACCGGGCAGCAGGTGATCGATGGACTCAGTGGAGCTTTTGTAAAGTCTAGAAAACTAAATCAGATCTCCGCAAATATCTATCACCCACCTACACATACACTCTCTTTATCTTCTTCTTCTTCTTCTTCTTCTTCTTCTTCTTCTATTTATGGCTTTCTTTTCTTTTCTTATTTCCCTTTTTATACAAATATATCTTCACTGTCTTAAACTGCGATTACGGACAACCCACCTTCATGATTGGCGCCGCTCGTCAGAGGAGTTTTAAATAAGAAACTGCGACTGCCTGGCTCTCCGGGTCGTCTAGAAACTCGGTCTGGACTCGGTAATTGTACGAGACGTCGCCACATACCTCTTTCACTGATACATACAAAGCCACAAACATTCACGTAACTGTAGTGACTCATCTTGTACAGTTTAAAACTAATTATGTTATTCGAACCATTTCTGTTTCGACAGTGAAACGATGACAAACCTTAAAATCTTCATACCAATCGCAGTTGATTTAAAAGTTAGACGTCAATAAGATATGATGTTAATTTTTCAGAATATTCAATATAATTCAGCCTATATCTTGTGTGACAGAATATTTTAAAGGTTTTTAGGATTTTCTTATTGATGATATTATAATCGTTAATTTTTTACCATAGACGTGCCTGGCGACTCTCGTTAGGGTCAAGTGACAGTATGTTTCCTCAACACTACTCGCAATTCTCATTATTATTATGAATAATGAGTTTTTCACATCATTAGTACCTAATGTGAAAGCGAACGTGTGAAAGGGAGGATTTGGGAAGTGTAAAAGAGAGAGAGAGAGAGAGAGGCAAAAGTAATGCCCTTTTTTGAGCTGAGGTGTATAGACAATTGAGTACGGTGGAGTAATGGATAGTGGCTCGGATTGAGGAATCGGAGGGTAGAGTTCAAATTCCAGTCGGATCCATTACATTCTAATACCCTTGGGAAATGTATGAATCCTCTTCTTATCCCCGGCCCCGGCTATGAATAGCCCGGGTTCTATAGCCTTGGATGGCAACTGGTCTACCACGGAAAGCGTGTATCACGCATGGCACATAACTGATTGATTATTCATCGGCACGGAATGTAGAAGAGACGAGTCGAGTCACAGGATCCTGCCTAATCTGTTGCGTTTATTTTCGCACTAATTTACTTAGAGGAGATATGAATCTATTTCTCTACCATCAGCTAAATAACAGTTGGCCTTGGATAACAACTAACCTAGGAGAAGGAAAACTTTAAATTCGAAACCGTGAAGAAGGGAACAGAAAATCTCCCCACTATCTTTCCCAAGTATTCTTGTTGCCTAACCCGCCAATTATTAATTGGCGGGGTAGGTAATGGCTGCTCTAGTCACTGCTACAAAGTAACGATTTATTTAAGACATTGCATACTGAGAGAGATAATATTCGGAAAGTTCAAAATTGGACCCAGTCTGAACAGTAACATCGGCAAAAACAAAAACCAGCTGATATGTTTAGAGACAGAATGCAAAAATTATGAAAACGGATTTGTTGATAACAGGAAATGGAAGAATAAGGTACATCGATGTTGGAAAATATCAGAACGTGTGTCTGTAATCAAGCTAACTGCTCAATAAAAATATACGAATATATATAAACAGAATGGACCCAGAATGCCCAGCTAACAAAGCCATGGAGTTTTACTTTGTAAAGACTGGCTTCAAAAATTTCAGAGGTCATCCAAGAACCACAATAGTCACAACGATGAACTGAGACATTCAAAGAACAAAGCAGAAAGATCCCACTTTTCCTTTGGAGTAGTTTACAATCAAGGAAGGTTTGCAACAAATCCGCAAACTCGCAGGCTGGCAAAATATTATTGAATCAGTATACATTGTCCCGGAAGATAAGAGAACATGTTAATTCGTGACCTCAAATCGAAACAGTTTTGAGGATTATGATTCTTCTTAACTCACGAATAAAAGAGAAAAGTAATTTGTGATTTAGTCAGGATTACCTACGCCCTGAAGAGTCAGAACATTTAAAAAATAAAAAGGTACCGACACCCCTGTACAAAATAATTGAAACAACCGCTTCAGTTTCCTTTCTTTCACCTTTCGATCAGTTTTATACCCACTAGAGTGACACGGTGTAATCGATTTCTATTCTTTCTCAGATTAAGTCATTTGCAGTGGTATTCAGTAATAATATGAATTTATTTTCGGTGTGTATGATGAAATTTGTTTGTTTGCGTCATCTGTGATTGCACCAGATTTTCATCACGCCCAGACACTATTGTCTCGACTGTCGATTAGTTGTCCTACGGCTATTGTTTGCGATGGACGTTACTCCAACGAAGCGTACAAAAATTGTAACGCTACACTAACACAATGGCAAGCCATACCAGTGAGCAAATCAAAGTATTATCGGCTGGCTCGGAAACTCTCCTGATTTAAATACAATCGAGAATCTGTGGTCAATCTGCAAGGAAAGATTTGTGGAGTAGACATACAAAGTACTAACATGTGTAATGGGCCATGTTTCATTGGAAAAATATGGAAAAAAAGTAAATAATAACAAAATTATTCGTTTTGTTTCAATTAATTTGTACAAGGGTGTAATAGCTCTTGTTGGGATAATGTTATATCAAATGTCTTAAATTCTCCAAATCTTTGCAAAATCGGTGAATATATTTGGTTTTGAGAATCTCCTTAGTAGGCCTAGTATAGAAATAAATACGATATGTGAGCCATTAATAAAGCGAGAAAGGGAAATGAAAACAAGGCTTCAAGCGCAGTAGAAGAGATAAGCCTTGGTGAATGCAGCCAAGCGTGGCAAGTAGCAGGAGCACACATCAGCAGGCAGGAATTAAAGTGTTGATTTGTGAATTTGATGAAATTGTTCATTCCCTGGGCCGGGCAGGGTGTGAATTCGCACTCAGTAGAAATGAGAATGAGCAATAAGAAGTAGATGAGCTGTATCTAGAGCGGTAACGGTGGCAGGACAGAGTCGCGTGTATGTTTTGCAAGGGAGTGTCGAGACGGCTAATCGACGAGCTTCGGACGGGTGGTAAATCGGAGGTGGTGGTGTCGCTTGTAGCCATTTTTATTGGCTGTTTCTGGTCGCTCATTGGCTGCGTGTTGGCTGGCTCAGGTGTATAAAAACATGGTAGCTTGTCATTCGGGACGGTGAGTGGCATATTGGAGATCGAGGCAAGAAGTGTGAATTTGTTTTGCCGAGGGAACCTATTGGACTCGTACTATCCCCACTTCTTTTCCTGTGTTTGCTTCCAACCAATTTTTGCAACAAGCTATTTCGGCGATTGCTCCCCACCCCCAAATTTCTTTCCATGATGTCGGACAAGGCCTTTGACATCCGGCTGATTCCGGAGTACAGCGGTGCCGCGACTGACCTGCCGATCGTAGAATGGATGGAAAACGTTGAGTTAGTTTGCGAGCTCTGTGCCATGGACATCGTCGAAAGTGTCTTGCCGCTACGACTTCGAGGCGGTGCTCTTGCCGTGTATCGGCAACTGAGTAAGGAACAAAATGCAGATGCGGAAGAGATCAAATGCGCCGTAATGACCGCATACGCAACAGATGCGTTCAATGGTTTTGACCAATTCGTCAGAATGAAACAGTGAATGAATTTTTGGCCGAGTTACATCGCCTGGTTCGGCTAGTAGGAAGATTGCTGCCGGAATGTTGGATGGCGTGCGCATTTGTATCCGGTCTGCCACGTGTTAGACAGCTTCTGCGGGCGTTGTCTAGTATGGAGTTTATGACTGTGGAGCAGTTGCTAACCCGGGCTCGGGCAATCATGACTGATGACAAGGAGCATGAGGAATAGGTCGCCGCGTCTACTCAATAAACGCGCACAGACAAGGAAGTTTTACCCAATACCTCAGGTAGAGGAGCTGTCATGTGCTATAGGTGCTCTGGTCCTAGCCATACAGCCAGAAATTGTATGCAGGGCCGTTCAGAGAGAATGGATAATCGAGCGCGAAGAACCCGCCATGAGATGTGTTTTAAATGCGACAAGGCCGGGCATATATCATCAGAATGCACATATCAGGGAAACGCCTGAGGGAAGAAGACTTCAGCGCTAGTCTCCTTCCCAGACAATTACAGAAACGGGAACTGCCTGTTGTAGAGGTTTTTGTCAATTGACAGAAATGTGCCGTTCTGGTGGACTCTGGGTGCTCACAGACGCTGGTGAGAAGAGTTGTGTGCCGTCTATGGAGACAGAAGGAGGTGAACATATTAACGGTTGATGGGAGAACTTTGAAATGCCGTGGGCACAGCAAAA
The DNA here is from genome assembly GCA_963932145.1 of Acanthosepion lycidas. Taxonomy (NCBI): domain Eukaryota; kingdom Metazoa; phylum Mollusca; class Cephalopoda; order Sepiida; family Sepiidae; genus Acanthosepion; species Acanthosepion lycidas. The sequence continues at coordinate 122,920,303 of OZ010573.1, forward strand.
TCAAGTTGGACATCGGGCAGGCTCGTACTGTGACTATTGAGGCCATGAAGGTTGATAGTTGATTGTTGGGATATGATCTTATTCTCGGAATTGACACAATCAGGGAGCTCAGAGGCGTGCACCTAACCAGATTGGGTGAAGTACGCTTTCCCGATGAAAACGTAAGCCTGTGTGCCTCTATTTCTATTGATGAGCCTGGCTTTAACGTAACATTCGACAACAATAATAAGGTATGGACCGCCTCATGGAAATGGGCGAGTGGTCACACACACACGGTGAATTGAAAAATAAGGTGCAATAATATACAGTGCCCTCCTATGCTCGGGATGCGTACGAGAAAGGACTTTTATTGTGGAAACAAAATGGATGGCTGTTGCCATATCCCAAAAAGTAGCTTGGCCCACCAAAGGGTTTGATTCCTTTGATGGCGACTGTACAGGAGCACAAGCAGATTTATTTAATCTACAGGAATACATTGTTCTCGTTCCAAGTGAAAAAAATTAGTTCGAATTTTCGTGAAGGTTATCAGGATCAACAAGCATCGGTTGAAAGCCCGAGAGCATCACAACCGAAACGTTGTGATAATAACAACAAAGATGAGGATAATAGTCCACGTGTAAATAAATAATCTTTTGCTTAACCAAATCTTTATTTTTTTTTATTTATTTTACTTCTTTTTTTTTTGCATAACGAAATATTGATTTATTTATTTATTTTTGCTTAGCCAAATCTTGATTTTTTTTTTTTTTGCTTAGCCAAATTTTTATTTATTTATTTGTTTATATTTTTTACTTATTTTATTTATGTATTTATTTTTTTATTTTTTTATTTTTTTGGCTTAACCAAATCTTTATTTATTTATTTGTTTATATTTTTTGCTTAACCAAATCATGATTTATTTATTATTTATTTATTTATATATTTATTTATTTTTGCTTAACCAAATCTTTATTTGTTTTTTATTTATGTATTTATTTATTTTATTTTTGCTTAATCAAATCTTGATTTATGTATATATATATATATATTTATTTATTCATTTATTTATTTTATTTTATTTTTTTGCTTAACCAAATCTTGATTTATTTGTTTTTTTTATTTTTATGTTTTTTTTTTTGTTGTTGTTTAACCAAATCTTCATTTAATTATTTTGCAAACAAACTAAACCATATGAATATGAATACAAATGCAGTTGTTCCACGAAATAGACTTTTCATAGACTAAGAACACTGTGATTCGGAAAGTGCGTAACTAAGAAAAAATATTGAGAGGTACCCGGTTCCGGAGAAGAACTCCCCGCAGCAGTATCTAAGTGTTTCGGGTCATGATTGTAGAGATAACATTTTTCGATAACAGATTTACCTAATCGTCATTTGTTTACAAGTGTAACATTAGCCTGAAGTTACAGATCAAAAACTTCAGGTTTTAAAATGTTTAAGTTGAGAGGACTGCGTCTCCCTTCACGTCGTAGGCAATCATGGCTACCCACAAATTCGTTTTCTTCATTATCTGTGAATTAATATAATTTTGAAAGAAAAGAAAATGGACTGGCTTCTCATTGCTGCTTCCACAGTTTTGAATTCACTTTGTTAATTAGTTTCCCTCTTCGACTCCAAGGCTAGAGGGCAAAATAAGCAGGGTTTGGGAAAAACTGGATCCATGTCTTTCCGCTGGAATTAGTACAATAGACTGTGACGGAATTTGAACACGGCATGCCAAGTCTGTTTTCCGTTCCGATGACTATTACGTTACCCTCTGGTCATCATGTTATTTATTCAAAATTATCATTATAATCATCAATCCCAGATAGGGTCGTAGGGTCACTGCGTACGGAGCACTTGACCATTTCACTCCACATATCTTGGTTGAAAGCTAGAGAGGTATTCATTTATGTGTAGCGTGTCTTGAGCAAGTAGACCTTTTTTTAATCATTTCACCCCAAGCATGGCAATAAAGCCATTAAGACGTAAGGAGTCACTGAGTGTGAAACACTAAGTAAAACGAAAAACATTATTAAGGAGCAAGAAGATTAATCTAGAAAACAGTAGATAACGATTGGCATTGCATTTACATTCCACGGGCGATAAGCGCGAGAGAAATAACTGTTAGCATAGAATTTACGGTTGCATCTAACCAATTCAAAGGAAAATTGATGAGACTCTGTTGCTAATTGTTGTCTTCTTAATTTTTGTTCTTTTATTGTTCGCTTTCCTTAATAATGTTTTTCTCGTATTCTCTCACAATCAGTAACCCCCCCCTTGCGTCTTAGTGGCTTTATTACCTTGCTTGGGTGAAATGATTAAAAAAAAACATGAAAAGATATTGAACAAAATTCGATTTATATCACACCAAGAATAATCAATCCATCCTCGTTACCATTGACCTTCTAAAATATTTAAAGGGGTCAAATTAAACAGTTCATTGGCTTCTATTTTAGTTGTGAATTCCAGAATCCCGATACATTGGAATCCACGTACATTTTTTCAAGACTTTTGTTTCATAGCATCTCAATATTAAAACTTTCTGAAAATTGTTATTTTTGACGGCACAGATACACAATTATTTTATAATTGACGGAAGTTTATCATTTTTATTGATATAAACTGTTTATTACGATTTGGGAAATAATTTAATTAACATTTCTATCTAACCATGTGTGTTTTGCATTTATTTGGGGCCAACTTGTTATTTGGCCGACAATTTCATCTCTGCCTCAGAACAGGCTATTTGTATTTCGAATGTGTCGTGTCTATTTTCATCCTATTTAATCTTCTCTGTTCCTACCTCATTCTAATATTTCTAAAATGTGATTTTAAATAATAATAATAATAATAACATTGTTGTGGTGTCTTCCCTCTAATGAGGCTACTGTGGACTCTTCCACTTGCTATAAAGTTAGTAGGAAAGTAAGCCTTGGGGGAAAACAGTAATATGGACTGAACGCTCGTCAACCAACACACACTCCCAAGTTCTGTTGTATTTATTGTTCAATACACTATTTATTTGTAACCTCTTATTTTGTTATTTCTTAACCAATTACTTGGTCACAACAAATAATAATAATAATAATTATTATTATTATTATTATTATTATTATTATTATTATTATTTCCTTTTATTTCTGTTGTACATACATTTCCTTCCGGGTCCCAACCAGAGACCTAAGGTCAGAAATGTCATCATGATGTTTTCGCTGAACATTTTTGTAAAAATAAATCAACCTAAAAACACACACATTTTTCATAGATAAAGGCCTTTTTAAAGTGTGAGTTGTACTACTTTTTAAGGCATTGGTTACCAGAGATCCCTTCAATGAATCTATAAGAAACTTTTTTTTCAATCAAAACCAGGAATCAAACTACAAATGGAATTATTGATGTCTTTACGAGTCACTTTTTTTTTTCTTTTTTTTAGATTCTCACTTCAAGGTTCTTGTATTTTAATATTCTTTTTTTAAATGTTCAAAGATGTATTATAGTCTGCAGGAATTGCCATGCCAATAAGAAAACAAACTCTATTATTATTATTTTTATTTTATTTCCTTTGATTTCTGGTGTGTGCTCATTTCTTTCTGGGTCCCGTCCACAGATCTAAGGTCAGAAAGGGCATCATGACATTTTCCACTGACCAATTAAAACACACACACACACACACACACACACACTTTACATAGATAAAATCCTTCGTAAGGTATGGGCTCTACTCGTGAGATTATTATTATTACAGACATTTTATGTGTGCTCATTGTACACTAATCCTCATGAAATTATTTTTCCATCCATCTTTGGTTAAATAGCAGTTGGCGCCCATTAGCCTTGTAGTCAATCTAAACAAAACTAGAGAGGACTGGATGGACTTCAACCGCCTTCTTTTTTCTCTGAAAAAATTAAAATACGAATCAGAATAATGTTGCCTTCTTCGCTTCAGTCTATGATAATGCTCTAGCAGTCGTCTAAAATCATTAATGTCATTAATTTTCAAAATAAATCGCAAACTAAAAGTTCTATATCAGTCTTATACTATGTCTGATCAAAAGGTTTCGGAACTGTTGCTACAGTAACGGAGCTAAAGTACGCAAAGTGAAGCTGCTTGATACAGACTGACCTCGAACTCCGTCGCATATACACGCTATCATAACGTTTTCGCCCACTCCAGCTCCAGGAAAGTGTGTAGAATGTGGCCGTCTCACCACACCACAGACGTTCCATCAATGACCATGAGCAGTTTTTGATCTAGACAACATTCCCAATGTCCGATAACAACAATATTACCCAGAGCTAGCCCCTTGCAACCTATTCCTCTTTAAAATCAAATCTCACTTAATAGGAATATTTCAAGACATCGAGGAAACCCGGGAGAATGCGGCAAGACATTTGCTCGTTATTCCCCAAAAATAGTTCCAGATATCCTTCCATTAATTGAAACGACTCTGAATAAAATGTGTGGCTTCGGGAAAGGACTGCTTTGCAGGAGATTAAATGCCGAAGTGATATGTGTTGTAGTTTTCTATTCATAGCACCAGTTCTGATACTTTTTGATCAGATCTCGTATTCGAAAAAGGTTTATACTCATCGGTCTCAATCCAGAAAATAAGTTCGAACGAAGAACAAAAAAGAAATTCATTTAAAATCAAAACAAAATTATTGTAGATAGTCAGCTATACGTGATACTCGCTTGGGCTATCATGTCTCTTCCGAATAATGACTGATTCGGCAGAAGATTTTCCGGCAGTAGGTTGCCATTTCTTTCTGTGTGCAATTTCTGCGAAAGACCAGTTGCCACCAAGGTTATAGAACCCAGTCTGCCCCACTATTTAACCAAAGTTGGGAAAGTGGGGAGTTGCCTTTCCCAAGAGTATTAGCAGGTCAATGAATGTAATGAATTCCTTTGGAATTCGAACTCGGCTCTCCAATTCATCAATCCAAGCCGCAATTCATTGCTCTTATTGTAGGATAACAGATCTAAAAAATATTTGATATGTATATTTTATATAAGAGAGGACATTATAACAATATATAAAAAATATACGGAATCTTTAAGACTTAAGATTTGAATTAATCCCTCCGTTTTTAACATCTGATTTAACTTATCTGTTTTTGTTTTCTTTTTATTCTTTTGTGACGCCCTTGCCTGGTCTTAAGCGTTCGATAACTGATAAGTCAGAGATCATTCCTTGCTAACAGTTCTATGTTACCTGATGCGTGTTAGTTAAAAAGGTGATGAGCAACAACCAGTATAACTCCTATTGCCCTGACTGATTCCTTGAAGAGAAATTTACCGGATGTTGAACTCCACTGAGCGAACAGGTCATGGGAAACATCTACTTTCATATTTGCCTTTAACTTCTTTTTCTCACGGGCGAAAAAAAAATATGGAAATTCTTTCTCTTTCCTCTTTCATTTCTTCAGTATTGTAATTACTCTTGTTAAGCCTATAAATATTCATGAGTTTGGCGCTTTTTTTCTTTTTTTTTCTTTTATTCTTCTTTATTTTGTTTGATTTCTACTTTATATTATTGTCATTCGAAATCTACACAGCCTTATTCAGAGTCCTTTCTCTTTCATTTCTATTCCTCCTCCGGTAAAGTTTAACACCCGTACCCTCAAAAAAGAAAAGGAAAAATAACAGTGCACCAAAATGATGCTGTTTCTCTTGACACCTTTATTACTATATACACCAGGAGGTCGGCAACCTTTTGCTGACTTCAGTCAGTTATGTACCATGCGAGATACACGCTTAGGTGATTATGTTTCTTTTCGATATATGACTGACAAGGCAGATTTTTTTTTCCCGAAGTAGGTTGTCATTTCTCTCTGCGGTAAACCAGTTCCCATCCAATGCTATAGAACCCGGTCTGTCCTGCTATTTACCCATAGCTGGGGGTAGAAGAAGAGGATTCATACTTTTTCCAATGGTATTAGCACGTAAATGAGTGTAATGGTTTCGACTGGAATTCAAACTCATGTGTCCGATTCCTCAATCCGAGCTGCTATCCATTACTACACCGTAGGGTTTTAAAATCATTCAGTGTGTATTTTTATACAAGTCAAGGTCAGTATACCTGTTCTACAATATATTTTATATTGTAATATATAAAAAAATATGTAAGCCACATTAATAGAAATAAACTGTTTTTAAAAGTTTTTTTTTAGTTTTTATTATTAATGAGAGTTCAACGAGGAGGCAGTTTTGAAACAGCTAAATATCTTCTTTGTACTATAATAGTTATTGGTACGGACTTCGTGATGTCATTTGCGGCTACGTGCCATTGGAAATTGTTTGGCGTGTCGCGTGTGGCACGCGAGCCGTAGGTTGCCTCCTCCTGGTATACACCCTCACTAATTTTTATTGTTTTCAAAAGATATTTTTAGAATTTTTATACAGTTACATATAGTTATATGCTTGTTTAAGTTTTCGAATAAATTTACGAGTAAATAAATAGTTTTCATATTTATTTCTTTATAGTATAGTAAATGATAAATATTACATTTTCGTTGGTTCACATATTTCTATAAACTTGTAAATACAAAATTATTTTTAGAAATAAACACTTTAATTCACAACAAAAATACAACGCATATTTCACAACAAAAAGTCAACGCATAATACACAACAAAAAGTCAACGCATATTTCACAACAAAAAGACAACACATAATACACAACAAAAAGTCAACGCATAATCCGCAACAAAAAGACACACATCCAGTTTCATATCTTTGGGTTTTATTTTAATTCTAAAGATAGCTTTTTAAAATACTAAAAATTGCCGGAGAAGGAAACAGTAAAAACGGTGTGAAGAGAAAAAACGACATTTTGACGCCATTTTTTGTTGTTGTGTTGTTTGTTTTTTACGGATACGAATATTAAACTTTACCCCTTTCCTTTCATTTGTTTGTCTTCCTCATTTTTCTTGCATCATTCTTATACTCTTTTCGTTGATAAATCTCAAGTGATAAAGACAAAATGTCTAAAGTGTGAACAGAATAACAAAAACAACAACATTGTTGGCCAAATCAAAAGGAGAGAATTTTCTTCTTTTTCTTTTCCTTTTATGCGTTTATTTTTACTTTCTTTTACTATTTGATATTTGTTTTGTTTTCTTCCCGCCAACTACGTCCCTTTATGGTTGGCCACAGATGGCCACACCTGAAACAGCGCTCAAGAAAGCAACAGCGTTTGATGTCGACCCGCGCCTTGGTGACAGAAAAGAACGCGGAATAGAAGAAATCGAAAAGAAAGTCAGAAAGGACAAAGTGGGGTGGGGGATGTTATTTGGGCGGGAACAGATGTTAGGTGAGGACGCGAGAGAGAGAAAAAAGCGTGAAACACTTGCAAATGAAATGATAGGACAAATAGTCCACTCGTGACATTTGAACGTGTGTGTGTGTTTTTGAAATCATTTGTACATGTATGTATGTATGTATGTATGTATTTTCAAGGGAGTGCAGATCGATGACAAAAGTAATTGAGTATTTCCTACCAGTATTAGAGGTTGAAGTTGAGTTCTGATAAAAGACATTTAGAAAGCTGATTTTCAGGGATTTGCATCAACTTGAAACACTGGCGCAACAACATCTCGCCATCTTTATACTCCCATCTTCATTTTTAGCTTATGTATGGTGAACATCTTTTAGCTTTGTAGTGTATATATATATATATATATATATATATATATATATATATATATATATATATATATATATATATATATATATAAGATTCATCCTCAAAAATATTAATGACTGAAATCTACTTAATAGACGGAAGTAGCTAATGTTAAATTGTAAATATACGAAAAAATTTCTCTTAAAATATTTTAATTCTGGATAAATATAGTGTAACCCGTATATAAGAGACCCGGCTATCAGAGAAACCCGGATATAAGAGAGATTTTCTCTGGTCCCAAATTAGAGACTGTGTGAATGTATATATAATAGACCAAACCCGGATATAAGAGACTTATTCGGCCCCGACAACTCTCTTATATCCGGGTTACATTGTATTATCAGTTTCACTTCCGATATTTTAGGCTAGATATTGATTACCCCCCTTCAACCATTTTAACGTTTATTATTACTTAACGAGTTACCTGACGTTAGTCTTTTAAACTTTGAGCTTCCTTTTTATTAATTTCTTTTTTACACTGACCCCTACTTGCATCCTATTTTCTGTATTTTAACCCCAATATTATATTTAACATGTTTTAAATTTGATCTGCGTGTAATTTATCGTTCCTCTCGTAAGACCCAGTATATATATATATATATATATATATATATATATATATATATATATATCAAAGTGAACATTGAAGTAAACACTTAGAGGTTACGGGCTGTTTCATGCTAGGCGCAATCGTCAAGTGGCCTGACGATTGCATCCAGCAGGAAACAGCCTGTCGCCTCTGAGTGCTGACTTCAACGTTCACTTTTATATTTACACACGCTCTATCTCTGATATTGAGCACTTTATCCCATAAATATAGCATACCTTAAAAATATATTTCTACATATATATATATATATATATATATATATATATATTTCGCCACAAACAAGGGAATAAAATCACTAGGATGCAAGAGTGTTAGAGAATATAAGAGAAACTACGATTAAGAAGAGAAGACAATAAAAGAATAACAATTAAGAAGAGAGTAGATAACGATTGACATTGCATTTAATTTGTGAGGATCAGACGTGACTGGGTAGCAAGAAGCCGAAAGACAGTTCAATAAACGAGAAGTGTGAGAGAAGAAACTGCTAGCATAGAACTTACGGTTACCTCTAGCTATTTCAACTGTAAATTGATGAGACCTTGCTGCCAATCTAGTACCGTGCTTCAATTCATAACGTCTAGGTACTATAGAGGAAAGTAATATTTATTTTGCATAATACAAAAATTTGCCCAAAAGCGGGGATAGCGGAAAGCAGATCTTCAATCTGTTTTATCTTAAACTTTGCTAGCAATAATTACTGACCCAAACATACCACAATATTCCTTAAATCAAAACAACACATTCTTACTTACAATTCTACAGGTACCGTAATACCTCTGAGTCTCTACGTATTCCTAATTAGTTCCCATATGTACAATTCGACGGCGGTGGGACGAAATAACATTTACAAATGAAATCCCAATGAATATTTACAATGAATATAATTTATATACAAGAAACTAAACAAAATAGTGCTAGTAATTAAAAAAAACACAATACTTAAATGTGGCATGAAAATCCGTTAACTGGACGAAATTAATTTGGACTTGGTAAATAATAACAATCATTCGCCCAATCACTCACTTAAATACAGAAACAATTACGAAATACGAACTCGAAAAACGAAAAGCAACCCACATCTACCAAAGAACTGACATCTCTGTCACGTAACGAAAGAGGTAGTGGTAATTACCATAGAGAAACGTTCATCAGAACAATTGCCATGAAAGTATTTATAGAAGAGACACAGGGAAGCTACGTTACAGCGGTGGGAAAGTGACTGAAGCCGAGATGCCAGGTCAAGACCAATAACATTGCATAGCTTTTTTGAATTTTATCAAAAATCTCTTAATATATAACAGGAGCACCAGACCAGATGTGATAGTAATATTCAATGCATAGACGAATGGTAGACTTATAAAATTTTATTTAAATTATTTTAAGCAGGCTTTTAGAGCAGATATATAATTGTGGGAGTTATTTCGTGTATACAGAATCTGAAACACCTAAAAATACGATTTAACTCACTTGAAAGCAATGAAAGACGTAGTTGGTTTCCATCGTTTTTTGTTTTGTGTTTTTGGGGTTTTTTGGGGTTTTTTTGCAAGAAGTCAATGAAAACAACTCGTCAGGATGGGTAGCAAACTGACATAGTGTACCCTGGATTTCGCGAAAGCATTTAATATGGTACCGTATAAAAGATTAATTTTCAGTTTGAAAGAAGCTGGAACACGATGAATGGTTTTAAACTGGATTGGATATTTTCTTACCAACAGAAGTCAGAGAATATTTTTACAGAATGGAAAGTCTTCGTGGGCTAAAGTTAGCAGTGGCTTCCCCCAAGGCTCTATATTGGGACGTTTACTATTCCTGATATAGGTTAATGACATTCCAGACACAACTGTTTCTGTCGTGAATATATTTGCTAGTTGTACTAAATTGTGAAGGGCTACAAAGTGATCTGAACAAACTTTCGGCTTGGTTTAACACATGGTTGTTGGTTTTTCAACGCTAGAAAATGTGTTGTTTTGAAAATAAAAAAGAAACATTATTATGTCTACACTTTAATGGAGTTTAACTTGACGAGGTTAAGTGTCGAACACCTTCTTACAATCTAAACACAACAGTGAAATTTGAAAGAAAGCAGACCAACGTATTGGTCTGATAAAGTGACGTTTCACACTTATTGAGATGACAGCAGTAAACCATAGAAGAGGTTATATGCATATCACTCAGCAGGGACCCAGTTCTAAGTGGGGAAATTAGGCAAGGATACTCTAGATGAGTCAAGAGGAGAGTTTAAAGAGAATTTAAGAGCGAAACATGATTGAAGAGAGGAGAGATAAAGAACTTAATCTTATTTAATACACTATTACACAGCCGCCAGTAATCACAAGAGCTAAAATATTTACATGCAACACGGTGCCTCATTCTCTCAGCAAACAGAGACTTTGCTTCCTGGAGGACGAGTTTACATTTATTACGTGCGACAACAAATAGACGTCTATTGTGAGGAGAACTATCGTGCTGGTATAGTCGGAAATAGTAGTTCCTATGGGCTATAGTGGCAAAGCATGCTGCTGTGAACCATGAAGAAGACTGAGGTTTCACCTGATATTTCTGAGAGGGAATGAAAGCATCTATACCGGATTTGGCCAAAGAGGAAAACCCAGTGGTGCAATTCTCAATATGAACTGTCAATCCAAGGAGCGTCTTGAAGAAAGTCACAAAGTAAATCCTAGTCAGCATGCTGGTAATGTTAATAGTTTTTTTTTTATTAATAAGAGATTACTGATGATTGGAATGAATTATCAATAGATACTATAGCGTGTTCCGAGTTGCCAAGAGGACATTGTGGCGAAGTGCGACAAGTGCTAGGAGAGGAGGTATGGTAAAGAACAAATCAAATATAAAAGCATGTTGATTTATTAGGGAAACGAGTAGGAAAATTCACGATTTGAGTAAGAGACTAAACAACGGATAAATTGAAAGCCTGAATACCAGAAACATCAGTAACATGAGAATGTTTCAGCCATTTAGCATGATGCGCATTAAAGTTACCAAACAAAAAGATATTCACAGATTAATGAAGACAGGGCGCCATTTCAATAATATCAGATATTCTGTCTAATAAATTGCAGTTCTGAGAAAAGGAGAAGCGATAAAGAAAAACAGAATAGCTTACAAAGTATAGTAAGGAAAGTCGAAAACGCATGAAAGAATTGTCAGAGGAATCGAATAACAATTCCCTTGCCAAGATTATCCAGGATGTAAACTCCAAGGCCATGAACATGAATGCAAGAATCTTTTCGGTGGAGAGGAAG
>OZ010573.1:122939341-122951841 GCA_963932145.1 Acanthosepion lycidas
ATATATATATATATATATATATATATATATATATATATATATATATATATATATACTAGCCGAATTATCCACGCGTTGTAAAAAAATGTTGACTGATGTTAAATCAATTATATTTTGTGGATAAAACTGATGAATTTCAATATAACCCAATGATCTTGCCGTTGTGACCTGCTTTCTCCTATATTTTTGATGGGAGTCATACCCTTGTCCAAATTTAAATTTAATTTAAATCAAAGGGAATAAATTTCAGTGGGGCGTGGTTCAAAAAAAGCTTGATCGTAGCCCTCTGATATGTACTTGATGTAATACTTGATGAAATGAATTAATGAGCAGATTTCATCATTGATATGACAGTTGAATTGTCGCGACAAATATCTATTGCAAGGAACTACCTACTGATTACTGATTTCCTGCTCAACTTGACGTCTGTACTGTCTCATTTTGATCTTGTCGACGTGACCTCCATCTTCTGGATTTCTCCTTTTATATTTTGAATAGGATTCATTCCCTTGTTCAAATTCAAATTTAAATCAAAGGGAAAAAATTCGGTCGGGGGTTTGTGCCCCCGGAGACTCCCTTTGATCAAAAGGAAGTATACTTATCCAAGTACCCCAGGAGTCATTCCCTTATTCAAATTTAAATTTAATTTATACCAAATGGAAAAAAAAATAGTGAGGTAGGTGCGGGGACTTCTTTTGATCAAAATCAAATATACTTATCCAAGTACTCTGCCTAGTGTAGCTTCAGAATATAATGGTATTTATATATATGTCGTAGGAGGAGTTCGATAAAAAACAGAGGCTACAACTTTATACACACACATATGTGTGGGTGTTGTGGGTGTCTGGGTATATATATATATATATATATATATATATATATATATATATATATATATCGATAGAGAGAGAGATTCGGGGAGGAAGAGAGAAAAGGGATAAGTGCAATGAGCGATAACAGTGTGATCATAGAAATCAGTACTACAACGTAACTGTTAGTTTTACTCCTTAAATTATCCTCAGATCATAAAATTCCTCTTTCATAAATACGGCCTATGTTATATATATATATATACATATATATATATAGTTAGTTAGTTAGTAGTTCCCTTCCCTGACGATCCGCTTAGGTGAAGCATTTGTAGGTTTATCTGGCTCTCTAGGTTTAACTATGTCTGCTCTACTAATTGTATTGAGCACTTTATTTAGTTGTTTTGCCTACTCGTATCGGGTTCTTTTTTCTTTGGGCTTTGGACTTGCATGCTGGACGATTATTTTCGGCTAACGTTCTTGGGTCTTTCTTTTTTATACCTTTTTTTCCCTTTAGTATTGGTTTGATTACTTGCAAATCAAAACACTGAAGGTTTTCCGAATGAGTATAATTTCTTATACTTATAAGATTACTACTAATACTAATAATATATATATATATATATATATATATATATATATATATATATATATATATATATATAAGTATTTACACGAAAGAATACAACAACCTGTAAATGCTTACAACAAAGCATAAATATATATACATACATATATATATATGCATATCTATATGTATACAAACGTCTAGGGTTTATCATCTCTCAGTTGCGTCTCTATCTTCGGGCAGAATGCGAGTCAGTTGAGACTCTGACAGAGACGCACCTGGAGAAAATAAATACCGTGAGGTGCCCGGTCCCGGGAAACAGCTTCCCGTGGCTGCACCTCCCGCATTACACTAACGATTGGGGATCGTTATTCATATCGATGCCAGCGCAACCGACGTTTGCGGGGGCTAGGAAATCTTTGTCTTTGGCCCGAGTGTACGCGCTCGGGTTCCGACATTAAACCAGAACTTGTGTCACATTTCGTCCCAGTGGGGAGACCGGGGGTAAATATCCAAAAGAAGCGACGCTAGAGAGAAGTGGGTTTTGCGTACATAAATGAGACAAAGTCAAAACTTTCCGGTATTTGGGGCCAAAATTTCTATAAATTCATTGCCTCAGTCCTCGATATTCAGTCTTTTTCCGCGCTTTTTGTAACCTGCTATCTTTCAGATTAATCACAGGTCGATTTCTTTACCACACGAAAAAAGCACTTTGTCTGTTCCAATGTATCATTCGAACAAAATATTTATTCACTGTCTTCTTCCGCAATATCGCTTTCTCAAGGTTACAGCAGTTCATAATAAATTATTTCCTATGGATTTAAAAAAAATCCTAACATAAACGGAAAAGTAATTCTTCTCCTCCAATAAATTCACTTTATGTTGAAATCGTAAAAGCTATCCTAGATTTCGACACATTTCTCTTTGTTTGAGATTCTCGTGTTAAATTCGTGAAGTTATATTAGTGTGAACACCGGTTAAGCTGCTCTTATCAATAGTGACGCGTTTTATCTGAATTCGAACGGCTTATGACGGTTTATGGCTGCCAGACAGATTGCTTATTTGATTTCTGAATTACGCATTGTCTTTCAGAGTAGTAATGACATGATGTTTCGCTAAGCTCAGTAATACAAGAAACATATACCGTTTCATGAATTCTTACAATAGGTACAACATGTTCAAAGGAGGTTACCCCTAATTCTCTTACGGTGGCTCAGAGACTTGAACGTCTATTGGGACTCAAATGGAACTCATATATTCGGTCTATTATTAAAGATGGAATAATAATTGGTTCATTGTGTTTTTCTAAGTATGTGACAGCCCCCTGCTATACTCTATCTTTACAAGAGCCAAGTCCGACCAGAAATGATACCATATCTGGGCTGGAGATGCCCAGTCATTACTTGACTGTCTTGATAGAATTCAAAAGCATCTACGCGGCCTTTTGAACAATTAATTATTTTTTCACCCTACGACCCGTTTACTTCAGGTGAAAGCGTTGCGAGCTCCTTCTTGCCCTACTTGCCCTACTTCCATGTGTTCTGACGAGCTACTTACCTTAGGCCCACCAGCCCTGACCTTTACAAATCGGACCCATCATATAATATACATAAGAGTGAATCACCCCCATTCCCTCTCTAAGATGTACATTCAATTCAGACACCTTCTTACCAAGAACCTCTGCTTTGTGGAACAGACTCCCGGCAGGATATATTCCGTACCACTACAATTTTGACCGTCTTCAAGTCTAAAGTTAGACGTTATCTTTCCAACATAGCCAAATGAAATACACTTCTTGCTTTTTCTTCAGTAATTTGTCTATAATTCTGAGACCATCTCGAAAGACAAGAACATCTTCCTGAAATCAAAATCAGATGCTCATTTCTTTCTCAGTCTTTCTAGGCACCTGTGAATCTTGGACATTATCAGCAGAATTACAGCGAAGAATATAAGTTTCTGATAAGGGATGCTACACTACCATCCTCGGCATCTTTTACGGAGGCCGTATCACAAATGATGACGTGCGACACACCATCAAACAAGGAACAGACCCATTGAAAGATCACAGCATAACCACCTCCAAGAATAAAAAGTTGAAATGTTAAGAATACGTCATAAGAGCTTTTTCTTCAGTATCTGTCTATATTTCTGAGATGTGGTATTATGTACACTATTTACATTATTAGGACCATTGTCCTCAAGGACACATGGCACAGTGGATAAAGGCGTTGGTTAGATCCAGTGACAGGACCCAAAGAATGTGAGTTCAATACCCGGTTAAGGCAGTGGAGAACTTGGAGAGGGGAATTAACAGGAGATGACTGATAACTGACATCTATTAAAAATATGGCACGTGGAACTAGAACAGTCTACTACACTGAGCGAAATAAAGAGTTCAGTTCGGCATTCCAACCACCTGAAGAAGGTCGGAGCGTACAACGTAATAAATATGGCGACAAAGATGAGGACAACAGTCCGAATAATGTAAATAGCGTTGGAATAGACCCATTGAAATATGACATATCCATCTCCAAGAATAGAAAGTTGAAATGGTAAGAATACGTTATAAGAGCCAACAATCTTTCCAATACAAGGACCACATTGGGCAAAATAACAAGAGGTAGGCAGGGTGAAAATGTGCTGACAACGTCTCTGAGTGGACTGGAGGATCATTCACAGAGACTCAGATATTGGTACGCAACCGGAACTGATGGATCGAGCTGGACTACCACACCCGATCATGGAACTGATAATGATGAACTTTAGGCCAAATGTGATACTTGCAAAAAACGTGGTCTTTTGCATGCGCTAGTGTAGGCTCTTTTATTTGTTTGTTTTTTGTTTTTGTTTTATTTGTTTTTTTTGTGGTTGTTTACTTTTATGATAGATTTTGTCAATGAGGAACAAGCTTTCGATCCAAATTCGTTCAATCATCGAACGGCGGATCATTTCCTTTTTCAATGTTGATTTGTCTTTCAATTCCTGCTGCAGTACCGAAGGGATTATTATTAGCGGTATGTCTTTTAGTCTCTACTCTTACGCAATGGACCGGCATTTTGTGTGTGCGCGTGCGCGCGTGTATGTGCGTGTGTGTGTGTGCGTGTGTGTGAAACAAAAACTTCTATTTCATCATCCATTTCGAAACACTCGAAACTGTCCATCCAAACTGGCCGAGCTCACTCAAAACAGCCATCACCTTGAAATTTGTTGCTAAAAGGCTGCAATCAATTTGACGTGTTCCAACATGTCTGACAGATGATGCAACTCTGACAAGGACATTACTACCTACCGTTTCGCGAGCTCAGTGTTGTTATGCGCACGTGAAAAATTTCTACAGCAAAACTGCTCTCCTATTTTCTACACTGCATATTTTCAAATTTTAAAATCTTCGCATATGAAGTATAACCAAGGAATAAAGTTTATCAGAGTTTTACGACCGTGTAGTAATTACTACTAATAAGACCTTTATTTGAATAAATCATTTTTTATCAGTGTTGCAGTTTTCTTTGTGTGTATGCTGTGTATGTATATGCTTATTCTGGGTGAGGGCCTCTCTATACAGGGCGTCTATTTAAGGAGAATAATGTGTATGCATTGAATGAATCCGTGACGCCCTCTTCTTTTATTCGATATTTTCTCTCTCTCTCTTTCTTTCTCTCTCTCTCTCTCTCTCTCTCTCTCTCTCTCTCTCTCTGTTACAAACACACACATTCTATTTCTTTCTCATTGTTACACTAACTTTCTGTCTTCGTCTTTCTCACTCTCACATACATAAAAGCTTTCTGTCCCACTTTCACTATGTCCCCCACACAAATACTTTTTAACTCCCTTTCGCTATCCCTCTCCCTCACACACACACACTTTATGTCTCTTTTCTTTTCAGTGTGATTTTGAGTTCATAGCATTCTTTCTTCCAGACTGACTGCCCATTCAACCTTGATGTTTAACCCATACATTTCCCAAGGGTAATTGTGAGAAAATGAACATAACCAGCCCGATCGAAATTCGAACTCAACTCGCCTATTTCTCTTTCTGAGTTGCTACCCGTTACACTATCCTCATATCCACATACTTTTTTTTAAGCCACACAAATTTTAGTTGTCTTTTTGAAGTTCTAAAATGAAATTCTATTCAGGTTTTGTTGTTCTTAGCACAATTTCTGACTATACAGTTTTCGGCCTTCCTCAGGGATATGTTGTATCTCATCTTTAAAATTGTCTTAGTGAATGTTATCATTCTTTTAAATTCGTCAGGTAATAAAATCCTTTTGAATTAATGGCTTCTCGGTCCAATCAAAGAACAGATTCTCGTCTCGCTTGTTTTCTCTTTCGCGCTTTCAACATGACATTTTAACAATCTTCAAAAAAATGAATTGTGTATTTTCTTTCTTTTCCTTTCTTATTTTCTTTTCTTTTTTCCTGTACATTTTTAATTTTCTCCTTTTTTCTTTCTTTTTCCAGTAACTTTTCTGTTATTTCCCGTCTCTTTCTTTTTTTTTATATTCTATTTTCTTTATCCTTTTTTTTTTTTTTGTGATTGTTCTGTCCAATTTTTATCTTTCCTTCTTTGTTATTTTTACTTTTCTTTTTTCCAGTAACTTTTACAAGTTTTATTCATTGTCTTCTTTCTTATTTTTTTCTTTTTTCTTATTTTTTGGTTTTTCTTTTCCGTTTTTCTATCTTGTTTTCTTTCTTCTTATTATTTTTTATTTTCTTTTTCCTAAACTTTTTTCTTTCTTCTCTGTTTTCGTTCTTTTTTTTTTTCCATCTTTATTTCCTATTTTCCTTTCACTTCCCTTTTCTTTTTTTCGCCCTAATTTTTATTTTATTTTTCCTCTACCTTTTTTTAATTATTTCCTCTTTTCCTTTCCTTTTATGTCTCTATTTTTCATTCTTTCTTCACTTTTTTATTTTCCCTTTTCTTTCGTCTTTTTGTCTATTCTTTTTTTTCTTTCGTTCTTCTTTTCTCTTTTTCTTGTTTCACTCTTACATGCACACCCTCTCTCTTTGTTTATCGTTTTCCCTTTTGCCTCTTCTCTATTCTATCTAGCTTACACTTGTTAATCTGTGTTTTTTTCTTATTCTATTTGTTTCTATTTATCTTTCTCAATATGTACGCATCTATATATCTATTGTTTATTTCTTATCTGTCTTGTTATTTATTCATTGCAAACTGTTTATATGTATTACATTCCACACAGATCGATCTATTTTTGTATATATCTATGGATATATCTAATTCATTCAGAGTATATATTGATTAATCGATCTTTTCTTTCGAGAGTTAAGAGCATTGGGTTAATATATACATACACATACACACGCACGCAACTGACACACAGACATACATACACACACACACACACACACACACACACACACATATATATATATATATATATATATATATATATATATATATATAAACATTTTTATTATTTACCCATAACTCATATGCATAAAAAGCAATATATATATATATATATATATATATATATATATATATATATATATATATACATAACTAGACTCGTTTCGAAAAACCCTCGAATTTTTATTATTTACCCATTACTCATATGCATAAAAAGCAATATATATATATATATATATATATATATATATATATATATATATATATATATATATAACTATAGACTCGTTTCGAAAAACCCTCGAATTTTTGATTTGCCAATCAAATCAATCTCGAGGGAAAAAAAGGTTTTAAAAAAAGAAAGAGCTACAAGCATGAACTACTGCCGAAAAAAATCGCACAGATGCAGGTCTGAAGCCGATACGAGTAAACAACTAACTAACAAAAGAGCTCAATACAACCGTAGAGCAGACCTAGATACACCTAGTGAGCCAGACAAACCTACCTAGGTTTCACCTAAACGGATCGTCGGGGAAATATAATATTTTAGGATATTACACCGAAAACATGGCAAAATCTCTACAAAATATGTAGTGATTTTGACATATTTTCGATGGAATATCCTAAAATAAAGAATATTGCTCTACTTTGTATTAAGCCCTCTTTTAAATTAAATGTTTCGAACGTTGGAATTGTACTCTATTCGTTCTCATCTTACCTGGATATATATATATATATATATATATATATATATATATATATATATATATATATATATATATAACATGAAGCAGGAATGCGTCTAGGGACAGGGTTCTAAAACTGTGCCTCTGAGTTTCACGGCACTCACGATCATCAGTGGAGTAATCCTAATCTGAATAAATTATACTTAATCATCAGTAAATGACGGTTTGTGTGCAACAGGGAGTTAGGGTTTCAGATCAGTATCCTTCGATGTATTCCTGATTGTTGTTATGGCTCAGTCTTGGTTTGATTTCCTATTTTGAGTTTCTTGATTCTATATACATTCATCCATCACTCTTGGTCTTTGTTTCATTGTTTTTTTTCTTTTATTTTATTTATTTATCTATTCATTTGTTTTACTTTTTTTTTTTTTTGATAGATTGGTATTGATAGTGTTGGTTTTTAACAATCTCCCTTCACCTATTATTTAATTAATTTATTTAATTATATAATATATATATATATATATATATATATATATATATATATATATATATATATATATATATATATATATACAGGTAAAATGAGAACAAATGGAGTATAATTCCACTGTACACAACGTTTAATTTAAAAGAGGGCTCAATACAGCTCAATATAGAGCTAAATACCATTTATTCATTGCAAATTGTAATATCCTAAAATATAGGATAGATAGATATGAACAGACTGAAAGATAGATAGATATGAACAGACTGAGATAGATAGATAGATAGATAGATAGATAGATAGATAGATAGATAGATAGATAGATAGATAGATAGGAGTGTAATGCATTTTAGTGTAACCTACATAATTTTGATATATTATTTAAGAAATTAGCAATGTTTTATTTATAACGTTACGCAATTTTAATATTTATAGACTTACGGCCATATCATGTTGGAACACCAGTTCTTGTACGATCACCGATCTTAAGCAACGTCGATCCTGGTCAGTACCTAAATGAGTGACTGTTTGGAAATACCATGTGCTGTTAGCTTAGATGTGCGGATGGTCTTCGCTTGACTCAACAATTCGTGGATTTTTGCTATAATAAGCTATGCTTAGCAGATATCTTTATCGATGGCCTGCTGTCTTTTTTTATGCGTCGTATCCCTTGAGGATGTGGGCGATCAAAGCTCTTCACAACTTCTTATCCTTCATGATTGTCTGCTTGCGATCATATCACGTTGAAACGTAAGTTAAGCAACCTGGTCAGTACCTAGATGGGTGACCATCTGGTGATACTAGGTGCTGTAAGCTTGTATGTGCGGGTGGTATAATGGATGAAAATTGGAAATCGTAGAACTGAGTTCCGATTCCAGTCGGATTCGTTATATTCACTTATGTGAAAATATCCTTGGGAAGGGGTATGAATCCACCTATTCTCACCCCAGTACGTGGCCAGACATTTGGCCGAACGGACATTTGGCCGAACGGACATTTAGCCGAACGGACATTTAGCCGAACGGACATTTGGCCGAACGGACATTTAGCCGAACGGACATTTGGCCGAACGGACATTTAGCCGAACGGACATTTGGCCGAACGGACATTTAGCCGAACGGACATTTAGCCGAACGGACATTTCACTGAAAAAGTACAAGTAAAAATAGTAACAAGCAATACTTTAAGTATTTTAATTTAAAGTATTATAAGGTAGAATAGGATTAATAATTACTCCTGAATTTCAAGTGATTAAATTATTAAATATAAATTTAAACTGAAAAAATTTTCTTATTTCAATATTTGTTTATTGAAATGAGTATTTTTAGAAATATTTGAATGTATTTGGGTAAAAAGTAGCACCGAATTATTTAAATTCATATTTAATAGTAAGATAAAAGCTAGTTCATCCCTTTAAGATAATGATGATTAAAAGCGAAATTGAAAGATATTTCATATCGTAAAAGCTTAAGATTTTGGCTGTAGTAAAATGTGCTTTTTCTCAAAATACTTATCATCTTACATTAATACTTGAAGTAAAATATAATATATACAGAATAGATTTTTTAAAAGCCTGTCAAAAAAAAAAAAACCCGAAAAATTACAAATTAATAAAGTAAATAAATATAAAAATATGTAGCATATTACGATAAAGAGTGTGATATATATATAAGTACGTCACTACATTTTCGGCTAAATGTCCATTCGGTTAAATGTCCGTCGGCCAAATGTCCGAGTACTCCCCAGCTATGGATTAATTAATAGAACTTGTATCAGTAAAAATCGGTATTATCTCCAAAACATTCTTACATTTTAAAAAAAATATGTTTTTCTGGCTTTAAATAGGCTGCAATAAACAAATCAATCAATAAAACAAGTAAGCTAATTTTTTAAATATAAGATAATTATTTAATGATATTAGATAATAAACATAACTAGGTTAAAATTTGATACTTTAGCTCCTAGTGCCCCTCTCTGTCAATCTATATATATATATATATATATATATACACAGGCCGCGATGGATAAATTGCCGTCTAAACGACGCAAAAACGACAATAATACTTACATCTCATTTTAACAGATATATTAACCAAAATTACGCAAAAATATCTTGAAACACTAAAGAGTAGATTTATTCAATAAAATCGTCACTGGCTTCAATCACTGCCTCCAGAGGACTTCGGAATCTCCCGCATCTCTTCTGGACAGTCTCCATATTTAAGTTGGTGAAAGCAGCCATAAGCCTTGCTTTCAGTTTCTCTTTACTGTTACAAGGAGATTTGTTGGTCCACCGCTTATCTGCGCTCCACACACAAGGGGGTATCTGCGCTCTTCAAGGGGGTTGCAGTCTAGGGGTTTAGGTGTCCGGATGTAAGGGGTGATGTGGTCGCAGACAGCCATGACGGGATTCTCCTCCTTGTGTGTCATGATGCAGAGTTCTGTTGCCAGACATAGGGTCTTCCAGCAGCCACCCTCTTAGCCCAGGGCAGCACTACCTCCTCGAAGCACTTGATGTAGGCCTTCACATTGAGTCCCTCACCAAAACTTCGGGAGTTCTTTTGTTATCAGAACAATCAGAGTGAGTTTTCCGATTTGTCGTACCTTTGTAATCACCATTAGACTCGTCCAACCCTTTCCGAATCCTCTTTATTATCCCCAAATTGACACTCAAACACTCTGAAATGTTCGCATGGTAGCTTCCGGCACCAATGTCAAGCAGTACAGCATGCAGCTTCAAAATTCCTGGTGGCGTGAATAGCGTCATGGTTCTCTTTTGCTCACGGACGGTGCACAACAGATCCTACTATAATAAACAGTAGACAAAATCAAAACCAAACAAAGCGCATGCGCGAAATTTAAATATAAAATAGCGATAATTTACACATCGCACCCTGTATATATATATATATAGAGAGAGAGAGAGAGATGGAGAAACAGAGACAGAGACAGACACAGACAGACAGACAGACAGATGAAGAGACTAAGATAGATAGATAGAACATGTTCCTTTTTTTCCATTTTGACCTTTTCCCTTTTTTTATTTGATTTTTTTTATTCAATTCTAAACCTTTTTTTCTCTTCTTGTTTTCCCTTCTTCCTCTCCACATCATCTTTCTTCATTTCCCTTCTCTTTGCATCTGTTGGCACGGACATCACAAACCCTGACTAATTCGTCATTCACCCGCCAGGCCTCATCCTTCATTACATCCCTTCCTGTAGGCTTTATCCTGTTCTACAATTATTTTCCGTTCGTAAGAAAATCCTGCAATGTAGAATTTGATAGCGTTTGGCCTTTATTTTATTTAGTTCTAGTTTTTTTTTTTTTCCGCATCTAATATCGACGTAGTTATTTTCTTGGGTTTGTTTTACATTTTCTCCTTTTTGATTGTCTTTTCTATCAAATTGTCTGTCTTTTTTTACTCTTAAATCTTAACGTTTCTTTATCGCAATATTTATGTTGTTTTTCATTTATCTTCATGCTCCTTCTCATACACTATCTACAAACTACTTCGAAATCTCTTAACCACAACCAAAGCGAAATGGTTTGCATTCTTTTTCTTCTTCATTTTTATTACTGAATTCTTTTATCTTCTTTTGCTGTTCAGATTTTTCCTGTATCACTTAATCTTCTTTCCCCCTCTCGCTTCCTCTACATCTTCTATTCTTTCTTCATCTCTTTAGCCATCTTTTTGTTTATTCATAATCGTTTTCTTAAAGCTTTTATCTTATATTTATCTGTCTTGTCTCTTTTTTAACTTATTCACTTTCTTCTTCTTTCTTTATTCACAGTTGAATTTATATAACGCCTACCTATATGTATATGTTTTTTTTTATATTTTTTTCTTTTTCTTCTTTCTTTTCTTCTTTCTCTTTATCTACTACTACTACTTCTTCTTCTTAGTGCCATGTCTCTTCGGGACGTGGACGCTCATAGCTATCTACAATCTCCTGTCCTATGTAGATCATAGTAACGTTTGTCTTTTGACCATCCCTCCTACCACTCGTTCAGCAATCCATTCACAAAAGCTTGTCTTGTGGGTGACTGGCTTACTCGCTCTGTCCTTTTTAACTTCGATATGTCCTGTAAGTTTCAAATTCACCGAGCTTTCCTTCCTTGTTATGTGTCCAAGAAATTTCAGCTCCCTCGTTCTGATTCTGTGTCAGAATAATTTTTAATTCGTTGCTTACGCGATCTGCCAATGGTAATGGTAATATTAGCTGTTTCTTATAAGGAAACATATGGTATTCATTGACCGAGTTGCTGTTGGTTTAAATTTATAAACTCTTTTTCTTCAAATAAGTTTTCTGGAAAATAGTTTTCTCAAGTTCAATAGATTGTATTGCTCTTTACAATATTATAGCGGTTTCCTTCCAAACCTTTTATTCAAATAAGTGTGGAACGTCAACATCTTGATTATGTTGATTACTTTGAATACGGTAATTATTTACCATTTGAGCTCCAAGTGCTACCAAGTTTAGTTGTTGATGTGCTGTTGAATGACTTCAAGTGATGTGGTTTCTGTTATTTGGTACAGTTCTTTGATCTGTAATGCCAGTCCACAAGCGTCGAAGTAGTG
>OZ010573.1:122959341-123049341 GCA_963932145.1 Acanthosepion lycidas
TATATATATATATATATATATATATGCTTGCTTTTTCTCTCTTGTATGGTTATATATATATATATATATATGCATCGCTCTTCGTAAGAATTGAGTGCTATGATAGCCAATATAGCGTTTATATAGCACGTATATAATGCGTTAAAATGTTTCTTTTTCTGCCGTGTGCCGATAGCCTAGGGCTAAGAGTTTCTGACTGAAGACAAATCGGTCAAGTTTCTCTTGAAGAAATCGGATGTCTAGCGAAACAGGCTGTCTGCGGATGACTATATAAATATATATATATGTGTGTGTGTGTGTGTGTGTGTGTGTGTGCGTGTGCATGTGCGCACGCGCGTACGTGTGTGTTTGTATTTAGATAGATAGATAGATAGATAGATAGATAGATAGATCTTTATAAATAGACGAAGATAGATAGATAGACTGAGATACCTTCATAGATAGACCTTTATAAATAGACAAAGATAAATACCTTTATAAATAGACGAAGATAGATAAACTAAGATGCCTTTATAAATAGACGAAAATAGATAGATATATACATAGATAGATAGATAGTGTGTGTGTGATAGTCATCGTATCAGTTAAAGAGCTTTGCTTGGTAATATATTGTTCAGCGATGTCTTTTAACCCAACACCACCACCTCCTTATATGAAACCAGCCTATTTCTCACAGCGCATTCGAAAGCTTAAGCCTGCGTGATACACCTGCAAACAGCTTATATCTAATTTGTATGGCGCATATCACTCCTTCGATCGAATCATCTCAGGTGTTGCCTTCAGCAAGCTAGCGTGACGATCCTTACTGGGAATCTTGAGTGAGTTAGTCACGCCAGGATTAACAGCAGGACAAAGCAAATTGAACAGGCAATTCTCCGGGAAACATGATGACAGACGATTAAATCATTAATTCACTGATAATGCCAAAAATGCGTGCATGTGGATGAAGAGAATTTGGCAGGGCTGAGAGTCCTGATGTGCGATTAGCAAAGTTAACGAACTCCGACGGCATTAAAACAACGTCGAAAATGACCGTGTCTGTTTTGGGCGAAGCGTGTAAATCGTACCTTTTGTATTAGCGGCATTTTTCCACTGTTATTTTCCGTAAAAGGTGAATGCTTATGATCCTACGATTTTTTGTAGAGCAGTACAAAATACAAGTGTTGACTGAAATAGTCGTACTGATGGGAAGTAAGCGTGGCGGTTCATATAAACTTTCGCCGTGTACCTTTATATAAGTTTAGCATATTAAATTTAAAGAAAATATCAGAAAAAGTGATAAAATGATAAAAAAAAAATGGTTTATACATATATATATATATATATATATATATATATATATATATATAATCTATTCGAAAATTATAACATAAATATGTTCTAAAATCACTACAAAAATAACCATTTTGTTTCAACACTTTTGGTGTCTTATCAAGTGATAGTGTTGAAGTCAACACCATCAACATTCAACATCATCACTTGATAAGACACCAGAAGTGTTGAAACAAAATGGTTATTTTGTAGTGATTTTATAACACATTTATGTTATAATTTTCGAATAAATTATATTTGCTCTACTTTGTATTGAGCACTCTTTTAAGAACAGTATTTTTTGATTACTGGAATTTATTCCGTATTCAGGCTACTCCTGTTCAAAAGACTGGGAAGGTGTATGAACTGGACGCTAGGCAAACCTATCTACACCTACTGAGAAAAAAAAAGCGATAGACTAGGTAGTGAAACAGTCACAACCACAGGAGATGCGTGCATCTATAACCTAGATTGAATCGTCCGGCGATACAGCCGTAACCGTACCCTTCAGCATGGCATCGAGAGGTCCTACCCGAAACTACTTCACTTTCTAGAACCCAAGCACAAAATGGTAGTACAATATACCTGCTGATAGGATAGCCTATATTTTGTTATGTTGACATAGAAGATTGCTGTACAACGATAACATAACAAAATATTATCTTCGATGGCGAATATCTTCGTTAAAATATCCGTATAACCCCTCTGAAGATGGCTCATGTGAGACGAAAGCTTAGATCAAGGACCGACTTAATATAAAAATATCTAAATGTTAGACAATTTTGGTCTTTATTTTCACCCGAAATTTAAGCAAACATACAAACACTAGAACGGCTCATGATCGGACATAATAGACGTTCATTATCTGTTATATTTAACAATATGTTTATATATATATGTGTATGTGTATGTGTGTGTGTGTGTGTGTGTGTAAATATTCTCAGATGGAGTATATGTGTAGAAGAGACAAAATGAATGAAAAGATAAGAGGAAAACTATACTTAGATTTTAGCCGACGCGTTTGGTCATCTGACGAACTTTCTCAAGGCAAATGTAATGATTTTATTTTGCATCAAGTATTTATTTGAGAGTTACTCAATGTTTTTAAAAAAATAAGAACGCTCGTAAATATTCATCAGGTTAACTGAAAAGTTTAGGTTTCAGTTCCTAAATTACATCTAATAGCATCTGCGAAAAGGAATTTTTAAAATTTAAAGACGCTCATAAATATTAATCAGTTTAACTTAAATGTCTAGATATTTAGACCATAGATTGCCTCATGTGGCATCTTTGAAACGGATTTTTTTAAATTTAAAGACGATCATAAATATTCATCAATTTAACTCAAATGTATAGGCATTTAGACCTTAGATTGCGTCATTTAGTATATTCGAAAAAGTTTTTTTTGTATTATACAACTCTAAACGTTGAAATGATAGATTCAGCTGCTTTCTTTTGATTTTTCGACATATTTGTTGTGTATATTGGCTTGGGAAAATAGTAATTCCTTCGGGAAGGGTGAAATTGTGGAAAAAACCTGGAAGTGCATTGATATTTTGATAATATTCGATGGCGGCACTTTCGAGAATTTTCCTTCTGAGTAAATTGCTTTCTCTTTTGATGTGTGTGGCATGGTTTTGATTTTTTTCGTTCATATACATATATGTGTGTGTGTTTGTGTGTGTGGATAGATAGATAGATAGATAGATAGATAGATAGATAGATAGATAGATAGATAGATAGATAGATAGATAGATAGATAGATAGATAAAGAAAGAAAGAAAGAAAGAAACAAACAAAGAAAGAAAGAAACTTTTTAAATTGTCTAGGAGAACCCTTTGTGACCTCCATCAACATGGCTGATACTAACCTCCACCTAAGTACCTCATTCCGTCTACTCGGGCTAAAGTTTTCCGCTGACATGAAGTGAAAATCTTATATTGGATCAATTGTTAGGTTTGCTGCTTGGTTCACTGTGTCATACTAGACAATTTTTTCTTCTTTTTTTTATCTATCTTACATATTTATAAATCTACTTCTCTTGCTTTGAATACTGCTGTCACATCTGGTCTGTTGTTTCTGCTATTTATCTAGAAATTCTTGATAGAATACTGAGAATTATCTGCAATATTATTGATTCCGACCACGCATCTCGGTCTCAGTCATTTTCCCATCATCCTATCCTAACTTCCCTGTACCTTTTCTATAAATACTTTCATGGTAATTTTTCTAATGAACTTCTTCTGCGGTACCAAAATTTATGAATTTAAGCGCAGTACTAGATTGGCGGCAAGGTCTCATCATTTTACAGTTGAAATGACTAGATGTAACAGTAAGTTCTATGCTAACAGTTTCATCGCTCGCACTTTAGCGGTCACCCATTTAGGTAGTGACCAGGCTCGACGTTGCTCAACTTCGGTGATCGTACGAGGGCCGGTGTTTCAACATGATATGGCCGTAAGTCTGGAGAAAGCTAAAGGAAGAGAGTGGGAGACGGTAAACGCAGATATAGAAAGAGAGATAGAAAACAGAGACTGGAGAGAAAGAAGGTAAAAGCAACCAGGAAAAGGAAGGATAATAAAAAAAAAAACACTCTTCCGGCTTCTTGCTTCCTATTTAAGTTTGATCTTCAAAAATTTAAATGCAATGTCAATCATTATCTTCTATCTTCTTAATTTCTGTTATTTAATTGTTCTCTCTCCTTAATTTTATTCTTATATTCTCTCACACTCAATAATTACTTGCGTCTTAGTGGCTTTACTGCTTTATTTGGGATGAAATGATTTAGAAAAAAGAAAGAAAATACAAGTGGCGTCTGAAATAATCATGCCTCTGGGAATCTTTCAACGTATAAAATAAGCGTACCAGCTCATATAAACGTTCTACTTGGTTTTTTTTTTTAGATCAGTTTAACAAACTTCGAATAAGATAATCGTGTCATGGAAAAAAATGTCTGAAAAATAATAATGGCGTCGTACCAAATAAGCACCAAGTCAGGGCATGGGTGGGTTGTGGGTGTTGTTTTGAAGGAAATAAGAAAAGGACAAAGAAAGAAAAGAAGAAAAAAAAAAGAATATATATATTATATATCACCCTCCCCTGCCCATATCATCACTTTAAATGTATCTAAGCTGTAACAAAGCTTAGCACATTAGATTTTAACGCTTATTCTAACTGTAGTTGGCCTTTCAATTAAAACAAAATAAATAACAAAACATATGTATTTTTCCTCAGTTTCTTCGTTAAATAATTTTATATTTTAAACTTAATACAGATTAAATTTAAAATTTAAAATGGGTAATTTTTAATTTTCAATTTTACAGTAAAATTTAATATCTAATTAGTTAGAATGAATTCTATTTTAGTCTAACCCTAACATTAAAGCATTCATTATTATAACCAAGATTCGTTGTCAAGTTTTTTGAATTCTCATATACTTGTATTTTGATTGTTCATTGCAGCTTATGTAACAGCGTTTCCCCTTGCGGTGAGGGGTATTTGATCGATTCGAACCTTTTAAAACCCTTTATTCTATATTCAACACCATCACTTAGTGTTGCCCGGTGTGTGTGTGTGTGTGGAGCAAGGTTCTAATCCGAACGTGAACCCCTTAATTTTCGGGTACGATGTAAGAGAGAGAGACTTCTCTGGAGCTGGTATTTATATATCTGTGTTTATACGGTACTTTCTCACGCTTGCCCCTCACTTGTTCACATGTCGAGGCAGCCACTGACATCCCGTGAGGTATGGATCTGCATTTGATGGCTAGTGGAGACAAGAGGTGGATTCATACCTTTTCCCAAGGCTATTTGCACATAAGTGAATATAAATAACACGACTGGAATTGGAACACAGTCCTCGGATTTCAAATTCCGAGCGGTTATCAATTGCGCCGCCTGCACATCCAGACTTACAGCACCAAGTACTCCTAAGCCGTCACCCATCTAAGTACTGATCAGGCTGAACGTTGATAACTTAAGAGAAGCGGTCTTTCAGCGTGATATGGCACATTCTGACGTGACTAAGGAATCAACAACAAAGCAACAGGTAAATATAATCTTTTTATCCAGGTTTGACCTATTTCGTAACATCAGAATAGATATTAATTAATACTCCATCGAGGATAAAAAAAAAATACATACCGCCTAGTGAAAATCGATATTTACTAATAAGGGCTTGTAAACCTCGCGATCTGGCCTTCCTTCTAGGACTGAGTTTTATCGTATATGATGAAATCAGTATTTTGTCATTTCTTAAGTAAGCAAATATTGTTCAGTATTTACGAAAAAACGGGTACCAATATGTTTTTTTAAGATAAGGTTAAGCAACGTTGAGCATGGTTATTACCTAGACGGGTGACCACTTGGGAATATCAGGTGCTGTAAGTTTAGATGTATGGATGGTGTAATGGAAAACGTTTCTGAATTGGAAATCGGAGAGCTACGTTCCAATTACTACTAGCTTCGTTATATTCACTTACGTGCTTGGGACAGGTACGAATTCACTTCTTCTCCTCCCCCCCCCCTGCTAGAGGTTCATTAAAAGGACTTGTATCAGCAAATTCTTATTATTTTCAAAAAATTCTTACAATCTAAAAATATTTTCTGTAAAATATTCTTAAGCCGTAAAAACAAATCAGTCAATCAATTTAATGTAAGAAATGTCCTTGCAAACTTTATTTGTAATCTGTTATAGGATTTCATAAAAATATCTCTTTAGTAATTCCAAAGATCTGAACCCGATATACATTGGTAAGTTTGTTTTTTTGTTTTTTTTGTTTTTTTTGGGGGGGGGCTCTTACAGAACACATTGTTGATAGCAGACACAAAAAGGAAATTACATTAATTCCTACAGAAGGTACTGAAGGAAAGCAAGAAGAAAGGACTAAACACCAATTGCAAGACGACACAATGCATGGTTGTTAAAAAAGCAAATTACAAATTGATGACATCAAAATCAAAAAAGTACGACAATCTGAGAAGTGTTTTAACGAAGGACGAAAAGTGCGACACTAAAATCCGGAAGCGCATTGGGATAGCGAAAGATGCCTTCCAAAAGTTATGCAAAGTATTAAGAAACAAAAAAAATCCGTTAAAAACGAAGAAAAAAGTACTAAACTGTTATGTAATAGCAGTTCTCCTATATGACTGTGAATGTTGGACAATCTTCTCACTGATGAAGAAATTGAAGCAATATAAATGTGGTTCTACAGAAGGTCGCTGAGAATACCATGGACCGAACATGGGAGAAACGATGGGGATTTAGAGAAAATGGAAACAAAAAGGACACATATTTAATACCAAGAAGAGAGAGCTGAAATTTCTAGGATACATCATGAGGAACGGAGGCTTGGAAATTTGATACTCACAGGACGGATTGAGGGCAATTGGGGACAGAAGAAAACAACGCATAACCTTCCGAGTGAGATTGAGTAAATAAATTGCGGAACAAGGTTTAGGGAAGATAACAAAAAGCAACTTTTATTGAGAGCTAAAAATAACAAAAAGCTGTGGTGGACCATTAAGGCCAACGTCCTACAGAGACACGGCGCATAGAAGAAGATTGGTACGTTTTCGGGGGGGGGGGTTAATTAATAAACAGATTTGTCGCTACTACTTCACCATCCACTCGTTTTAATCATTCTCTAAGAAACTAAATATCTTATGAGGATAGATTTACGATTAAACACTTTGTCATTTTTCAGTTACATTTTATTTGAGAAGTTTTGTAACACAATCTTATTAGGAAAATTAATATTACATAACGTTCGCTTTCACTTTACTCTCCTTTGGAAAGTATGAATCTGTCTCTTCTTCCCCTACCCATCATGCTATGGATTAAATAACAGATCTGACTAATCCTCTGTAGTCTTGATGGCAGCCAGTCTAAGAAAAGGTCAACTCTGAATTACAGACTTTGCAGAATGCAAATGGAAACTATTCCACTATATACCCCATGGCAAAATAATAAAGAAAACAGGGATATGTGGAGAGTCATGAACGCCTACGTTATGAAGGGACATGGCATTTTTAAGTGGTTAATTCAGGTGAGCGTTACTGACAGAATGACATCTCTATCTAGCAATGACACCCAGCGTTAGACATGTAATGTGTGACACATTCCAGCAGTTTCCAAAATGGACTTTGCACTCAGTATTACGCCGGAGATTCAGATTCAGCAGGGGTTGATCTGAAAGGTGTCCTCCTAACTACCAGGTGTAGATCCGTGCCTCATCCGGTGTCAGTGGCTGCCCTCGACATGTAAACACGTAGAATGTGCACGTATGGAAAAAACCGTACGACATATATATGACTAGCATGGCCCGGCGTTGCCCGTGGTTGATTCAAAAATCGTAAGACTCATACAGCAATCGATATCACTTGACTTAAAATATTTTTGCTCTTCCTTGCCTTTAAAGGAGTGCCCTTTGCTGTGCTGATGTTGCTACATGCCTTACTTCTTGTCTATCTCACACTGCGAATTTTTTTCTAAGCTCTATACTAAACATTAAATCTGTTACGAAAAAAGAACTAAACAAAATGAACACAAAACAATTAGCTTTAAAAAAGGACGCGTAACTGGAAAAACCGAATGAAAAAAGAATGTTAACAACAAATACTTTTTCACACCCAACCCAGTTCTGCGGAATCAGAATCAAAGTTGAGTTTAAGCAAGTGAATGAGCCAATTGGATTAAAGTTCCATGCAGATTTAAATTTTTCCCACTTGTAACGAATGCAGCTATCGATTTTTTTTTTTTTTTTTTGCATGCTTGCATGCTAGCATTCTAGTTAACATTCGTGTCAGTCAGCTGTTGGCTCTCACGCTAGCCAATAGAATCTTCCTGCCTATTTGTGGGAGCCAGCTCTCAATCTTGCCAGTAGAAAATGGCCGCAAACTACATGAAAACTGCCATAGAAGCATGAAAAATCGATTATTTCCACTATCGATGGGAGTTGGGAAATGCAAAGTCGGTCTTGGCCTAACTTGGAGCATGTGCATGTAAATTTTGGTGCAAATCTGTCGAAAATTGCGTCCGTGCATTCGTTACACCCACACCCACACGCTCACACATCCTGCCTTTTATAGATAGAGATCATCCACCTGGGAGGAAGAAGAAGAGGGTTTGTTACATTCACACGAGACGTTAGAATCTATGTTCTGTGACGTCCCCTGGTGTCGCTGCGCCAAATGTGACGTCTGCCTGGCCGCGTCCGTCGTGCTATCCTGTCCTGTGACGACCAACTGGCTTGGTATTAATCGCGGCACCAAATGTGACGTTCTAACCTTTTGCTGATTCGGATGGGAATCTGGTTAGATTCGGTATCAGCCTTGTCGTTCCCAGCTCGCCTCCAACGTCTGGTTACCGAAGTAACTGTTTTGATTTCCAGTCTAACCTACCCATGTTGTGATTTGATCTTAGGTAGACGAAATCAATCAGTCGCCGGGCTGTAATGCAAGCCGAGTTCGATCAAGGGCAACACCACACAAGTATATGTAAAAGAAAATAAGGTAACGACTCGAAAAGTTCAAATATGTTAAAAATGATAACAATATTTTATATCTGGTT
This sequence comes from Acanthosepion lycidas, assembly GCA_963932145.1. Lineage (NCBI taxonomy): Eukaryota > Metazoa > Mollusca > Cephalopoda > Sepiida > Sepiidae > Acanthosepion > Acanthosepion lycidas. The sequence continues at coordinate 122,968,222 of OZ010573.1, forward strand.
GCTGAATACAGGACTGCGTCTTTCTTCCAAACCGCTATTATATGGATTGTGACACTTCGTGTTTGTTAGGCGAGTCTTAACATCTTAAGTTGTTTTTTCAAGGAACTGGTTTTTGGTGTATCTTCAGGCGATATTCGTAAAACTTGTTTTGGTGGTATGAGTCTAAGTCGTTCTTCAAAAATAAATTGTTCTTGGCTAGAAGTTGAGGTCGTGATGCCTGGAATCTTTCAGTCAGCTGTTTTGCGAGGCGACTGCCAAAAACTCCCCAACTGAACTCCAGTTCCAAATGAACTGACAACTGCACTGCACTCGAACTCGAACTGAACTTAACTCGCTGCGACTCTGCTTATATGGACGCCGAACAAAACCGGGGTAGGCTTGTCGGGGTTTGAGGTTCCTTGATAATTCTAAACCCACAATCTACTTCTTTGTTTTCGGTCAGGAAAATTTTATTATTTTCCATTTTTGGAAGTCTTTCGTCTTCTCACCTTCTTCTGTTCTCATATTGGTATCTCACCATGCCTTCAGAGGGTGTCAACGGGTTTTCCCTCTCTCTCACAGTGGCATCTCACACCTATCCCTTCAGGGGGGCGCAACAGGCCTCCCCTCCTTCTTCACATGATTACCTCCGCCTAACGCTCATGCCACAATTCAGCCAATGGGCGCTCAGCAGCGTGGGTGTGGCCAGATTAGCCTCTGTTTAAAAATCTTGCTCAAAGAAAAATAAATATTCTTCCCTTTTTTTTTTCTTTTCTTTCCTTTCTTCGAGGAGACCTCACACCCTAGACTCTTATCTTAACCGAATCACCTGGAATTCGTCAATCAGATTTTCGCCAGCATCAAGTGGGTGGCCATTTGGACGTATTTGCATTCTTGGTGCCAATTACTGATCCGATAAAATAGTTTCGCTATCATAGCCAGCCCTGACGATAAACAGATGCTCCTCTCAATGATATTCTGCATATAGACAAAGGCTTAACCTTTCCTTCATGGTGGTCAGCGGACACTTTTGTTTTTCTCGGACAGTGCGTGCTTAATTAATTTTTATTTTTATCTCTTTAGAATTCTGCGGGAGGTAACTTGTCCAACTTGAAAATTCCCTTTACCATTGCCATGGGCAGATTGGACATATCTTACTCTCCGCCCCGTAACAAATCAGTTTAAATTCTGTGTTTCACCTTCTCGACAATGGAAATAAAAATCTTACCACTTTCCCTGTCAGAAAAATAACACCGCTTAGTGTCCTTTTCGTGATGGCTTCTTATCACATAAATGTAATTCTCGCCTTTCTTTCTTTTTTCTTTCTAGCGACGTAAATAGTGTTACAGTTCGGAGAAAAGTCCCTGTGGTTACGCAACCATTGCCCAACAGGAATTAACGAGGTCCGGAGTTGAATATAATGTAGTGTTATATATGAAAGATTAAATCAAGTGTTCTCATTAAAACATGCAACGATATCTTAATGGACGGCTTACTTCTCTTTTGTTTGCTCTGATGAGCTGCGCAGTTGTCTCTTTGAAATTTGCATCTGCCATAAAATGCTACTTTCAAAATTGTTCGATAGACTTAAACATGTTAACCATTTTTTATTTGGTGCATAGCATCATAGTGTAATTTATAACATTTGTTAATTTTTTCAAACCATAATACAATTAACTAATGCTAAATTTATGTATTAGATGTATATGTGTAATGTTTTCGTTGTAAGGACTATTAACAACATGGGACTAAGTAACTGACGTAAAATTATTGTTTCTTCAATTACGGACTTCATCAATTAATATTGATGATTGTGTGTGTGGATTTTATACGATCGTGGATTCGTCTTCTCGTGAGAATATGAGACACACTGTATTTTCTCTCTCGGGTGAGACGCATGTGCATTTACAAGCCATCCGGTTATCGCACGTGAGCACATCCTATGCTCATCTAGGTCAACCACCTGTGAGGCGCGAATCTGTACTCGGGCGCTATGAGGTTACCTTCCAGGTCACCCAATCCTCTGATGCACCTGGCTTCTCTGATGATCTGCTGTAACAATGAGTGCAAAGTATCTTTTCGGGTGAGCCCAGTAGATATTGGTTTCATCGCAGATCCACTTCTCTTAGAACAAAGTTTCGTTGATCGTATTAAGTTCTAGTCAGGTTATCTTGAATTTCCTAGCGTTAATCGCATACTCCACACGCATTGTCTATGATTTTACTATAGAAATGCGTTACAATAGTTTTTACAAATAGTTTTTCTATAGAAATTCATTACAAATAATTTAACAGCAGAAATAAAATGTAAATGTATTTATAATAAGAAAATTTAATCATGAAAATGATTACCAGTAGTTTGCTGACAGCAGATAGCTATGTATAATTTAATGTAGTGCTAATAATACACACACACACATACACACACACATACATACATACATATATATATATATACATATATATATAAAGTCGTTGTCTATCTATACGTCTATGAGAACGCTCTTCAAAAAGCGCACAGAAACTGCATTGATCTTACGTAGTCGTCTTAATCCATACATAAGTGATAATGTCATTTTTGATGGGTAATGTGCTAGTCTTACTATAAATACTATTTTGCAAATAATTTTACTATATAAAAACGTAATCGCAAATTTTTTTACTGCAAAATTACATTCAAAATCAGTGTAAAAGTAGACAGGTTCTCCTGTTGCTCGGTTCACACCCCTCCACGGTCTTTTGAACGGGAGTAGAGGTTTATCCTTTCTTTCCTGTTTAAGATTGCGCTTCCGGATCCTACTAAACTCTACTTCAAGTCTATATTTCTGACGTCACTGCCTAAAACCCTTTTATTTATTAGGTTGGTGCAAAAAATAATGTCGTTTTGTCACATGTGAGAAAACGACATTATTTTTGCACCGACCTAATACTATTGAATTACTTTTTTATTTCTCAAGAGGAGTAGATATGTTATTTACGACTTTTTTTTTTTTTATTATTAATTTCTTTTCTTAATAGGAGTAGATAGGTTTGCATATCGTCCACTTCACACTCCTCCCCGGTCTTTTTGAACAGAAATAGAGGTTTATTGCATGTGTCCTGTTTAGAATTGGGTTCCTGGTTTCTTCCCGTCCTCTTTCACTCCAAGTAACCGCTTGCCTCTTAGTGGCATTATCGCCTTGCTGTGGAGGGGGGGGGGGAATGATTGAAAAAAAAGGATTGTCAGTAGTCAGGAATTAAGAGCAATTTCATAGTTTATTCTGTCACGCTTCTCGCTTGTCCAAATATTTCCGGCTTCCTGCTCAATTATAATCATCGAGACATTAAATGCAATGTCAATCATCATCTTCTGTCTCCTTGAATGCTGTTCTTTTATTGTCCTTTCTATTTTATTTGCTCTCAGAAACCGCTTGCATCCTAATTGTCTTGATAGTGTTGCTTGGTGTGAAACGATATTTTTTTAAGTTATTTTAGGCATAATTAGCCAAATTTGTTGCGCGCGTGTGTGTGTGCTTGCGCGTGCGTGAGTGCGTGATTCTATGTGTACATGTGTGTGTGTGCACGCGCATGTATGCGTATGTGTATGTTTGTATATTATTCTTTTTTGTTTTAACTACAATGACTTTTTCACTGAATGATAAAAGTTTGTGATTGGCAAAAAATTTAGTTTAAATTAAACTCAACTCTTTCTTACTTGAAGCGAAAACAAATTTTTATTTTACAAATAGGACCGTTGAAAAAAATACAAGCACGGAAGTTGTGTAGCTCCCGGCGCTATAAAACTTACGATCAACAAAGTTATTCAGAAGAAATGTTTTTCGTTCAGCTGTTGTCGACTGCAAGAAGTAACTTTTATATGTTTCTTTTTGTGTGTGTGTGTGTGTGTTTTATTTATTCTTTCGTCGAGGGAAGCAAAGTTAAAGTGTATTTCTTAATTGAAAATAGACAAGGTTCTGTTTGATGTGGGCAGGCGTTGTTGGCGGGCGGAATATATTTGTTAGTTGACAGTAGTCGACACCACATGTTGAGTGAACAGAAAGGTGGCGGTGAACGTGTCTGGAAGAATAAATGTGTTGAGTATAATGGAAGTTACAGACAACAGCTGTGTCAGTCCAGTCCAAAGTTAGACCATTTTCTCCTTTCTTTCCTTGTTTCGCCAAGGTAAATAAAACAAGCCTTCAAGGTACGCCGGCTTGGCAAAGAAAGAAAAACATAGCGGCCAAACCGGAAGTGAAATCCGTGACTCATTTCTTTTTCTTTTTCACCTTGCCGGAAGTCTCAGACCAAAAACAAAATGGCCGCCCCATATAATTATACGTCTGATATTTCCTTCTTTCCCGCGTTTGTACGTGTCGTCTGTCGGTGCAGAACGTGCTTCTTTTTATCGAAAATCTTATAATTCCTTCATTTCAATTTTCTTCTATTTTTTAAGGCAGTGCTGGTGGTGGCGTTTGTTAAAATTAGGTAATCAATACAAAATTGACTTTGGTTGTTGTGATCACAAGTATAATGGCTGATAGTTAGATATAGTGCTTGATAAACTGTTCGTTTTTCTCCTGTTTTAAATTTTTATTTAAGAGTTTGCTAGTTAATGTTTTAAAACTAGATGATATAGCACATGATATAATGCAATATTTTAACTACGATGTTTTTTTTTTTAAACGAACTTCTCTGCTACTTTTAACAAGTTAGCAATTATTAACTTCATAATTAAAACCCGGTGTTGACTGTTAACAATAAATAAATTTTAGCTCTCGTGTTCCGTGGTTACACAAGGTTGGGTTGTACATGAGAATGAGGCAAAGATATAACAAAATGAAATAAATCTCTATCGCAAATAAATCATTTTAAGAAAATGAATGTCTCTGCTACAGAAGTTACATAGTTTCTACAGATTGTTTATTAAAGGGTATCAGGATTTTGATTCAATAGACAGGCTTCAGTCCACTACTAGATTGAGTTTTATATCTAATACCAAGTATGTGCCGTCTTGGTAAGCAAGTTTAGCAATGATTATAATTACAAAGGATAATTATTAAATAAGATATGCGTATATATAAGTGAGATTTGAGAAGCAGGTTGAAATTCTAACCTAGTTTGTGGCGTTCGCTTTCCAACAAATACCCTTGAAAAAAGTTGGAATCCATCTTTTCTCAACCCCTCCATCAGCTTGTGGTTAATAGCAGTTTGGACTGGGCTACCTAGATTTGGTTAGCAACGAATATAGGAGAAAGAACAATCTGAATTTAAAATCGGTCTGCGCTGACTATCAGCTCCACCTCATAAATCCCTACTTCCTACAGAAATTACCGCTGCCACACTTGGAGTGCGCGAAGCTGTTGTTCTGTATACTCTAAGAACAACGTACAAGACTAACCTAACAATTAAATGTAAAAAGCATAATTCCATAGTAGATTTGTAATTTAATGCACTAAAACTAACGTATAAGTGAGTCAATAATTATTGCAATACTGGAAGGTATTGCAGGGACAAGGGTTACAGAAATAAGTTCGGATAATTCAAAAATCAGGTTTATTAAGTACCTAAATTATCGAAAAAGGATGAAGAAAATAGTCCTTTTCTGAAATAAATTTAGCGTTTATATCTACAAATAACATTTTCAAATGATTTGTTTAATTTTTTGTTCCAGAAAAAATGTGTCAATTTTTCGTCTGCTTATGGGCATCTGGGATTTCCATAACAATAATCTTTCTCGTAAAAAAAAACTGTGACAATTAAAATGTATATTCTTTGCCCGAAGACAAGGAAATGAGCAAGAATTAATTAAACTGATCTCATCCGCGTTTTTACCAAACGTTGAGTAGTAAAAGTTGAGTAGTGGACTGAAGCCTGTCTATTGAATCAAAATCCCGATACCTTTTAATAAACAATCTGTAGAAACTATGTAACTTCTGTAGCAGAGATATTCTTAAAATGATGGGTTGAGATAAAGATTTATTCTTTTTGTTATATGTTTGCCATATTTCTCAAGCACAAACCAATCTGTAGTTAATGTAACCACGGAATACGAGAGCTAAAATTTATTTATTGTCAACATTCAGACCCTGGTTTTAATTTTGAAGTTAATAATTGCCAACGTCTTAAAAGTAACAGATAAGTTCGTTTTAAAAAAAACATTGTTGTTAAAATATTACATTATATTTTGTGTTATATCATTGTTTTCTAAATTCCCAAAGCACTTCTCTGAAATGAAATATTAGAATGAGTCTAAGTCGGCTAACTGAAAAAAAAATCCAAATGATTTCTGTTTATCTTTATATTTCACGTCCGGATAATCGATTTCCGGAAAATTGAGGCACATATAATCTGGGTAGTACAGTATTTCCATCGTAGACGTAATTCTAACGTGCCTTTTGTGAGAAACGACAAAGTTTCAAGGAAACTGCAAACAAAAAAGATACTTTGACGTAGCATTAGAGACAATAGAAATTTGTAAGACACATAATGAGGAAAGAACGCTTGGAGAATTTGATACTTACAGGTCATACTGAAGGCAAGAGGGTCAAAGGAAACCAGCGAATAAACGACCTAACGAGCGTGTGCAAATTGTTTGCGGAGCAAGGATAGAAAATGGAAAACCTTACTAAGAGCTATAATGGATAGGAAGTTGTGGAGAACTTTGATCACCCAAGTCCTGAAGTGACATGGCGCTAGAAGAAGAAGAATATATAGTACGCGTTATAATCTCTTGTCGACCTACCGTGGACTCTGCTCAAAGCGACATTTGATGGCGGGCAATAAATGCAACAGAAATTCTATCTTTCTTTCTCACACACATCCTCCTTTCGCCATTATTAGAGTATAACCTCAGATTATTTTCAAATTACCGTATTTGCCGGGCCACCCGAAACACCGACGCATAGGAATATTTGGGAGAGAAAAATGAACACATCAAAACCAAAAAGTCAAAATGATAACCTTACCTTTATGTGACCTTCTCACTAACCATGAAGAAACACTTACAGTATTAGTAAAATTATACTACTGGTCCTTTTTTAATAGAAGTGAGGTAAGCTTTAATTAACAGGACATTCTTTTTGGAAAAGATGAATTTTAGTACATTTCATCATGCATTTATTGAAAATTATTTTAGTTGTTTTTCAAGGAGCAACATCTGCACATACAGTAAATTCATAACTACAAAAAAAATCTACTAGTACCAGTGAACACTGCTATATATGGTAATAGGCACCCCCCCACACACACACACACGAAATATGATACTTGCTGGTAAATGAAGTCCCATACCATTCATGCAGAAAAGCAAATTCCAATACCTATATATCAACAAAAATACATATATTGCAAGCAGCAATATACTAATCAAAGCAAATATTAGGTTGGTGCAAAATTAATGACGTAATAATGTCGTTTTTTGACGTTAAAAAATACGTCAAAAAACGACATTGTTACGTCATTATTTTTGCACCAACCTAACATTTCTGCAAAATCTGGTATTTCTACAGAAAAAAAAAAAAAAAGTCACAAAATATTGTACAATTCCATAAATTTCTTAATGTCTTCTTCCCGTGTGAACTTTTCAGGGATATTTTTTTTTTTTTTTTTTTTTTTGATATCATGTTCGTTCACTTTCAGGAGTCCTAGTTTCAGAGCTAAGCCTTATGCGTTAACTGATTCCTGATGAACCTCCTTTTTCCGTGGTCTTCATGTCCCTCTCATACATGATACTACTGTATTAGACACAGGGTAATATTTTCGTTTACTTTTTTTCTTTAAATCCGCGTTCAATGGGCCGGCAAATACGGTATTTTCTTCTCTCTTTTTTTTTTTTTTTAATGCTTTTGTTGTACAATTTACTTTATAAAGGTCGGTCTAACTGCTGATATTCAATCATTACGGCACGTGTCTACCTCATACAACAAATATAGATTCATACTTTCGACACCTTCTCTGTCAATATTCAATGATCGACCTGCTTCACAATTTTATTAACAAGCTTGAATAGAATTCTAGTCTTTCTTTCTTACTTTTATTTCCTGTGTCCGAAAACTTTAGACGATCGCAGTTTACGTCGACATTTCGATATATGACTCGGGTCAACATATCGTATATTGTCTTTACGTAATTAAACCCAGAATCATTACTCTGCCATATAAGGATTTTATAAAGTCTATCACATAAGTAATCAGACTATTTTATGCCGGTATTGATTCCGGTTAATGAGGCACAGTGGAGTAATGGATAGCGGTTCGGATTGAGGAATCAGAGAGCCGAGTTCGAATTCCATTCGGATCCATTGCATTCACTTACGTGTTACTACCGTAATGAATCCTCTTCTTTCCCCCCCCTCACTACAACCAGCTATGGGTAAATAGCAAGACGGGACGGGTTCTATAGCCTTGAGTGGCAACTGGTCTAGGAGAAGGACAACAGTGAATTCAAAATCTAATCCTCCAGGTTGGGGGTTGTGCAGTTGGCTAACAACCTACTCACTTAAAACTGGCTTGTTATAGAAACCGCAACGATATCTTGCGACCCTATGTTCCTCGAGGAATTTAAAGGCATTATATATATATATATAAAGGGATTATATATATATATATATATATATATTTAAAGGCATAATATATTCATTTCGGTTAGAAAGTAACATTAAGGAATAGCGCAAAGTGTAAATACCTTCGTCAAATTTGGATTTTGAAAAAAGTCTATTTTCGTTCAATTTAAAATCAGTTTACGTTAGTCTCACTTTTTTGCCTCTGTAGATTAAGGTTAATGTGATGCACTGTTCGTCCACAGTGATGTTGGCTAGTCTCCATGATGCTTTCCAAAAGCTAAACAAAGTATTAAGAAACAAAAAAAAATTACTAACAAAGAAACGAGTAATTAACGACGATGTAATATCAATCCTCCTATATGGCAGTGAATGTTGGACAATATCGTCAAAGATGAAGAAGGGTCCCCAAGAGGATGCTTCCCCGATCATTACAGTCTCCACTTCTTTAAGTACAAGATTATCTTGCCTACGTATCAACATAAACTGCGCCTCTTATCACTTACTCTTACCACACATATAGAATCCTTCGAGAACTCACTACTTTGAGTGACTCTTATTGTATAGAGTAAATATTGGTAAAAAAAATAAACAACTCTTTTGAACTGTGTTTCCAGTTGGGACGATTGCCATCTTTATATCATTATTATTTGATGACCTCTTAGATGTTTCGTTCGGGTGATGGCAACCATATTTCAGCACCTATTTGCAGCTTAGCTCCTTTCCACAGCACATGTGCCGTTCTAAGTTGTTGCCATCTACTCACTCGCAATGATATCAGTTATCCTCAAGATGCCATGGAGGAGGCACGGTAGAGAAATGGATTGTGGCTTGGAATAGGAGTACCGAGTTCGAATTCTATTCGAGTTCATTACATTAATACCTTTGTTAAAGGTATGAATTCAACACTTCTTCTTCTCTCCCCCGCCTCCAAGCTATGAGCAAATAGTAAGACAGACTGGGTTCTATAGAACTTAGGTGGCAAACAATCTAAAGGAAAGCTCTGAATTCAAAACTGTATGTAACCCTGACTAAGGACATACTATGCAGCTAAGGAAAGGATCGTTCGCGTTGATTCGATGATCCCAACTACGGTCGACTCCTCAAGGTGCCATGAAAAGCAAAAATATTCCTGGAAATAATTCCGAGTGCACTAATACAAAATAAACAATTTAACTTACTGTTTCGAACATTTCTATGATTTGTCCCCCAAGATGTACTTATCCCAAGATATTGCAACATTTATCCAGATCTATTCATAACTGATCTTTTGTACAACTGTGATATCAAGTTGATTCCTCCCCAGTCGCTTAGCAGTCAAGATGGTGCTATTATTATTAATATTATTATTATTATATTTCCTTTGATTTCAGATGCGTACTCATTTCTTTCCGAGTTCTGACCAGAGACCTAAGGTTAGAAATGGCATCATGACATTTTCCACTGGGCATTTTTGAAAAAAAAATCACACATATTTTACATAGACAAAGCCCTTCGTAAGGTGTGGGCTGTACTCGTGAGAACAATTTTTTTTATTTTCTTTAAGAGCTACCAGGTATCAATGAGTCTTTTCCAATCAATCCGAGGGCTCTATTATTATTATTATTATTATTATTATTATTATTATTATTATTGAATTAGAGATCAGAACGTCAGCAAAGTGATACAAGAGTAAAATTTCCGAATGCTTATGTACTCATGATGGCAATCAGTCTGAAAAGTATCCTAAGCTCACGCATCAAAGTCAAATACGTGCGAGATGGTGACAGGTTTTGATAAAAAGCAGTGTATGACCTTACAGGTGAAGCCCAGTTAGAAATACCTTTAGGTCGAGTAAGCCAGTGCTTAACTACGTTCCAGAGTACATGGTCTGTCCCAAGCAGCGCAGCTATGTGCGCATTACAAATCATGTTAAGTATTCTCAATATGTTTTGCAAGGCAGAGAGATTCTTAGAAACAATCTCAAGTGAGTCAACCGCAATAAGATCTTCAACTGCTGCTTGAGACATTTCTTTAATTTACCTTTGTTAAGTCTTAGTACCTCTGTATATTCACCTTATCTGCTTTCACGATCTTCTTATTCCAAGGTACTGGACATCTATCAGGATCCACTTGCTTTTGTGTACAAGTGTGATATCAGGACGATTGCTCTCCATGCGTTTGTAGTCAAGATAGTTATCTTGACTACAACCGCATATTATTATTATTATTATTATTTTATTTCCTTTGATTTCTGATGTGTATACATTTCTTTCTGAGTCCCACCCAGGGACCTAAGGTTAGAAATGGCACCATAACATTTTCCACTGGGGAAAAAAATTGCATAAAAAAGCCCTTCGTAAGGTGTGGGCTGTACTCGTGAGAACAATTTTTTGTATTTCTTTAAGGCATCGGCTTCCAGGGATCCCTTCAATTAGTCTACTGGAATCTTTTCCAACCAATCCGAGGGCTCCAACTACAACGGGGATTATTGATGTTCCCATGTGCCACATTTTTGAGATTTCGATTTCAAGGTCCTTGTATTTTGATAGATTTTTGAAGATCTTCGAAGATACATTGAAGTCTGCAGGGACTGCCATATCAATAAGGAGTCACCTTTTTGTGTGCGATCTCTAATAACAATATCTGGGTGGTTAGAATATTATTATTATTATTAATATTAATATTATTATTATTATTATTATTATTATTATTATTATTATTATTATTAAATTTTAACGAAATAAAGATTTTAAACTTTTGACTAAATATATATCTAAATTTACAACTTGAATTTATCAAAGTTATACGTTAGTTATCAACTAATATTAAATGAAATATTAAAATTATTTAATTGATTTATTAGCTATTTTTGTCTTAGTGAAATACAGTTAAAAGTTTTGCAGTGTGATCAACAAGTGTCTCGCTATTTAAAATACCGATCAAAATTGTATCAAAAACTCGTATTCACCTTGGATGTTTGTTTTTTTCGATTTATGCTACTTTTAGCGAACATGGCGACTACATTATTATCAGTATTTAAAAAATGTTTTGCTGATTAGTTACTGTATCATCTAGACCATTGATCCCTGTGTTATGAGGTTTGACAATCCGAAAAAACGGCTAATCCAACCAGACTCTTGAATAAGTGTCCAGTTTGAATCTGTAATAATATATACTTTTTAAATGTTGATAATTTAAATCTGATATAACTTATGGAAAATATTTTCAAATTCTACATTTTTCCAATAGTAATTATTACATTTGCACATTTTGTTTTTGATTATTGGCGACATTTATTAAAGTTCATATTTATATATACTAGCAACAATTGTTTTGTTATCTATAAATCTCTCAGTAGTAATTCTTTAAAGATCAACGTCTTGGAATGCATTCACTGTTTAAGGGTTAGTATAATGTTTTCTTAAAATTGTCTATGTTTATGGATTATATCATGTTGTCAAAGGACGATAATTCCTATAAATTCAGGCATATCAATAAAAGAAAATTTCGGCGGGAAAACTGACTACCAAACAACATTCAATTCAATTTTCACTATTTTGTATATCAAAAATGTGTAACAGTAAATTAAATCATATAAAAGTTTCTTAATTGTTCCAAGAACTGATTTAATAACCTGTTTTAATTTCATTTTTCATTTTTTTTATTTACAAATGTAACAATTATTTCGAGTCTAATCCTTTCTATGTCACAAACTTTATGGGACAGGGGTCATACTTTTTTTTAACTGCTACTCAGTATTTGCTACATTTACATATTTTATATACTAAATAAAGCAAATTTTATGGGAAGAGAACCTGTTGTGAGAAAGGGAATGACATGTTTTGTTGAGAATAATAAAAATGATGATAAATGGTGAAGAAAAAGAAAAGATTTTTTAAAATACTGAAAGAGGTTCTCTTAAGTATCTGTCTATATTTCTGACATGGCGTATTATGTACACTATTTACAGTACATTGAGGTTTTGTTAAATAAAATCATTAAATGTAACCCTATTGCTATTTTGAATAACAAAAAATGTTTATATGTAAATAAAATATTGAAATAACTCTTAATCGTTCTAAGCACTAAATCAATTTGCCGGTGAGTTTAGCTTTTATTCTTTTATTTATTTACAAATATAACAATTATTTCAGGTCAATTTTTACACACTCAGTGTAACAAATATTATAGAACAGTGGTAGTAATATATTTTCCTTTTTTTATTACAATTCACTAAAAATTTGTACTTCTTATGACGAATGGTATATTTGCACTAACATTTCCTATATTCTTTTGGTTACTACTCAATAAAACTTTGGGCGCTTCAACGTAGTGTAATGGTTATCAATGATGGCTCATAAGAACAATTACGACTGAGTAGTGAGTTCGATACTCACTGGGTGCTCCCTACATTCGTCCTTGTGCCACATCTAATCTACGCTTGGAAAACCAGTTACTACCTCTGTCCTATAATAATTGTTGCTTTTTTACATACACATTTCATACACTAATTTTTACAAAAATTATGAGACAAGAATCGTAATATTTATTTAAATGTTTTTCAAAATTCAGTCAGTTATGTCCCATGCGTGATACACGCTTAGGCGATCATGCATTTTTCGATACATGACTGACGATGCAGATTTTTTTTCCGGACGTAAGTATCCTTTTCTTTTTGCGGTAGACCAGTTGCTATCCAAGGCTATAGAACCCGGTCTCTCCTGATATTTACCCATAGCTAGGAGTTGGGGAGAAGAAGTCCTAATACCTTTTCCCAATAAAAAAAAAAAAAAGTGACGGACTCGCCTAGAATTCGAACTCGGCTATCAGACTCCGCAATCCGAGCCACGATCCATTACTCCACCGATTATTACATAACTAATTCATTTTTATTTTTATGTTATTTTTCCTTTAATGTAACCGTTAAGGGGGATTTTTTTACACTGCAAGTAAGAATTATTATAAGACAAACGTAGTATTTAAATAGATAAAAAATAAGACTAAAGTTCGAATTTCAAATATTTTAACCTAATTTGTAATATAAGAAATACTAGTAATTATTTAAATAAAATGAAAAAGTACTTAAAGTTGTGACGATTGAATGGCAGATTTCGTCATCATGCTAATGATGCAAGTAAAGTTGCAATATAAATTTTGTTTTGCTGCTTACTGTCATTAATTTTTAAATTCTGAATTAATTTTAATTTGTTTACAAAATCGTTTTATGTTTGCATGTTCGTCAGTTAAGTATCGAATCGATACAAAGTCATTCTAATAGGATATAAAAGAATCATATAGACTTTGAAAATTATTTATTGGTACTCATACGTGTTTTGAAACTATTTTTTTTTTTTCATATTTAGTATTACCATAAAATATAACCCAAATATAAACTAGTATTTTTTTTTAAATTTCAAACGAATGACTACTAAGTATCATGCATAGATCTTGACTAACATGGTAGGACAATAATTCCGTTAGAACACTCCTGTCTTCCAGAATTTCATCTTCAAAAAAACAAACCATGTGACTTTTTTAAATATTTGTGCGAAGGAACATAACTTCCTTCTTTATCCCTCTCCCTCCCTCTCTCCCTCTCTCTTTCTCTCTCTCTCTCACTCTCGCTATATATATATATATATATATATATATATATATATATATACATATATATATATGTATTAATATATATATTTATATATATATATATATATATATATATATATATATATATATATATATATGTATATATATATATATGTGTGTGTGTGTGTATGTATGTATCTATGTATGTATTATGTAAATACAGGGATATTAATATAAATAGATATATTACTTTCCTTATTTAGTTCTTGCGAAAGCGACCTGGGACGCAGTACCGAGCGTACCTCTCCTGTGTTCCAATCACAAAGGAAGCCACAAAAGGTCCGTGGTAGCCACAAAACACGCGCTTCAAAGAGTTGCGTGGCGTGTAATGAAGGCAGGGCCGCGGATTGAGCTTCTGCATCTTCCATTTTTTCGGCCGGCCATCGTCCGGTCTGCGATTTCATTAGCTTTACATTGTCTGCCCGCCCGCTGCGCCTGGAGAACATCAAACGTCCCAGCCAGCCTGTCGGTCGACCATCCGAGCCATATTGTATGCCCCAGTGAGAACAAGAAATTCATATTTACTTAAAACCAAATAAATACTTCTAAAGGACGTCGAAGCTAGCGAGGGCAGCGAAACCGGATCCTCATATATAGTTACACAGATATGTAGATTTGCTTCCATATATATATATATATATGTGTAAGCAGTTACAGGTATATATGTGTATGTGTCTGTCTGTTTACAAAAACAGCCAGCCATCGCTTCCATGAGATGTTAAGATCATACAGCATAAATATCTATTTCATATTTATATTATTCCACTCTTTTTCTGACGTTTGTTTTCTTGTGGTTTACCTTGATCCCGCAAGATCGGGAACGGAGAGGATTCTTTTACCTTGATTCTTGAAATCCTCAAATTTATACCGGCTGACATAAAAAGCGTTGGAATGTTTTATTTTTTTATTTTTTTGCTTATACATTTGTATTTTTTACATTTAAATGTTATTTATTCATGCTAGTTCATTTTGGGGCTTGTAATAACGTGGTTTATTTTATAAGTATTTTACTTCTGTAGGTGAACGGTTTTCGATCGGGGTTCGAAACTTGGAACAAGCAGCTCAATATTTTATAGCGGTTTTAATCGACAGTAATATATCCAACACCGGTTCTCGTACGGTCACTGAAGTTAAGCAACATTGAGCTTGGTCAGTACATAGATGGGTGACTGCTTGGGAATACCAGGTGCTGTAAGCTTGAATATGCTAGGTGAGACATCAGAGAGCAGAGTTCCAATTCCAGTTGGGTTCGTTATATTCATTTACGCGCAAATACTCTTGGACGATCAAAATGAGATATAATCACCCAAGTGTGTCACGTCCGCCTACAAATTGGGCCAGCGCGGTAGGGCAATGCCCCATTTCTACCCATCATCTGGAAATGGCCTACGTCCAACAATGAACTTTCACAGACTGGAAAGAAAAAGAATATATCCATTAGCAATAGTATTTATTTATGCATTTTCTTAAAACTCGTCGATAAGGGATAATTCTAGTGACCTTTAAGTTTTCAAAAAGTTTAAAAGAGGGGTGCTTTTTCTTACGAGTTGAATTTTTTTTTTTTTTTTTTTTTTTTTTACAATCTATAAAAATTGAACAGACAACGTTACTGAGTGGACCGGAAGTTCATTTACAGAATAATTGGCACACATGACCGAGATATGTTGAGGAAGCTAGTCAGGTGCTCAGCTGCGTCGCGTCTCTATGACCACATCCGGTATGATGATGATGATGATGATGATAATGATGATGATGATGATGATGATGATTTACAAAGATGCTAAAAGACATTTGTTCTTATGCAATGAAACTAGTTCGAAAAAAAAAACTTGAAAAATGAAGTACGAAAGATTAGAGACGGTACCTAACAACGTGGCGGAAGTCCCTTCGAAACGAGGCTCACCCTAGGTAAAGAAACAAGTCACCTTGCCTCGATTAAACATCGTGCGAAAATCACCCGCTTTTTTTATATACTCATACAGAAGATGCGGCCGGAATTTACAATTTGCTTTGCATTCGATACCGTGAAGCATTTCCTGGTTGAGTGTGATGATCTCAGTATCTGTCTATATTTCTGAGATGAGGTATTATGTATACTATTTACATTATTCGGACTATTGTCCTCATCTTTGTCGCCATGCTTATCACAACGTTTCGGCTGTTGTACGCTCCGGCCTTCTTCAGGTGGTTGGAATGTCGAACTGAACCCTTTATTTCGCTCACTGGGGTAGAATGTTCTAGTTCCATGTGCTATATCTAATGGATGTCAGTTATCTCCTGTTAATTCCTCTCTGAAAGTTCTCCACTGCCTTCACCAGGTATTGAACTCACACTCTGTGGAGAACTTTCAGAGGTGAATTAACAGGAGATAACTGACATCCATTAGATATGGCACGTGGAACTAGAACATTCTACTCCAGTGAGCGAAATAAAGGATTCAGTTCGACAATCCAACCACCTGAAGAAGGCCGGAGCGTACAATGGTCGAAATGTTGTGATAAACACGGCGACAAAGATGAGGACAATAGTTCGAATAATGTAAATAGTGATGATCTCACTTTCACTCTCACTAGACACCGATTTTATAGAGCGACAAGAAAAAAAAGACCTATTTGGAAATTTTGATATGGACGACCTACTATCTTTCATAAAGGAAATGGTTCTATCTATACTCCAAATATTGTCGACATTTGTTGTTTGAAAATTACTAGAAATAATAGAAATCCATATTCTCCTGGTTTCAGTTGAGATTGACACCGTTTTTTCCATGTATATAAAGTATTTTTTTGTGTTTAATACGACTTGACTATAATATGGCACCGCGTTTCTGAAGCTAAAAACAGGGAAAAAATTACATCTTCCATTCTCAGTATCTGTCTATATTTCTGAGATGAGTTATTACGTACACTACATATTTACATTGCTCGGACTATTGTCCTCATCTTTGTCGCTATATGTATCACAACGTTTCGGCCGTTGTACGCTCCGGCCTTCTTCAGGTGGTTGGAATGTCGAACTAAACCCTTTATTTCGCGAAAATATAGACAGAAGCTTGATAGCAAGTAATACACTTTTTATTATAATTATTTTCAAATAAACAAAAAGAAATAACTATAAGGAATTAACTATATTTAGACAGGCTCCAACAATATATATATATATATATATATATATATATATATATATATATATAATGTTAGCGGTGAAGAACTTGGAGAGGGGAATTAACAGGAGATAACTAATAAATGACATCCATTAGACATGGAACTAGAACAGTCTACCCCAGTGAGCGAAATAAATGGTTCAATTCGACATTCCAACCACCTGAAGAAGGCTGGAGCGAACAACGGCCGAAACGTTGTAATAAATATGGCGACAAAGATTAGGACAATAGTCCGAATAATGTAAATAATCCTACATTCTCGTAATACAGCCATCCCTATTTAATTTTTTTTAAAGTTGTACCATATCATCCATTAAAATCTTGATGTCATAAAATAATCGTCATATTTTGCGATTTAAAATTACACGTATCAGTGTACACTATTTATACAGAGATATAATTATGTCTGTTTTGTTTACGTATCTATTTTGTATTGTCTTACTTTTCCTGAATCGTTTGAAGTTTTTAAACTGGATACATTATGTCAACAAACGGAGGAATATGCAACCTGGAATCATTGCCCCATTTTTAAAGAGGAAAAATCTCAAGAGAAAATGCATAATTCATACAATAGTTCGGCCTTTGTTGAAGCATTAATATTATCAAAACATGACAGATATTATGTATTCTTTTTATTATTATTTTTTTTCGCCAATTTTGGTGAATTTCCTGTCTTTGAGACTAAAGACGTTCAATTACATTGATTCTCAAAGAACAAATATGGCCGACATATCAAATACCTTTTTTAAACAATTGTTATCAACACCTGCCTACTTTGTGTTTTATTATCTATTGTGCCAACTGAGTGTATTTGCAATCTTGCTGCTTGGGTTTTTATGCTGAATAAAATTTTTGAAAATGTGTACTTGTGTGTAATACATCTTCCTTTTTTTACCTTTAATTTTCATTAAAAATTTATCGTATTATACAGTGTAACCCGGATATAAGAGAAACCCGGATATAAGAGAGATTTTATCTGGACCCAAATTAGAGCCTGTGTTAATGTATATAAAATAGACCAAACCCGTATATAAGAGAAACCCGGATATAAGATACTTCTTCTCCGGTTCCGACAACTCTCTTATATCCGGGTTACACTGTACATAAGAAAATATTAGGTCGTTTTTTGACGTATTTTTTAACGTCAACAAACGACATCATTTTTGCACCAACCTAATAAATTATAATTATACGCACTAATTTTTGATAGTGAAAATAGCATTGAAATGTGCTGGAAAATCTCCACGTTTTCATATGAAATCAAGAAAATACGAACTTTAAACAAAAGGCCATGATATACAGAAAAAAGAAGGCGTCAATTTAAACAAATGCCAGAAAGATATGTTTCTACGAAATGAAAACGGATAGATTGATTTGTTTTGGGTATTTATTTTGTTTGTTTCTTTTTTTACGGCTTATCAACCCTCTCTGGGTTATTTAAAGCCGAAACATATTTCAGACTGCTTGAAATCGCTAACAGTTATGAAATAGAAAAGCTGAATTTTTATGAGTTTTCTTTTTTATATAGTTGACCCAACGTTTCGAATGATCCATTTTAAAGCCTTCTTCAGGTGTACAATACTTAAGGAAATATTGGCGTCTCTTTTTACTGAAATGTAAGCAAGCAGAAAAGAATGATGGCAGTTACACTAATTGGATCTCTGCCCATACAAGAGATCGAACGACGTTTGGAATGGTAATGACTCTTCTCAGAATTGCAGAAAGTGTCGTTACAATTATCTGCTTTTGTTTCCCTGCCTAGAGGGAGGAAGACATCATGAATGTAGCGTCATTCATTTTGGGCTGGATGAGGTAAAAAAATTGAAACTTGAGCAAGAAGATTCGTATCATGAGAAATGTTTTGTTCTTATGCGCTCTTCCTAATGGGGAAAAATTTCAAAAAGCTTAATAGTGGCATCACTTTCTTGTCCTTTCAATTTTAGTCTTCGTACGAGACAGGAAATAAATGAACATTTTCTAGTTCCTGTAGATCTTTTTCCCAAGCAATACCTTCCCCTTCATCTAACTGGGTAGATTCAGAGTTAGACCTTGACGCTTGCAGGTGGAACTAGGCTATTTGTATTGTAACCTGACAGCCATACAACTGGGGTCCATGACAGGGGGCGGTAATATAAATTACTATTAAATAGCAATTACAGAGAATATTTTTAACAAGGAACTTTATAGTAATATTCAGTAATTAGTTAATTAGAAATTATACATATTATTAAGAAGCACTTTACAACTATAAAATGATTAACATATTTCCATAAATGCAAATATATAAAGAAAGAACAAAAATAACTTCCACTATCAATTAAATGCATAAGCAAAACTTAGAAACATCTTAAGTGATACTGCAAAAAATAACGAATCAATTTGTTTATACTAATTGATTAAAAGCATAGAAAATATAATTGTATAATAAAACCAAAAGTCAAATTCAACATTTTCAAAAATCAATGAAGTCGTCAAATACGTTAAAAAAAGATAAGATTCTTAATAATGATTTTTATAAATTTGATTCTGTCATTTTTGTCACATCTATTAGGTTGGTGTAAAAATAATGTCGGTTTTTGACGTATTTTTTAACGTCAAACACCGACATTATTTTTGCACCAACCTAATATAATGCCTCAGTCTTTGCCTTACAGAAGATGAAGAAAATAATGATTTCACTATAATATGATAATAGATATTACCACTATAAATAATTTTAACAATAATTAAAATCAATTTACATTAATAGGAACACAAAGTCAGCATTGTATTAGGTTGGTGCAAAAATAATGACGTAATAACCTCAAAAAACGACATTATTACGTCATTATTTTTGCACCAACCTAATAATTTGATGAGTTAATGAATTCATGTCATCTAAAAAGATGGAAAATAATAATTGCCTGATAAGAAATGTTTCTCTGAATGGATGTCATTTTATTTAGCTAACTTCATGAATATATATTTATGATTTGAATAAGGATAAATTTTTAATATTAAGTCTTATTGAGAATTTTACAAGGGGACAGTATGAACATTTGATAAATTTTAAGACAATTTCTAAGTTTTCAGCGTTGGTTCTTGAGTTGTCTTAGGCAAGTCAGACAACAATAATTTTAGAAAAGTATATTTGGCAATATAATCTCCTGTTTTCTTTTCTTACTGAAATGATACATTTTAGAATCAAAATTTTTGTTAAAATTTCAATTTAGTAGCAATAAATAGTATAAACAGAACAAACACCAATTGTACTTTAGCTTTCAGTAGAATTTTTAAATTACCACAATCTATTTTTTTTTTCAAATTTTCATATTGTTAAAAATTGGAAAGTTGTATTAGTATTAAACATTTCTTCTGTAGGACGATCTTTTCTTTTAATGTGGCGCTATATATATATATATATATATATATATATGAAGAAATATAGTTTTAAGGTGTGCTATATTTATGCGATAAAGTGCTCAATGTCAGAGATAGAGCGTATGTAAATATAAAAGTGAACGTTGAGGTGACAGGCCGTTTCCTGCTAGACGCAATCGTCAGGCCGCCTGATGCCTCTGAGTGTTGACTTCAATGTTCACTTTTATATATATATATATATATATATATATATATATATATATATATATATATATATACAAAAGTGATGTTTTAATATTTTTCGAGATCTTAGATTAAATGTCGTGTAAGTTATTAAATGTTTGGAATGCCATTTCATCAACCAAATATCCAAATTTTAATCAATTATTGCCTAAGTTGTATCAACATTTAATTGAAGCAATTTTTTTTTTCGATAAGAAATTTTTCAATAACATTTTGCACAGTTATAAAATATGCGCTGATTATTAAAACTTTTTACTTTTGTTTGTTTTTCTTCATCTTTTTTTTAATGTTCATGATCTGGAATGCTTAATCAATAGAAATATGAAAAACAATTTTGAAAAAAATGATTATTTTTGGTCGCAGTTCTATTGTAAAACTCCACCGAAAATGTACATATTTCATCTATTTATAAATGATGGTAAAAATTAAAATTCAAGATACTTTTTAAAGGTAATGACTAGAAAGAACAAAAAAATTATCGTATTTTCCGGTTTACAAGATGTTGCAGGTTGGAAGACGCACCCTAATATTGGAAAGAAATTTCTAAGAAAATAAAAGTCATTCTCATACAACAACATATGCAACATACGTCCCTCACATACTGGCACCATGTATTGTTTACATTGATCACTTGTCAGATTTTGTTTGTATGGCAATGATATACTAGTCAAGAGCAGATAGGCTCCCGCCGCTGCTAGTAAACAGAGCATGTTTAAGCTTGTGACTCGGCTCCAGGAAGGTTTATAGTCTTGGAAATACTTATAACAGCTAAGTACTTATATCATATCAAAGACTGAATTAGATAGATGGCTAATATTATAGTGTAATGACTTAACATAGAAATCCACGTCCCTATCAATCAAGCCTGTTAGGTGACCGCCCAAACTTACTTGAGCCTGAGTGTTGACTTACATTCGTCTTGGAAGACGCACACGTATTTTTCAGGGTGTTATTTAGGGAAAAAACTGCGTCTTGTAAGCTGGAAAATTGGGTACTAATAAAATAATAAATTTTATTGCCAATATGCTCATTGTTATAGAAAACAATTTTAACAAAATTTTTCATAATGACATTTTTAATGAGTTTAGTAGTTTAAATTAGTTCAACTACATCACAGAAATATATTGTTTTCTTTGCAAAAATGTTTGCTTGCATTTTTGCGGTTATAAAATATTTAATTTACTGCATTTAATTATGACATTAAATTTTGTGGCAAAATTCTTAATGTATAGCATTTTTCATTAATTTGGCAGTGAGAAAATTTACATTTTTTATTTACGAAGTATGATAAAATTAAAATTTAAGATACTTTTCAAAATACCTGTTAAAAAGAAAAATAAATTACTTATAAAACGAAATTTCATAATCAATATATGCATTGTTATGATGAAAAATATCATAAGGAAAGAAATTAATCTTCTGATGTTTTCTGAAAGAAATTAATCTTCTGATCTTTTACACGACATTTCTCTCCGGCCTGCTTCAGATGTCTGTCGTATTAGAGGCCGTCGAATTCTTAATCACAATTTTTAACAATTTTGCATCAATTTCTTTTACAATTAAGTTAAATTTTTCAATTTCAAATAAAATCAAAAAGTTATGTGCCATGCGTGATACGCGCTTATATATCATGTATCGAGGCAGATTTTTCCCGCAGTAGGTTGCCATTTCTTTCTGCGTCACACCAGTTGCCATCCAAGGCTATAGAACACGGTCTGTCCTGCTATTTACCAATAGCTGGGAGACAGAAGATGATTCATACCTTTCCCAAGGTATGAAAGTAGGTGAATGCAGTGTATTTGACTGGAATTCGAACTCGGCTCTCCAATTCCTCAATCCGAGCCGCTATCCATTACTCCACCGTGCCTCTAAAGTGAAGTAAGTTACAATTTTTTTTTTTTTGACAAATTAAATTAAGTTTATTATTTTAGCAATTGAATGATAAACTTCATTTATTTTTTAAATAAAATAAACGAAGCTTATTCTTCAACATCTAAAATAATAAACTTAATTTAATTTGTCAAAAAATTGTAATTTAGGTCACTACATGTCCACCCCTAGTCGTGACCCCTAGTCGTGACCCCTAGTCAAATTGACGCAAAACCGTAAGTTTTCTACCTCATTAAATAGACCTTGTGCCTTTATAGGAGGTAAATAAGTACTAATTTTTTAAAATATTTACTTCTTGCCTTAAATGCATTGGAAGTGTTTTGGGTTTTTTTATTTTTGTATGACTAATGTTTTAATTTTCGTTGTTTGTTTTACATAACATTTCTCTCCGGGTTGCTTCAGATGTCTGTCGTATTAGAGGCCGTCGAATCTTATTCGAGGGGAACATTAGTGACCCTTCTCATACACATTGCGTACGTTTTTCTTTTCTTTTTTTTCTTTTTTTCGTCAGGAAAACTCTCTTCCCCCGAATCCTGCGTTGGCTTCTTGACATTGACAAAGATGGACAATTATCTCGAACAAAACATATTCAATATTATAAATTAATTTTGATTAATATGCGAAAGATGCACTGAACCAATAACAGATCGCTTTTTATCGGCAATTAATTACTTATGTTTAAAGGCAGATAAATTTTTATTTAATTGTCGAAGATGTTAGCGATCGTGCACTTACTCCGCGTTCTTCACTCCACAAGTAAGAAATTTAACTCTCAAATGAACACAAAAATTTTGTCTTCGACAATAATAAACACAACAATGTACTTTTATTCCGAGTACTTTTTTGTTTTATCAGGGTCTTGTTTTATCTAAGACAAATTTGTGTTTATCTGAAAATTAAATTTTACAGAAGATATTTTAACAATAACTAGGTTTTAACTTAGGTAGCTCCACGAAAATGTAAACAAACAGAGATAGCATGATGAAAAAACGCCGAACTTGACGAAAACAAGTTTTTATCGTCTAATGTTCATATTATTATTAAAGAGGAAAGATCAAAGTATTTTGGGGGTATTTTTTTACATTTTTTAATCGTTCCTAGCACGTCCGAAATTTTCGTTAAAAATCTTGTTTTTTTTGTCAAAAAAAAAAGGACAGATACTCAATCATTTTCAATCATTTTCAATCATTTGATAAAAAAGATGAAAATCTGACTTTGATATTCTTTTAAAAATCAATTATCATTTTTTTTGAAAACTGATTTTAATAAAATCAGAAATTATAATGTTTATTTAAAATATTTTGAACCAAGCTTAACTTAGCTTCTGCGCCGAAAAAATGTAATTTGAAAATAAAACAAAGCAGGTCATAACCTTTCGCGTAGTTTGACAGGTGACGAAAGACACATTCATGACGTTTAGATAACTTACGGGAGGATAATTCTTTCTACGGATGGAAGGAAGTGAAATTATTTAGATTTAAGTGAACAAATTATTTACCTCGTTACTTTTAAGGAAAACTTTCAGCGCTCTAATTTTTCATTTTTTTTTTTTTTTTTTTGTACTTAGCTTTCATCTTTACGTTTACGATGCTTTATGGAAAATATAAAGAAATTAAAAAATAAGACTGTTAAGAGTGAGATTAAATTTCATAAGAAAAAAGTATCTAATTAATTTATAGGTACCTTTCTTATGAAATTTTATCAGAAGTGTACATAAAATACTATAATTCTATGTACATTTATTACATTTTACTGTGTTATTTGTATTTCCATTCATTTTATTATTAATTTTGATATTTCATTTATGGAAAATATCATAACTGAGATTAATATAAAAATAAGATCATATAAATTAAAGTTTAGCAGTAGTTAAATTTCATAAGATGATACTGATATTTATAGGTACGCTTTTCAGTTGAAATTGAAAAATCAAATTAACTTCTCCATACGTGTTTCGCAAAAGTAAAGGCCTTAACAGCGGAGAACAATGCTGAACTCAAATAATGCAACTAAATTGTATTCTGGTTGGTCTTCCATACTTTATAATTACCGCCCGATTATAAGCACAAAATTACATTTTTTAATTACCATGGCTCTTCTGATTGGTCCAAACGATACAAGTTTCAAAGCGCTAGACAATGACAATCTCATACGGACACTTTGAAAGGTTGATGGTGCTTTTAACTAATATTATAATATTTTTAAAAACTTAATGTAAAAATCTATTATAATTAAAGAAATAACAAATAATTGTATTAAAAATTCAATTTTCATTGAAAAAATCTTTTGCCTTCAGAAAATATTGTCCATATTCATAAAAACAACTAAAAACAAATAAAAGCATTTGAAATTAAATAATATATTTGTTTTATTGAGTTTTGCATGTTACAATTCAGAGCTGATTTTCAGGTACGTTGGCTCCAATTAAAAAAAACAAAAAAACAACATGATTTGCATTCTTCAAAGCCTTGTGCTTTTAACTATTGTAATCACTATGGTTGATGGGCTCGAATTTCTAGAGTTTTTCATAAAATTAGTTATGGGGGTGTTAATATAAAAAAAAATATTTCTGCCATGACTTTAATAAAAAAAAACATATTTATAATAATTTCGATAATCTGTGAATAGTTTCTGAAAGTTTCATTAACATCTGACAATTATTTTTATTTTTGCAAGATTTTCCAAATTAATGTGTGTAATACAAAAAAAAACGCGCTAAAAATTATCTATGTTATTTACTACCCCTTGTTGCAAAAAAGAGAAACGAGGTTTTTAAATCAAAATTTAGAATATTCTAAAAAGATGGAAAAAATTTTTTTAAATAATTAAAAAAAAATTTGGTCTATCCTCTTCATAAAAACATAAGCATTTAGACGATAAAATTTTGTTTTCATAAAATTTGGCGTCTTTTTCATCAGACTATGCTCTATTTTTTAGCGATTTCGTGGAGGTACCTATTTTAACTCATAGCTTTAAATAGTTAAAAAAAAAATACCGATGAACGTCTCAATAACTTAATTACTTCCCTTGACATTAATGCACGAGTTTGCTTACATCGTAAAATTTAAAAATCATACAGTACATAAGTTTAGCGTTTTTCACTTCAGAAATTAAAAAAAATAATTTTCATATAAACACAACAAATTTCTCTTAGATAAAACAAGACCCTGATAAATCAAGACCCTGATAAAACAAGACCCTGATAAAACAAGACAGAGAAGATGACATTTTGCTAAAGTCGAAAGTACTTGGAATAAATGAATATGCATCAATATGGTAACTTTCTTTCTTCCTTTAATATGGATACTAAGAAACTTGTCCGTGAATATGAGTATAAAAATAAGTAGACAAAACTTATCTAAATTATTTAATGAGACACGTCTTAATGAAAAAATGCAGCCAATATATATATATATATATATATATATATATATATATATATATATATATATATATATATATATATTCTAAACAGTGAATTTTTTTAACCCGACATTTATATTACCTCAAACGTTCTTAATGTGGTCACTTCTTATTTCAAATAGACGCTTCATTTTTATTTATTAAACGTGTATCGTCTTGTGCATTCGAGAAATCTTAGTAAAGAAAATGTGTTTTCTATCAGTAATCGAACCAGCATTCCCCTTTGTAGGGGAAATATGGCGTGCATTACCTCTCAGGCACACACACATACACACACACACATATACATACATATATATATATATATATATATATATATATATATATATATATATATATATCAGATATGCCAGATGGCCGCATCTCTAAAGACCTCGTCTATGGAGAGCTGGCCTCTGGAAGGAGACCCGTCGGGCGGCCACGGAACCACGATGTCGTGATGTGGGACATGAAAGCTGTGGACATCAACACAGATTCCTGGGTTTGCTTGGCAGCCATAAGATCCAAGTGGAGAGGAACTCTGACCAAACACCCCAAGTCGGGGGAGGAGAAGCTGACACAAGTCGCCGCAGAAAGGAAAGCCTGCAGAAAGCAAAATGACAGCTCCAATAGACCAGAGATAGAACACACCTGCGACCTCTGCAAGAGAGATTGTCATCGGCCTCTACAGTTGCAGACATCGATGAGCTAGCCAAACTGACAACTAGGATGCAACCCATAGTCAACCCTGATGGACGGAGGCCTACCACCGACAGCCCAATATAGTATGGTTAGTTGGGCACCGTCTACGAGAAAAAGGAGCACCATGACGCAATTCATTCCGCCAGAAATTTGGAAACGGTATGCTGTACTGCTTGGTATTGACGCCGGAAGCTACAATACGAACATTTCAAAGTGTTTGGGTATCAATCTGAGAAAATTGCAGAAGATTCAGAAAGATTTGAATAATGGTTACGAAGGTGTTTGGAGTGATCACTAGTGATAGTTACGTTATGCCTCTATCCATCTTTCCACAGGTCCTCAAACTCAATACATAGGTCAACATCAATTGCCTTGTTGGGGTGGTGGTGTTGCCTTGGGTCAAAAGGGTGGATGCTGGAAGACCCTATGTCTGGCAACAGGACTCTGCAGCATGCCACACAAGCAAGAGAAGACAGTTATGGCTGTCAGACAATTTCTGCGGCTACATCACCACATAAATCTGGCTATCTAATTCCCCAGACAGCAACCCTCTTGATTATTATGTGTGGGGCGTAGTTGAGCGAGGGACCAACAAAATTCCTTGTAACACCAAAGATGAACTGAAGGCAAGGATTATGGCAGCATTCACCAACTTAAACAAGGAGACAAGGAGATGCAGGCGATTCCGAAGTCGTCTGGAGACCGTGATTGAAGCCAATGGCGATTTTAGTTAATAAATTTACCCTTCAGTATTTCAAGATATTTTTGTGGAACTTTGGTAAATATATCTGTTTAAATTAAATATCAGTGTTATTTTCATTTTTTCGTAATTTATCTATCGCACATATTAATAATCTATATATATATATATAAAACAGAGGATGTGTGTCTGTCTGTCTGTATGATATCTTTTCATGATATGATATTTTTTCACTCGAGATCCATCCAACCGATTTTGACCAAACTTGGCACATACATTGTACAATATAAGAGATAAGTTCTTAGCGTAAAAATCGATAATTTAAAAAAAATCAATAATCGATAAAGCCGATCAAAAATCGATAAATTCATCTTTTTTCCTCCGATTTCGTCCAAATACGATAAGTTACTTACATCATGACAAGCTCAACGATACCTCACTTTTATTTCGATGCCACTGCGTCTAACGAACAACTGCGAAAAACGAAAAATCGATTTCAACACAAATCGATTTCAACACAAATTGATTTCAACACAAATTTTAAACTAAAAATCCTTCAATTTTCAAGCAATCTAATACAAACTTCATTCAATTGTAGCCAAAAATAAGTTGATTGTTTAACAGTCATTTAACTTGATAATTGAGTCCACACATAGAGTGAAAACTCGCGTAAATAGAGAACAAAATTTTCCTGGTTTCTTATTTTTCATTGATCTTTCAATCAATTTTCATCAGCCTTAACAATTGCTTTATAAATGTATCCTCTTTTACATCCCTGGAAGCAAACTGACAAACTGAATTTCAAAAACTCCCAAATAATTGTGGTCTGAAGTGGGTCTTCATGTTGCCTGTTTTACCCCTTCATGTCCTCGGCTAACTTCAATTGAATAAATACAGACTACTTCTGTTATATCAGTAACTGCATTAATTCAAAATGTTTTTTAATGAAAATACTTTAAAGTAGCTGAAGAAGATAGACTCTGTTACATCTAAACATGATTCTGTTTTTGCATCATTCTAATTGAACGCTTTTTCTGATCGACCAACTGGGTATGGCTGCTCCTTATATATATATAATTATTAATTCATATGTATATATGTGCGTGTATATGTGTGTGTAAATAATTACTAATAATAAAATAATAATTAGTGTAAATAAATACTAATAATTAAAATATAAAATAGTTCACTTATGTTTTTCATGAAAGTTTCGTCCAATATTTAGCAGATCTTACTGTGAATTAAGTTATTTTCAGATCATAATTCCTTTCTATATTAAAAAAATTATGTTGTTTTAAAATAGTTCTGTTTATGGCGTAATTTTTTGTATTAATTAAAATTGTGAATTTTTTAAGTTATAATCATTAAACCATATATATATATATATATATATATATATATATATATATATAATCATCAAACCATATATATATATATATATATAAGTATATTTCATTTTGATCGAGGGGTCCCCGAGGGTCGGGGTGCACACACACACACACACACACACTGTAAAATGTTTCCCTTTGGTATAAATACAATTTAAGTTTGCAAAGGGAATAACTCCGAGGGTACTCGGATAAGTATATTTCATATTGATCAAAGGGGGTCCCTGGAGGGCACAAAATCCACACTGAATTCTTTTCCCTTTGATTTAAATTAAATTTAAATTTGAACAAGGGAATGACCCTTATCCAAAATATAGAAGGAGAAAGCCAGAAGATGGTGGTCACATTGGCAAGATCATTGTGTTATATTGAAATGTATAATTTTTCTCCACATTTTTTTATAATTATTTAAAATCAATCATCATTTTCCTACAAAAAATGTGTGATACGCAGCAAGGCGCTGATAATTCAGCTAGTATTAAATAAAATTTTGAATTGGGTGTATACGGGCAGCAATTTTTCATTTATACAAGTTTGTAAAAGACCTCCAAAATTTTAAGGATTTAAAAAAAATTTTATATATATTTTTTTTCTTATTTCCTTAGTTTCCCGTACATATTTAAACATCTTCCGAAAACCAAGATAATAGTTGGGAACATAGAAAAAAATCCTTAACAATGGATTTTCATTTGTCTTTAAACAAACCTCTATCGATAAAAGTCATACATATGTATATATGTGTGTGTGCGTGTGTGTGTTCGTGTGTACGTGTACCGTGCACATGATTACTCGTGTCATACATACATACATACATACATACATATATATATATATATATATATATATATATATATATATATATATATATATATAGGTATGTAGAGAGATAAATATGTCCATGCCCAACGATTACCATGCTACTGCATTTATCCGCAATAATCGACTAAAGTAGTTAATAAACACATGCTCCAGAAAAGGTCCCCGAATCCAGATAAGCTAACCGCACTAAAATTATTTCGAGCGTTGCTGTCCATTTCTACCCTTGCCGTCCCCGGCAGCCCGCTACTACTTCCCTAATCGTTTGGGGACCCCCATCCATCATCGTCTCCCCAACTTAGATAAAACCCTCTCTTCTGCACAAACACATAAACAAGTTCTTAATCAGGCAAGATAAAACCAAAACTGCCATTTTCTCCGAGAACCAGCTTGATTATCACCCACAAGTCTGACCAGATAAGACCCTCACCCAACCTGACGCCATCTCCTCTTCCAAATCACCCTCATTTCGATTGGAATTCTCTCTGCCTTCCCACCAACTAACCCGACTTACCCTAGACGCCAGTCGCTGCGGTTCCCTTGTGGGGTCGGACTATACTGATAAAAAGGTCACCAATTCCTCTCTTTCTCGTTTAAACTGCATAACTGCGTTTATAACGGACTCTCCAAACTGGTTGCTGCAAGCCACTTGAAATACGCAAATTAACCATAATTTTTTTCCCCTTTTTTTTATCAAATTTTTATTCAAGAGGGCAAAGTTAAAGGCTTTTAAAAGGGAGTAGATATTTGTATCACGCGTACATCGTAAATTTTACAAGTACCAGCCTGACCGCCGAAAGAAAGCTAAATGCTCTGGCTTAAATTTATAACTGATAATTATTCATCGTGTCCATTTCTTATTCCACTAGCACACGTCTGAAAAGAAAAGGATAAAAAAAAATAGTTAAATCTCAACGTTAGTGTGCTTTCTGTTTCTATGTTAATATCCGATGCGAACTCTCAAACTGATGACCGCAAGTACTGTATTAAATGTACAGACATCTCTCTCACTAATGAGTTCGTGATGATGAGTCTTATCAATATCGTTCTTGGAATGTGAATTGAACCTTCTAATAGTTACCTGGGCTTGACTAGCGTTTACCAAGCCAACAATCCCGGAGGAAGAGGACGTGTTGAATAAAGCAGATGACTAGAAGTAATTGATAAAAATACATAGTGGTGATAATTACGGTGGCAAATAATAAACTTAAAAAAACCAAAGAATACAACCTAATAATTTAAACAAGATAACCTCGCCTATTTTTATACTAGCCCCGCCTTCAATAAGCAATTATATTGAACCTAATTACACTTCGTTGTAAAGCAGTAACAATTGCTCAATTGTCCGATTGTTCGATGAGACCTAAAGTGTACTTTACCACTATTTTAGTTCGCTATGCTTATTCTATTTGGCCAACTGTTCTATTCAAGTCCATCGCTAAAGATGCTGAAAAAATGGTCTGTTTCTTGTACCGCTCCAGTAAGTACCTGACTCCTTCTGCTATCCTTTACCTTTACAAGAGTCAAATCTGGCCGAAAATGGAGTACTGCTAGCGTATTTGGGTAGAAGCTTCCCAGTCTTCCCATTCTAGTCTCGATAGTCACCAAGAGCGTCTCCGTGTCTTTGTGGGTGATGAACTATTTTCCACCCTACAACCCCTTTCTTCCAGACGAAAACTCATAAGGCTGTCGCTGCACTATCACTATTTCCATAGAAAGTGATCAGACGAAATGCATTCCTTAGTTTCACCAGTTCTAACCTTTAGGGCCAAGATTCGCCATGCCAGACATATTCTCTTCGTATTCCATTGGTGAGATCTAAGTTCCACACGAACAGCTTCTTTCCACGAACCGTTGCTTTGTGGAACCAACTCCCATGAGGATGCTTTCCCGATCACTACAATCTTAATCTGTTCAATCCTAGAGCTAACCGTGACCTTCCGCACATATCTGCATAAACTGTGCCTCTTAATCTGTAACCCTCTACTTCGAGTGGCTCTCTGGCCTTGTACAGGATAAACTGCATTGTAAAAGAAAATTCTTTTTCTCGCCTCCCCCAGGAATGTGGGGTTGGTAAACGGTATCAAGCGTTTTTTTTGTTTTGTTTTTTTCACGCAGTCAGTTAACTTCTTTGTGTTCATTGATAACCAAGTAAGCAATAATAAATGATAATAATTATTATTATTGTACGATTAATTGTAATTAGGCTGAATATAATTGCTCATTGGAGGTGGATTTAGCACAATAATATAGGCAAAGTTGTCTTATTTCAATTATGTAATGTTAATCTTAGGTTTTCTTCAAATTCATTTTTCGCTACCGTAATTATCAGCACTGTGCCTGTGTTTATCACTTCCATTAGGCCAACTCTTTTATCTAAATCATTGTTTTCCTCCAGGATCATGGACCTGGTAAGCAGTAGTGAAGCCATTTCTTGAATATGGCTTAATCCAAATAAGTTAGAATTTGGGTGCCTCCATTAGCGTAATAGTCAATAAGTATATATATCAACACCCAAAGAGATCATTTCTCACTGGGTGGCCATTAAAAATATCTTACCGTGAAATAAAAATTTGCAAAGCAGTCTTGTCGTGATCAGGATCCTCACTGAGTACCATGTATTTGTATTCTTCTGTCAGACTGAGCTAAAGTTAATAAATAATTAGGCCAGCTTGGTGGGTGAGAGAGTTGTGCATTTTCCACTCATGTCAGTGTGTAATGTTAGTGACATCTAATAAGAAAACGAGATTAAGTTTTTCATGTATAAAATAACTGTTTATTCTCTTCTAGACTTCGACAACTTAAATCGGCTGTCGGGGGTATGTGGTTTCCCAAAAGTTCGATCTTCGAAGATGTAAGTTACTCAGCCCTCTCCGTCGTGAGTCGAACATTTATCATAGGTTCCTGATGAACATTAAATTCGATTCAAACCTCTAACATTTCCTGCCCTGAACCACAGATTATAATAATCAATGTTCCAACCCAAATAAAAATAAAATAAAATAAAATAAAATAAAAAAACCACAAACTTCCCATCTCTAGTTTTTGTCAGCTGGCCTTGGGCCAAGCTATGCTAAATTTAATGAATATCAATAAGCTAGAAATTGAGGGTTTACCGTAACACGATGCTGGACTTGCAAACTAATACGTTAATGTACTGGGCTCAGTTTTCACCGGGGGCTCAACTACTGATAATCTAAACTAAGCTTAATTAACAGAATTTTTTCTATCTTCAGATACCGAACTACAAAAAGAAATTGAAACAGAGACATTATTTTCCAATTGCACCAAGAGGTGTCGTATTAGTGTTACGCCATAATGTCAGCTTCAAAAACCTAAAAAAAATTAACAAAATATTTGGTACCTACTCACATAAAGAAACAGTGTGTTGCATTTAGATTTCTCTAATATTTTTAAACAGTAATGGATTCTATGAGAAATAAGTGATATGATCATCAGCCCTTGGTGGTTTAAGGTTAGCCAATCAACTTACAGTTGCGCTTTTCTACCACTTTTTGAAGAACACTCACCCTTGGTAAGATCTACGAAATGAAAACTTGCAGAACCAACCTGTTTTACACCGTTATCATCAAAGAGTACGTTGATGGCGAAAACATCGACTCTTCTTCAGCAGATAAGTTTGGTCGCAGGCACCATTAAGTTTGCAAAGATTTATTTGTAATATTGTTTTATACAACAATGTCAGTCGTGTTTTATTCTTTATTTATTACAACGTCTGCATTCACCAAGCGGGAATCTTATATAGAGCCCACTACAAGTCCCCATAATTCTTAACCGGACATCATTATTATTATTATCCTTTTTATTTTCTCTGATTTCTAGCATTTACACATTTCTTTCCGGGTCCCGCCCAGGGACCTAAGGTTAGAAATGGCATCATGACACTTTCCATTGAGAAAAAAAAATTGCATCGATAAAGCCCTTCCTAAAGTGTGGACTGTACTTGTCAGAACAATTTTTTGTATCTCTTTGAGGCATGGACTTCCAGGAATCCCTTCAATTAGTCTACTGGAATCTTTTCCAACCAGTCCTAGGGCTCCAACTACAACAGGGATTGTTGATGTTCCCATATGCCACATTTTCGAGATTTCTATTTCAAGGTCCTTGTATTTTGACAGCTTTTTGAATATCTTCAAAGATACATTGCAGTCAGCAGGGACTGCCATATCAATAAGGAGGCACCGTTTTTGTTTGTGGTCTTTAATAACAATTTATTATTATTATTATTATTATTATTATTATTATTATTATTATCATTATTATTATTATTATTATTATATTTAGTGGGTAAACATGTTTGAGTTGACATCACTGTTTTATAAACAGTGAAATTAATTTCTACCACCTCTAAATCTAAAGAAAATCTGCCTCTTGACCGGGATCGCACCATTATTTCTTTCTCAATCTAGGAAAGCGGTTTCAAGTTAAACGTGCCGTAGGTGTGCGTTATAACTGAGTAAATAATTATAAACCCCCTTTACATTTATATATACAAAAATACACGTAAAAATAAGAAACAGCAAGACTTGGAAACAACAAAAAGAATATTATTTATTATCTGGTTGTTATGTGGTGTTGGAGAAACGAAAGACAGTAATACTGAGTAAAATTCTGAGTTTGGGGACAAATGGAGATGAAATATGGATCGGAATCAGACAGGAGGATAAAGAATAAATAAAATGTACACGGTCTTTATCGTTTTCTATGGTTATATATATATATATATATATATATATATATATATATATATATATATATATGGATGTGTATAGTGGGTGTCCAGATATTTTACTTAGTAAATGCAAGAAGTGGCTGCGTTTTCTTACCTTGATTTTTGCTGAATGCTGAAAGATAAATGTTACTATTATGGCCTAAAAAAGGAAAAGGAGCCGAAACTTTCGTTGACGCACGTGTTGACGGCCTGTCCAAGTTGGCTACTTTCCAATAGTGAGAAACTCACGTGTTTAGTTAGACTAAAAGCAGTGACAGCAATAGTTTACACAAGTAAAGGACAAGTGTAAGGAAAGGAAAGACAATTTCAACAGGGCGATATTTTATATTATTGCTTTTATATAACTGAGTAACAAAAGAGAGAAAATACACTAGCATGCATGTATGCATGCAAAAGAAAGAAGACATCACAAGTTAGGATGTGTGTGTGTGTGTGTGTGTGTGTGTGTGTGTGTGTGTGTGTGTGTGTGTGTGTGTGTGTGAAAGTTCAGTAACTCGGGGAAATATATCCCCATGCCCCGGAAAAAGGTCCCAGTGGTTTTGTCACCAAAGCATAATACGAGGAAAAGGAAAGAACAGAGAGAAAAAGAAAAAGAAAGGAATCGTCCCATTTTTATAACTGCTTAATAGCACCCTCTAACGGTTTCTTGGCAAAATTGGCGAAACTATGTAGGTGTAACCCTCTTTAATAGTTCACATATTAAATATTATGCTCTTGTAAAAAATACTGTTATTTTTCTCGTATCTTTTTTTAATTTGTATATAAATAACCGAATAAATAGTGCTTAACATTTTTGCTATCAGATCCAAGCAAAAAAAAAAAAAAAAAGAAAAAAGTATACCATAAATTTCGGCGTACAAGTCGAATTGGCGTAATTCTGATAGGGTATAGGTCGACCGCCAAACACACGCTAGGCTTCCACTGACCTAAAATTGTGACACAAGAAGAATTTTTTAGGCTTGCAAACTTGTACGCCGTAATTTACGATAAATCTAATTTCATACTTTGTGTTTTATTAAGAATGTTTTTGCAACACTCTGACGCGTGTTAAAATCCTCACAGTATTTAGTATTGTTGAAGTTATCGCTAACATTTATTTATCGAAATTTACAAATTCTACATTTCGTTCAATTTCGAAAACCAATCGATGAAATTTGAATAAGCTGGAAATACTTTAGCAACAACTTTACTTCATAGTAGAATTTCTTTAATTTAATTTAATTTTATAGGACTTTATGGTAAACAATTTTTTTTAATTTGGTTTCGATCGGTCAATGTATGGCTATTTTAGAAGGTGTGACTGACGAAAGTCACAGAATTTTATATATAAATTGTAAAAATAGCATTTTAAAACAATACAAATTACAGAGAGAGTGTATGATAATAACCCTGTCAAAAGAAAAATTCACTTTGACAAATAGTTTTTTTTTTGGGGGGGGGGCTTTTTTTATGTTAAACTGTACCCAAACTTCTTTCTTGTATTCTCGTTCATACCTTAAATAAATGTATGTTAAACTATAGCCAAACTTCTTTCTTTTATTCTCTTTCTTACCTTAAATGTGTTAAATAAGCATAAGCCTAATAAGCCTAAAGAGTCTTTTAAAGAACGAAGTATTGATGGATAGAATACACGTTACGGATTGCTGCTACAATGATATAGAATGTCTCAAGGAAAGTGTGAAATTATATCAGGATATCGGATTGAATCTTAATCATCCCAAACCGCCAGTCTTATGATCTTATATGGAATTGAATCTATAATCATGTTTCGATTAGAGGATAAATAAATTGTGGAATGTTGATAGGTAAAAACAAAAAAGAGAAGGAAGCGAATAAACTAGGCCAGGGATCTGTTGCCAGACCCCCTGTTGATGTATATACACCTACAGTCTGATTTCTGTTGGGGTAAATAGTATTGTTCTAATTACGGTACAGCTCGAATTACAGAGTGACACTTTACCAACCGGGGGAAAAAAAAAACACTGAAAGAAGGTTGCGAATACAAATGTGATGAAATTAGCAAAAGTAACATCTGTTTGAACATCCGTAATTTATTAACAAACAGATACAAATATAAACGATATAAAGACAGCCGCACATACATTTAAGAGTTGGCGAATAAATTGTTTCCTCCAAGTACGTGAATTTATATACATTTATTTATGTGTACATATATTGATATAGTTATATAGAGCGATGAGTAAGCTTACAATATATGCGTGTGTGATAGCTATGGACAGATCTCTCTCTCTCTCTCTCTCTATATATATATATATATATATATATATATATATATATATATATATGCGTGTGTGTGTGTGTGTGTGAGTGTGTGTGTGTGTGTGTGTGCGCGAGTGTGTGCGTGCACGCGCGTTTTAAGTCACAATAAAGAGAAGCTAGGGTAAGAAGTAGGGAAGGAGGAAAAATGCCAAACAACCATTAAGAGAGAGAATGGAAAATTGGGGGGGGAGCGGAAAATAGTTTATAAAAATAAATTAAATGATAAATAGATAGATAGATAGATAGATAGATAGATAGATAGATTGACTATATATATATATATATATATATATATATATATATATATATATAGATAGATAGATAGATAGATAGATAGATAGATAGATAGATGGATAGATATGAACAGCCAGACATAAATAATTAGAGAGAGTGACTGAAAGAGTGAACATTATTAAGATAGAGATAAAGAGGTGCAGATAGATAGATAGATAGACTATATATATATATATATATATATATATATATATATATATATATATATATAGATATAGATATAGATATAGATATGAACAGCCAGACATAAATAATTAGAGAGAGTGACTGAAAGAGTGAACATTATTAAGATAAAGAGGTGCAGATAGATAGATAGATAGATAGATAGATAGATAGATAGATTTTTAACCTGATGGTGTATCATATATACTTCGAAATTAACCTAGGTACCTACCTGAGATCGCTAAAAAAAAAAAAAAGAACATAGCATGATGAAAAAGACGCCATACTTGACGAAAACAAAATTTTATCGTCTAAATATTTATTATGAAGAGAAAACACCAAAGATTTTTTTTAATTATTTTTAAAATGTTTTCCTTCTTTTTAGAACATTCTAAATTTTGATTAAAAAAAAAACTTATTTCTCTTTGTATCATCGGAACTAGTAAAATAACATACAATTTTTAGACCTTTTTTTTTTTTTTTTGTATGACACACATTAATTTAGAAAATCTTGCAAAAATAAAAATAATTGTCGGATGTTAATGAAACTTTCAGAAACTATTCAGAGATGATGGAAATTATTATAAATATGTTTTTTTTTTATTAAAGTCATGGCAAAAATATTTTTTTATATTTATTACCCCCCACCCTAACTAATTTTATGAATACTCTAGAAATTCGATCAAATCTAGTTTAGGGATTACAATAGTTAAATTTAATCAGCTCTGAATTGTAACATACAAAACTCAATAAAACAAAGATATTATTTAATTTCAAATGCTTTTATTTGCTTTTAGTTGTTTTTATGAATATGGACAATATTTTCTGAAAGCAAAAATTTTTTTCGATCAAAAATTAATTTTTAATACAATTATTTGTTATTTCTTTAATTATAATAGATTTTTACATTTAAGTTGTTAAAATATTATAAAATTAGTTAAAAGCTGCATCAGGTTTCTTAAGTGTCCTTATGAGATAGATGTTTTTAGCGCGTTGTAAATTGTATTGTTTTGACTAATCAGAAGATCTGCAGTAATTAAGAAATGTAATTTTGTGTTTATAATCGAGCTGTAATTATAAAGTATGGAAGACCAATCAGAATACAATTAAGTTGCGTTATTTAAGTTAAGCATTGTTCTCCGCTGTTAAGGCCTTTACTTTTGCGAAACACGTGTGGAGAAGTTAATTTGATTTTTCAATTTCAACTGACAAGGGTACCTACAAGTATCAGTATCATCTTATGAAATTTATGTGATCTTAGTTTTATATTAATCTCAGTTATGACATTTTTCCATAAATGAAATATCAAAATTAATAATAAAATGAATGGAAATACAAATAACACAGTCAAATGTAATAAATGTACATAAAATTTATAGTATTTTATGTACACTTCTGATAATATTTCATAAGAAAGGTACCTATAAATTAATTAGATGATATTTCTTATGAAATATGAAATTTAATCTCACTCTTAACAGTCTTATTTTAATTTCTTTATAATATATTTTCCATAAAGCATCGTAAACGTAAAAGTGAAAGCTAAGTACAAAAAAAAATTAGAGAGCTGAAAGTTTTCCTTAAAAATAACGAGGTAAATAATTTGTTCATTTAAATCTAAATAACTTCACTTCTCTCCATCCGTAGAAAGAATTATCCTCACGTAAGCTATTAGGTTGGTGCAAAAATAATGACGTAATAATGTCGTTTTTTGACGTATTTTTTAACGTCAAAAAACGACATTATTACGTCATTATTTTTGCACCAACCTAATTTCTAAACGTCATGAAAATGTCTTTCGTCACCTGTCAAGTGACGCGAAAGGTTATGACCTGCTTTGTTTTATTTTCAAATTACATCTTTTCGGAGCAGAAGCTAAGTTAAGCTTGGTTCAAAATATTTTAAATAAACATTATAATTTCTGATTTTCTTAAAATAAGTTTTGAAAAAATGATATTGATTTTTAAAACAATTTCAAAGTGAGATTTTCATTTTTTTTATAAAATGAAAAAAAGGATTGTGATAGATTATCTGCCAATTTTGATGACTCAAAGAAAACAAGATTTTTAACGAAAATTTCGGACGTGCTAGGAACGATTAAAAAATGTAAAAAAAAAATACCCCCAAAATACTTTGATCTTTCCTCTTAATAATAACGTGAACATTGAGACGATAAAATTTTGTTTTCGTCAGGTTTGGCGTCTTTTTCATCATGCTAAGCGCTTTTTTAGCGATCTCATGGAGTGACCTAAATTAACCCATCTATATACTTATTTGCCGCATCATCATTGATCCACCCGCCATGAATATCTCATTGTCCCAACGAAAATATTCTCTGTAATCCAATAATCCTTTCTTACTAACTTACAGGTTACTAACTTCTCTAATGGTCCTTCTTTCATAAGAAATAAAAACTTAGATGAAAGATTCACAATTTCTCATTTTTCTTCAAGATCATAACGATTTCTTTTTTTATTTTTGGTCTACTAAAAGTAATGTGTGAATTAGAATTATTTTGTTGTAGACAAGAAAAAATAGCTGTACTAATTTACACACCTGCTAAAGACAATGTTTTTATTATTGACGCTAACGAAATAAAATATTTTAATATTTTAATCTTTGTTCGGACTTTTGGCACTTATTTTACCAGCTTATTTAAATTTAAATTGGCGTTCAAAGAAAAGAATCTACAAAATAAACACGCCTTTCTTTCTTCCACTGGTTCTCTACACTTTTTCATAAATCAGTTAACGCAGATAGTTTGAGGGCAAAATCGTTATTGATGATTCCTTGAGAATAAAGTCTTCCTCCCAAATACTCGGAGTATTCAGTTTAGATATCCACACACACAAATACAAATACACACACACACACATACATATATATATATATATATATATATATATATATATATATATATATATATATATATATATACGCTCTATCACTGATATTGGGCACTTTATCCCATGAATATAGCACAACTTAAAACTATATTTCTTCATATATATACATATATACAAGTGTAGGAATGGTATAGACGGAATTTCAATAAACAAAATTATTATTCTTAAAAGCGTGCTCAATACAGAGTAGAGCAAATAGTATTTACTCAAAAATTATAACATAAGCCTGTTATAATATCACGACAAAAATAGCCATTTTGTTTCAACACATCTGGTGTTTTGCCAAGTGATGGTGTTGATTGAGACAACACCATCACTTGACAAGACTCCAGAATGGCTATTTTTGTAGTGATATTATAACATGCTTATGTTATAAGTTTTGAATAAATGCTATATATATATATATATATATATATATATATACACAGCACCCATATACACACCTATCTTATAACGCAAATTCTCTCTGTCTGTATCTCATTCTCTTCACGCTCTCTCTATATCGCACACACGCACATACATTTACACAAATCTAAGTGCATCAACTCAAATGCACACATACGCACACACACATACAAACATAGAAATTCAACGATATGCACACATATACTCCAAATCTAAACAGAAAAATTCATACACGCACGCGTACATGAAAGTATAAAGGCTCATTCAAATGCACGAATTTGCACATATTAGCGCGCCGCACACACAAACACACACATATATATGTGTGTGTGTGTGCGTATGCTTGTATGTATGCATGCATATACATGCAGATTATTGCACTAATGTATTCATCCGATCTCCTTTTCTTTTGATAAAGCAAGCCGGCGGTTTAACTTGCCTATAAAAGCTTTCTGATACGAATGTGTAGAACGGCATATAATCATTTGCACGTATACAAATGCCTGTCTGATTATGTACACCTGCATATGCATATATTCACGCACCACGTGTGGGAAATCTGGTCAGACAAAGCAGAGCCTCGTTCTGATCCAGTCTTCATCTCAGATCCGTTTACAGGGACACGTCTCCTTAATCCTGATAAAACCCCTGCATAATTTTCTTTTGTATTAGACTTCTTCTATTCTATCCTTTTACTTTGGACTTTTTTTTTCTTTTGGTATTATCATTTTTGTATTATTATTACTTCTACTACTGCTAACACTACCATCATTGTTATTATGAAAACTAAAAACAAAAGCAAAATAAAAAGAAGATAAACTAAAAAAGACGCAAACG
This sequence comes from Acanthosepion lycidas, assembly GCA_963932145.1. Classification (NCBI taxonomy): domain Eukaryota; kingdom Metazoa; phylum Mollusca; class Cephalopoda; order Sepiida; family Sepiidae; genus Acanthosepion; species Acanthosepion lycidas. The sequence goes on from OZ010573.1 coordinate 123,009,665, forward strand.
AAAGATGACGACATTTTCTACACCAGGTTTTAATAATGGCGCTTCTCCCAGATTGTCATTTTTCCCGCCATTCTACTCTTACGACTAAGACATTCTTTTTTATTTATTTTATTATTTATTATTTATTTCTATTTCACGTTTGGGTTTTTTTACCTTATCTTTTTTTTCTTTTTCTTTTTCTTTTTCTTTTTTTTTTTTTGCACGCGCAATTGGAATTCCTGTTCCATAGACGTGGAGCCGAAGGACAACGTTACTTAAAACACCGATTCCTGGCGGCATTTTCTTTTTAAACGTAAACGTCTTTTTATCCCGTTCTTTATCATGATTGAATGTTTCAAATTTGGCAGTTTGGGTCAGTTATAATCTGAAAGCTCACTTAACGAATGCCAATTCTTCGAACAAATATTCTCATAAAAATCCTTATTTTATCGGTCATCAACACTTACATTAATTTCTGACTACTGACATTTTTTTTTCTGATTTTTAGTACATTTCTATTGGGAAGCCATTTTCTGTACGCTTCTAAGGGGACGTTATTTACAAAATATTTTTGGTAGTGACATTATTAATAGATTCACATGTATAATAAATTAATTGGGCACTTCGACGTGGTGTGATAGTTAACAAGCTTGTCTCGCTAGATCAATTATGACTGAGTAGTGAGATCGGTCCTCCTGGGTGCTACACTCTTTTGGCCTTGCGCCACATCTAAGTTATGCTTATAAAATCACTTGGGCACTTCGAAATGGTGTAATGATTATTAAGTTTGTCTCGCTAGATCAATTACAACTGAGTAATGAGTTAGTTCCTCACTAGGTGCTCCACACTTTCGGCCTTGTGCCACATCTAAGCTACGCTTAGAAAATCATTTGTGTACCTCAACCTGGTGTAATGAGGCAACCTTACGGTGGTTGGAAAGTAACTGAAGCCGAGCTCCAGATCAGATCGATAATATTTCTGATTCTTCTTTGGATTGTAGCAATGACACCGGACCGTATGTGGCAGCAATATTTTAAGCATGGTTGAACGGCATTCATAGATATGTATGATAGATTCTGGCGAGAAAAATGAACTCGCACGATACAACGCTTGCTATAACTTGTGTATGAAATTTGTCTCCAAATAGTTATCGTATTTTTTTCAGTATATAAAACACACCGATGTATAAAACTATCCTTTATTTTTAAGACAATGTTTGACGGAAAAAAGCTACAGTGATTTTTTTTTTAATTATTGAAGAAGAATTCCATCTGATAATTCAGATATCAATATATATTGTTCTAGACACAAAAGAGCTCAAATCATCTATTTTGTCTCCTAAATACGAAACTTTAGCTTTCAGTGACGTATCCAAGTTGATAATATGCACATGCCAGACTCACGAATATCTAATGAAAACTGGAATACTGATTAGCCAATTACCGACGCAAATTGCATTAAGCACTCTGATTGGTCAAGCGATTTTCACATTGGAAATCTATATCGTTGTTATAAATAACGCATTCAAATTAACTAAAGTATGTATACTAGTTTACACATGGATTGAGCATATTTTCTATGGCCGTGGTCATGATAATATTAATCGTTTCTTTATAAGGAAATAGTGTTCCAGTTTGGTGAAATTTATAAAACATTTCTGTTAAAACAATTTCTCAAGAAAATAAGTTTGTAAAGTCCACTAATATCACTCTTTCCAGTATTAATAGAGGCTTCCTACCTAAAATTCTGTTCGAAGTACTGTATATCATTATTTTCTCTTCGAGATACATTGTGCTGTCAATTTTAGTTGTTATTACTGTTCAAAGTTCTCAAGCGATGAAAATCTCGTGAGACTAGGGTTACAATTGAAAGATCTCGTAGGCGTGAAACTAGGGCTACCTTTCATTAGAATTAATGTCTTCTAGCGTTTTTTGCTCTGTCTAGGTAGTCCAGGAACTTAGCACTTTACTGGATAGGTAGATAATTGCTTTTAGGTCTTCTTTTTTTCTTAATTGCTGTCTTTGTTCGAGATTTTATCTTGTTTAAGGGTATTTAGGTAAGTGACTGTTGGTTCTACCAAGTTTTGTTTTTTTCTTTAATATATATATATATATATATATATATATATATATATATATAATAAAAAGAAAGAACAGTAAGTTATATAATCGGGTGTTCTTATTGATATTTCTATTTTTACAAAACAATGCTGAATGTAAATTTACAGAGCATAAATATTATAAATTAACTGATTTAAAATATGGTTTCTTCGCTACACAGGAATTACCATGTTTCAAAAACCGAAGCTAAAAGCTTCAAATTTAATTATATAATTAAATTAAAAGCATTAGTTCTGTTTCATCTTCAACCCTCTACCTTGAGGGGATCTTTGGCCTTGTACAGTGTGAAAATTACTGTAAAAAATAAATATATCCTTTAATACGCGTTACCAATAATCAGAAAGAAAATATACAAATACACACTTGTACAAATTTATTGAAACAGCCACTTTCATTTTTCTTTCAGCATACGGTCAGTTTTAGACTCACTGGAATGAGAGGATGTGATCGATTTCTATTTTATCTCAGATTAGATCATTTGCAGTGGTGTGCATGAATCTTTTTTCGGGGTGTGTGATGAAATTTATTAGGCGTCATCCTTGATTGCATCAGATTTTTATCACGCCCAGACACTATTGTCTCTACTGTCGATTAGTTGTCCTATGGATATTGTCTGTGATGGACGTTACTCTAAGGAAGCGTACGAAAATTGTAACGCTGCACGAATAGACTAGCAAGCCTTACCAGTGAGCAAATCAATGTACTATATATTTTCCCGGAATATCCAGTTCAGAATCTGTGGTCAATCTGCAAGAAACGACTTCGTGGAATTAACATAGGAAGTACTAACCTGTGCACTGGGTTATGTTTACTTAAAAAAAATACGAAAAAAGTAAATAATAACAGAATTATTCGGGGGGGGGGTTGTTTTTTTTGTTTTTTTTCAATTAATTTGCACAATAGTGTATAGCAACGATTGTAGAATAAAGATAGTAACAAATCTAGAAAGAAATATTGAGCTTTTTAAAAAATCTTTTGACGCCAAACAAGGCATCAGAGCCACTAAGATACAGTGTGAAAGAATTAAAAAAAAAACATTATTAATCAGCGAGAATAATAAAATAATAGGAATTAAGAACAAAAGATAACGATTGACAATGCATTTAGACCTTTGAATATCAAACTTAACTGGAAAACAAAAAGCCGGAAGAGAGTTCCACAAGCGAGAAGAAAGTGTTAGCACATAACTTATGGTTGCATCTCTCCATTTTAACTGTAAAATGATGTGATCTTCACGTCAATCTTAAATTCATAGAGTTTAGGTACTATAGAGGAAAGTTTATCAGAACAATTACCATGAAAGTATTTATAGAAAAGACACTGGGAAGCTACATTAAGACTGAGAGAAAGTGACTGGAGCTAAGATGGACAGGTCAGGATCGATTAAATTATATTTAGATTTTGTCAAGAACCTCGAGATATATAGCAGGGGTACTAGACCATATATGGCAGGACCAATAGCATTACATGTTCTTATTTGGATTTTATCAAGGATGTCTAAATAGATATCGGGAGCACCAGATCATATGTAACAGCAATCTTCAAAGTATGGACGAATGATGGACATAAATACGTAAGATACATTCAGGTGAGAAAAAATTGTCTAACACGACACAGAGAACGAACTTTCCTAGCAGCAGAGCTAGCAACTGATTCGATATTATCTTTGCACTTAATGTTAGAGGTTAGCACCAGCTATAATAATGAAAGGCAGAGAGAGTTCTCTCAGACGATTAATTGGGAGAAGTTTCGTTTTGGCGGCGTTAAACTTAAGTCATGTGTTGCCCCAGGTAACAACAGAAATAAGAAAGATTTAGGATTTTAGCAAAAATATTAGACTTATTTTTCTGGTCAGAATAATTTGCATAAGTTTAAATAAACACGACCAACAAAACATAATTTTACAAAATTAAATGTAAGATTATACACACATGCGCAAATTAATTGAAACAACCACTTTAGTTTCCTTTCTTTCTGCATACGGCTAGTTTAAGACCCACTGGAGTAACAGGGTGTAATCGATTTCTCTTTTTTCCTCAGATTAGGTCATTTGCAGTGGTGTGCAGTAATATGAATCTATTTTCGGAGTTTATGATGAAATTTGTTTGACGTTGAAAAATATTATGTCATCAGTGAATGCACCAGATTTTTATCTCGCCCAGACAGTATTGTCTCGACTGTCGATTAGTTGTCCTACGGGCGTTGTCTGCGATTCAAGAAAGCGTACGAAAATTAATGCTGCATGAACACGCTGGCAAACCTTACCAGTGAGCAAATCAAAGTAATAAACTGGCCTGTAAACTCTCCTGATTTAAATCCAGTCGAAAATCTGTGGTCAATCTGCAAGGAACGACTTCATGGAATTGACATGCTTACATCTACTGAGATTCTAGACCTCATGTAGAACTTGTACACACGATCTATTACTAACGATGCTGGAAAAAATGTTTCGTTCATTCTATTCCTGGAAGTACTCGACTCTTTCTGACATATTATATCATTAAATGTTTCAAAATTAGACCCAAAATAGCGTATTGCGGCCACGATTGGCTGGAGTTGTTTACTCCTTACTTTTCAAACATTCTATTATTTAGCTCTACCAGTTCAGACCTTTACTTCTAGGACTCACCCTCGGTGTCGTATCACTTAAATTTCCCCCACCCCGTATTCCAATTGTAAAGAGGAAATTCCACCCAAACAACTTTTCCAGATAACTGATATATTATGGAATAATATTATTAAACCCCCTCGCGGATGCTTCCCTGAACACAATAATCTTAACCGCTTCACGTCAATAGTCTATCTATCTATCTATCTATCTATCTATCTATCTATCTATCTATCTATCTCCTCATAATCTTCACTTCCTTTTACAGCCTCTTGCAGACCGTATTCAGTAACACCAGTAACATTCAATAACTACAGTGAGTGACTCTTGATCCTTGGATTGGGTAAAAAGTAATAAAATAAACCTTGAATCCACTAAAAAGATTTCGGATTATGATCAAGTTATTATAGAATGCTGGGAAAAATCATGTTTAGTTTCAGTCTTGGATTGTTTAGGTGGAATTTTACTATGCTTACTTTTTAGAACATGGAATAAATTTATTGATTTGTTGTTCGGATTGAACAATCATCGATTTTTTTAGCCTCTAATTCAATGCCGGACCACTAAAGTTATTATTCATGAAAAAGCATAATATTTGTTGACAGAAAAGATATACGCAGAAAAGGGGAAAAAAAGTCCCAATCATTCGCTGAGAGACGTGATTGTTGATCGATGTTTGGAAAAAGAGAAAGTCCATTGTCCATACAACAATAGGTGGCAAAAAGAGACAGCGTTGTTAGAGAGAAATGCAACCACGTGATTATTGCACCTGCTTCAGGTCAACCAATCAAAAGGCAATTTGCGATAATACAAAAAGGAAAGGGATTATTGGTTTGATTTACTTGCTTATAATGCGGTTTTTTTACGTTACATATATATATATATATATATATATATATATATATATATATATATATATATATATATACAGAGAGAGAGAGAGAGAATGTGTGTGTGTGTGTTTAATGTGGGTTTTTCGGATATAACAAACAAAAGACTTAGTTGAGATTTCGCATAAGCAACAAATGTTACCGTTTTTTTTTAAAAGCGTGATCTCACAAATCTTCAATTAAACTGTTAATATTTCTACTTTTAACAGAATGTTCTGACTCCGTTGTTATATAATTCCTTGTTTATTTAAACGAATTTGCGAAGGAATAAAGAAAGAAGCGTGAATCGTTGGAATAAAAGAAACAATGAATGAATGAATGAAAAGAAAAAACGAAGCAAAGGAAAATAACGAAAAAAGGAACAAGAAAGAAAAAAGAAAAAAAGAAAGAAGGAAAGAACAAAATGAAAGAAAGAAGGAAAAAGAAAAAACTAACGAAAAATTAGTGAAAGAAAAAGAAAAATGAAAGAAAGAAAGAACAATAACGAAAGAAGGAAACGAATGAAAGAATGATTGAAAGAAAGAGAAAGAATGAAAGATAGAACAAGAATGAAAGAATGAAGGAAGAAAGAAACGACTGAAAAATAACAGAAAAGAAAGAAACAAAAAAAAACAAAGAAAAAGAAAAAAGAAGGAAAGAAAAAGAAAAATGAAAGTAAGAAAGAAAGCACAAAAATGAAAGAAGAAAGACAGAAAGAATAGACCAATTTAATATTTGTTGATGTAAGATTACATTCCAAGAACGCTCATAACAGGTTGCAGACGAGACCAAATTTATATTTATTGCCCGAAGCCAATTTGTCACAAAACAATATCCGCGTTGCATTCTACGAACGGCACAGCACAAATATACATAAAATCTGAGGTTTCATTATTGGCACCAAACTTATAAGTTTTATTTCCGAGGGAAAAAAAAACACATTTTCGACAAAAAAAAAATTAAATATATTCTGAAATGAAACATTTTCATTAGCTTTTGACAAGCTTCTGTATTTTATTGCTATATTTTTATTGACGGTTTCAAGGTCGACTAATCTCCGACCGTTAAAGTATTTATAATGAAGGGAGCATTTAAATACACAAAAATTTAAATCTCGGAGGCTCGTCTATAATGAACGACACATTAATCAGTTCGGCACGTTAGTTTATGGATAGACAGTATGCAAATTAGATTATATTGTCTGTAGTTCAAATTTCCATGCTATTTACAGTGAGGTAATCCTAAGAGAACTAGAAGTCCTATTAGGATTTATTATTGATTATCACAATTTTAACAACATGTGTTATTCAGTCCCCTTCACATAGGAACTAATGGAAAATTGCGTGTTCCAAAGAGAAAAGTTAAGTTAAAAAAAAAAGTGTTCCTAACTTCCAAACAGACACACAGATTGTTGTAATTATATCTAACTTCTGAAAGACGATATATTTGATATACTCATTTCACGGGTACGTGTCCCGCAAAAAAATAAAAATAAAATAAAAAAATAAAAAATAAAACGGGAGGTGGCAGTGCCTTTATATTTGCCGATGAATTAATAACTCATTTCAGGGTAAAAATGATTTTCTTTAGGGAGAATCTTCGCTACGTAGGGTATGTATCTGCAGTGCTATGATTGATCAGTTTCTCTCACTCACTGTACTCTCTCCGTCGCTAACAAATACTCGATAAATTTTCCCTACTAGGGACCATACAAGTAGCCAATACAAACTATATGCATTGTGCTATTTATTACAACAACAAACCAACATTTCTCTTAGGGAAAAGATACTTGATTTGACTTTCAGTAGGAAACAAAGACAGTACAACTTTGATGTATTGACCTGAAGACAGCAGTTGAAACTAATGCAGGGAAACAAACGAAATGGTTCTCTATGGAATAATGACTTTAGTCGCCAAACACCACCTCGAGACATTTATGTTTGAAAGAACTGGAAACAAGATTCGTTTGATAAGATTGCGCCAACCGTTTCGATGACGTTATTCTCCTTCCTCGGTGAGGTGCAGTTAGATACTGTGATATCAATAATAGAACCGTTGTGATCGACAATTATGAAACCCCATGGAATGCAGCGTACATTTTGGTATACGTTGACAGATTTGTTGAACAGCAGCAAGAATGTGATTCGATGCAATGCTTGTTTTTCTTGAGTGGTTACCATCTTTGTAAGTCAAAGTCGATCTCATCCTGTAGACGACTGTAGTTTTCACATGCTACTGACGACTGTGTGGAATTCACTTCATTTCTGTTTTCCTATTACTATTGTTTCCCAAGGAAAAAAACTAAGGCAGTTGCTATGAAGAAGAAACAGTGCACTATCTTTCTGGACTCTCAAAAGTCGTTTCGCGGTGAAATGGTATTAAATCGTGTTAGTTTCCAAAGAATCTCACAGTTACCTTACCTCTTTACTTATTACTTCATACAGGATAGAAAAAATGCAATTACCACAGCGACCACTGTAGGCCCAAGTTAAAACAAAATAGCTTCTCCATCTTGATATAAGCTGTTTGATTTCGTCTATCACAATAGCAAAGTAGAAGAAAAAATCTGTCATGTTAATCTTGCAAGTAGAAAAAGTCTGTTGGTTTCTCGAAAAGGTCAGCATTTTAAATTGTATATTTTTTCCAGGGCTAAAGTATCGACTGGTACTTTCTCTCTTTCTCTCTCTCTCTCTCTCTCTCTCGATATATATATATATATATATATATATATATATATATATATATATATATATATATATATATATGTGTGTGTGTGTGCGCGCACGCGTGACTAACTAGTTAGAATATTCGCTTTACGGCTATGAGATGGTCGATTTGTCAGGAAAGTTATATATTGATGTTAGCAGTCTGGGTACGCAATCTCACCATGGGAAGGTGTCTGAAAAAATCATGCCGCCGATTGATCCAAGCCTCCGTATATATATATATATATATATATATATATATATATATATACTCAAAAACGTTTGCAACCCTGGCGAAAAACACACTGTGCAGTTGATGAACGGATAGTGGTGTTTACAATGACTATGATCCTTATTGTAGTTGTTTAATCAACCACTGGAGTAATCTGAATCGGCAAAGGTACAAAGATCAAAGGTAATATATACATATACATATCTATAAATCTCTCTCTCTCTCTCTCTCTCTCTCTCTCTATATATATATATATATATATATATATATATATATATATATATATATATATATTACCTTTATATAAGATCAAAGGTAATATATATATATATATATATATATATATATATATATGTAAAAATATGAAAGTGAACATAGAAGTCAACACTTAGAGGCGACAATCTGTTTCATGCTAGATGCAATCGTCAGGCCATTTATATTTACACACGCTCTATCTCTGATATTGAGCACTTTATCCCATAAATATAGCACATCTTAAGACTATATTTCTTCATATATATATATAGCTGGGGCGCTAACAAGTACTACCACCCCAGGTCAGTGTGAATCTGGAAACAACAGCAACTAATAGGTGGTTCCACGCTCTTCAAAATCTCCAATCTCTCGATCAGAGGCCTTGCCTGTCGGATATGAACGAAGTTACAGAGAGCTGTCGTCTGTCTACAATTTACACTGGCGCAGTTTAAATAACTGCGGTTCTCATGAAGCTAAGCGTAATTCCCCAAACTTGAAATGGTTGTCTCGTATGAAAAGCCGCAGTGATGGTTTTCAGTAACAGCAGGTGTGATTGGGAAGGTGAAATCTCGTTAATTCCGTCGAGTTAGAAACTTGAATTCTCTTACGATCATAAATGGCCGTTGCAACAATCTCCACTGTTAATCTCAACGAGAGGGATTTGGCAAGGACCTCAAATACTGGGCAGGGAATCAATCAATGCAAAGGTCAGTGAAACAGTAGGTCACGGCCAGGCCTGGTCAGCAATTTAACAAAACGGGATTAAGTCGAATAGTAAACTAAGTAAAAGGTAAAAGTAGAACGAAGAAAAATAGTATTGTTTTGAATTTTCCATGACTTTTTTTTTGGCGTTCGAATAAAGAGCGATCCAAAACTAATCGATTTAAAGACAGATGTAACATTTTCAACGATATTGACGCTATACAATCATTTGAAAAAAATAAGGGTTGTAAATACCAACACGCATATGCTTGTACATAGGTAAGCCAGCAGCTGTAAGGCTGTGGTCTTGCAAGCCTGTATTGAAGGCCATTAGCCAGGGTAATGAGTTCGATCCACAGGAGGTCGTAGTATTGTGATCCTATGATGCTTGCCGATATTTTCACTCCCATGTACGAGCAGAAGTTTATATATACATTTTCCTTCCTTCATTCATTTTTTTTCCTTCCTTCCTTCATTTTTTTTCCTTCCTTCCTTCCTTCCTTCCTTCCTTCATTTTTTTTCCTTCCGTCCTTCCTTCCTTCCTTCATTTTTTTTTCCTTCCGTCCTTCCTTTCTTCCTTCCTACCTTCCTTCCTTTATTTTTTTTTCCTTCCTTCCTTCCTTCCTTCCTTCCTTCCTTCCTACATTGTATGGATGTGCGGTTGGTATAATAGATAGCAGTTTGGAATGAGGAATCAGAGAATCGAGTTCGAAATCCAACCAGAAATTTCGTAGAAAATTATGAGCTTCTCCAACGCTTCTTTGTGGTTGAATGGTTAACCACACATCATATCAAATGATGGTTCTGATTAAGGGTTACAGGTTCGATTCCTGTCGAAGAAGAACATATTTTCTACGAAATTTTTCGAACATTTAGGCCGGTTAATGCAATTAATACTGTTTAATTAAAAAAAAAACGGACCATTTATTAAATAAAAATAACGTATAAACCGAAAATATATTAATATATATGTGTATATGTGTGTGCACGTGTACGTGTGTTTGTATACACATCCATATATAAATCCAAAACTTAGAATTAATCAGTTTGTCTGACGATCGCAAATAGCGTGAAACCCAGGGCCACAAAATCACACCAATTCAACTATATATATATATATATATATATATATATATATATATATATATATATATATATATATATATATAGAGAGAGAGAGAGAGAGAGAGAGAGAGAGAAATTAATATGAGTAAAAGTTTGTCATTTAGCTGATTGATGTTACTTTCAGCATCTCGACTCCAGAGTTTCGTAGCCAATCCTGTCTATCCACTCTTCAGGGGACATCAATAAAAATGTCGGTTGGAGTACCGTTTATCTGAAGGAGTTGAATAAAATTACTGATAAAATGGAATTTGATAAACACAGATACAATCCTAACAGTTACGGTGGTGAATAATAATTTCAAAGAAAACCTAAAAAATAACAAGGAATAATATAAATAACAAAACGTCGTCGCCTATGAGTGAAGCAGATGAACCTCCAATAAACAAGTATGTTCAACATATTTACAATTAACCGTATATAAAGTAGTAACAATAATTCAATGATAGTGATCTGATTGCTCAATGAGACATGAGGTGCATTTAGCAAAATGTTGTGATGACATTACATAAATATTTTAGTTAAATAGGATTATTCTATTTAGTCAAGCGTTTTATTAGGTTGGTGCAAAAATAATGACGTAATAATGTCGTTTTTTTCACGTATTTTGGAACTGTAAAAAGAATAACTCGAGTAAAGTTGCAAAATAATGTCAAAAATTACCACAAAAAATATTTTTCTATAAAACTTCGTATTTATTTGAGCAATTGAACTTAGAGACAAAATAAATTGCGATTTTTATCATCATATCGTTGTCACCGGAGACATGTGTATGTCAAATTAAAACTGAGTCTTAACGAAAAGAAAAAAAGAAAATAACGCTTAATAATGGATATTTTTTGAGTTTAGTATCTATTCTCTTGTGAAATTACTACAGATAAAAAATAAAACACGCTAAAATATTTAGTTTAAAATACAAATATCTACTCATGAACGGCGTCGTTTTTTACTGGATATTTTTTCGGTATTTACCGGTAGTAATTACTTCCTCTTCTAAGTTCGTTTTATTTTTGTTTACGCTTTTAACTAGCGCAAATATCTATTTTATTTTTCATCAAAATATACTTAACTATTTAAAAAAATACAACTTTTATAATTAATGTAATTTGTTTATATTTTGAAAATTAATGTTTTATTAAAAAGCCTAAAAAAGCTAATCCCGGAATTAACTCTATTTTTATGTAAATAAACATTACTTTTAATTTAATAATGCATTTCAAACTTTATTTTCCAATTTAGTTTGAAAAATATTTTTGTATAATTTCTGATAATACATATATTTTCTTTGTCAGATATTTTAATAAAAATGGCAGGAAAACATCCCAATACCGTGAAATTTTGATTAGGCTATATAGCGGCCAGCCTTATCAAAATTCCACGGTATGCTCTTGAGTTGATCAGGGGTGATGTATCTTACAATCTTGAAGCCAGCCTTGCCAATGCATTGCTCTTGGATTTGAGGGCTATGTACTTTCTTTTCCCCAATATTAATATAAAAAGATATTTATATAGATAATGTACAAGGAAATAGTGGAGGAAAATAGAGAGAAGACTGAAAAAAAGACCAAGAGACCAGAACGCCACTTGACTGTCACAAAGATGATATATGAAAGTGAATATCTGACACCTAAGGTTCTTCCTAATATTGGTGCAATTGTTGTGGTTCTTGCCGAGCAAGTGACTGGGGTTTTGCATGAATTCAATAGTGTTAGCACTATCAAGGCTATCCTTGTTGACAAACACTAATGACAATTCAGGCTGTGAAGGTGGATTTGCTGCACCTCTAGAAAGAAAACTTAATAGAAATCTTCATACTATTGGTTGCTCCTTGCACCAAAATAAACTTCCGTTTAGAGCTCTTTTTAAACATGTAGATATTGGTATATTACGTGCAAATGATTACCATAATTTACCCCAAATATCATTTTCAGCTGTTGGCAGTCCTCTGGATTCTATTTTTAAAATTGAAAATGCAGATACCCTTAGTTGTGACCAAAGACTCCTTTATGAATATACAGTGGGTATTTGTAGAGGTAAAGTGGACTCTAGATTTGTATCATGGAAAATTGGTCCATTAAACCAGGCAAGGTGGTTAACTTTAGGCATCAGTCTGATGTGCATATGGACTCATGGTGCATACCCACGAAATATTTCAACCAAACTCCACAGTTTAATAAATTTTATTATGAATGTGTATGCCATTTGCTGGCTCGAAAATAAAAGAAATATCAAGTTTCACAATCAGCAAATGTATGTTTTCAATGTGATCCAAAGGATTAGGAAGCAACCATATGAAATCCAACAGATCACATTGAAAAATATACAATACAATCCTTTCGCCTTACTACCTGAAAATATCTTATATTCAATGGTCAAATCTGATGAACTGGAAGTGAGGGAAGAAGCTATAAAAAGAATTTTGGCCATTAGGTTAGTAAATATTTATTCATATAAAATTGACTAAATTAGTTATGCCGATTTATGGAATCATTTTAAGGATTTTATCTAATTTCAACATAAATATTAAAGCAGTAAAGAGTGCAATTTTTTTAAAAATAAATTAATTTTTATATTCTTTCAAGAGTGGAGGAGCAAACCAAGAAAAAATGAAAAAGAATCACAACTATCAATTTTAAAACTATGCACTGGACACAGTTAAAAGATCTGTCATTAAGTGGAGTTTGTGAACCAACCACTCACAGAAGAATTTTCTGAAAATGAACTTCGGGAATAATTATTAAATGGTACGAAGCTTGACTTGCCAGATTTGCCCTCACATTCTCAAGGTGTGGAACGGGCAGTTAACAACAGAAGCTTCCCAGTCTGTTTATGACATTGAAGCAAGGCAAACGCACATAATAGCAAAAGCTTTGTGTCAGAAATTATGACTATCAATTTCATCTGAGGGTTCTTATATGGAGCTATTTGACTCTATATATTAAGCCCTATTAAACTATTCTTTATTTTGTTTTTTAGTTTGTTGTATTTTCATTCAAAACAGAAAAAAATCAACTTTTTAATGTATTCAACCAATACTGCTTAATTCATGAGGTAAAAAACAGCATTTCAAAATTATGTATTACACTGTTTTTTATCATTTCCTTTTTAATTTTTATTAAAATGTATAGTTTATTTTGTGGTTTTGTCTCGAAATTAAGAAAAATAGACTAGGGGATATTGACCTACCCTCCGAATATATCGCTTAGAGCAGGATTTCTCAACTGCGGTTCATACGAACCCTAGTATGGGAGTCCACACAAAAAATAGCAAATTGGGTGTCCACGGTAATATGTTAGTTGTCCAGAGACCAATTTCACTTCGCAATAGTTGTTACAACTGAGAATTGGAATTTCTGCAGTAATCTACGCCATATTAAAAATACTAGAAATAGAAAAACAACTCTAAAACTAGCAGAAACCGAGAACAAGCGATGTAAGTTTGCGTCACTTTTCCTCTACCTGATGTTTTGTTTGTATAAAATGTTTGAAGTTGAATAAAAACTGAGAAGGATAAATAAAGGAAGAATTAGATATATAAAGGAAAATTATGTAAAGATTATAATTTATTATATAAATTGAATAAAGATATTAATTATATATATTAATATTACTTTAAATATTAATAAAATAAAATAAAAATAAAAATAAAATATTAATATAAATTCTTTAATATAATAGACTCGACATTATAAAAACGGAGGGAATCTCTGATTATCATTGAAATCGATGGAGCCGAACATAAGAAACTCACAGAGCAGCATCAAACACAGGTACCTTAATGAATATATCTGCACATTTTTAAAATTTAATTACTCACATATTTTAAAATGGTTTATGAGTTATTGTAAATAAATGTTACATAGAATTTAGTTAAGTACACGTTTATTTTCATTAAATTAGTTTTATTTCAAAATAAAGCATATACATTTACTATTTCTATAATACACTTCTTAAACTCTATTAGTAAAAAATAAAATAAGCTTCTTTGGGTTTTTTTTTCATCAAATCGTTATAGGGGTCTGCCAGAGTAAAAGTGGAACCAATAGCTTAGAGATATATGTAAAAATAGGTATTGTCTTAGTCTAATATTTGGTTGGTTTGGTTTATTTTGTTTTACGACATATCAACCTCAATGGGTTATTTAATGCCGACATTTTTTTTTATTGCTGGTAATATTTTATTCCAAAATAAACTATAGTTGGTAATATCTTTTTTTTTTCTAAAAATATATTGCTGGTAATAATATTTTTTTTTTACAAAGTATTTCTGGTATATTGCGACGTCCCCCCGGTGTCGCTGCGCCAATCGTGACGTATGCCTGGCTGCGTCCGTCGTGCTATCCTGTCCTGTGACGACCAACTGGCTTGGTATTGGTCGCGGCATCAAATGTGACGTTCTAAACTTTTGCTGATTCGGATGGGAATCCGGTTAGATTCGGTATCAGCCTTGTCGTTCCCAGCTCGCCTCCAACGTCTGGTTACCGAAGTAACTGTTTTGATTTCTAGTCTAACCTACCCACGTTGTGATTTGATCTCAGGTAGACGAAATCAATCAGTCGCCGGGCCGTAATGCAAGCTGAGTCCGGGCAAGGGCAACACCGCACAAGTATATGTAAAAGAAAAGAAAATAATAACTCGAAAAGTTCAAATGTGTTAAAAAGGATAACAATATTTTATATCTGGTTGCTGAATACAGGACTGCGTCATTCTCCCAAACCCGCTATATGGATTCGTGACACTTTGTGTTTGTTAGGCGAGTCTTAACATCTTAAGTTGTTTGTTCTTTAAGAAACTGGTTCTTGGTGTATCTTCAGGCGATATTCGTAAAACTTGTTTTGGTGGTATGAGTCTAAGTCGTTCTTCAAAAATAAATTGTTTTTGGCTAGAAATTGAGTCGTGATTTGCGTGGAATCTTTCGAGTCAGCTATCTGCGAGGCGGGTGCAACTCCAACTGCGAACTTCACTCAACTTAACTGGAACTCGAACTGAACTGGTTTTCACTCGTTGCGACTCTGCGGGGTGGGCTTGTCGGGGTTTGACGTTCCTTGATAATTCTAAACCCACAATCCACTTCTTTTTTTTCAGTCAGGAAAATTTTATTATTTTCCATTTTTGGAAGTCTTTCGTCTTCCCACCTTCTTCTGTTCTCATATTGGTATCTCACTATGCCCTCAGAGGGTGTCAACGGGTTTCCCCTCTCTCTCACAGTGGCATCTCACACCTATCGCTTCAGGGGGGCACAACAAGCCTCCCCTCCTTCTTCACATGATTATCTCCGCCTAACGCTCATGCCACCATCCAGCGAATGGGCGCTCAGCGGCGTGGGTGTGGCCAGATTAGCCTCGGTTTAAAAAATCTTGCTCAAAGAAAAAAAATTATCTTCCTTTTTCTTTTTTTTTGTTTTCTTTCTCTTTCTTTCCTTCTGCCCAACAACAAACCTTAGACTCTTATCATAGCCAAATGTCACTTGGACTTTATCACTGGGGGCTATGCCAAACAAGTGGGTGGTCAATTGGACGTATTTGCATTCTGTTGTTAATTAACTGTTCTGATAAACTAATTTCGCTATCATAGCCAGCCCTGACGATAAACAGGTGTTTTTCCCAAATGACATGGAGGTGGTTCTACGGACATTTTGGTTTCGGTCAAGCTTGACCTAATTAATTTTTATCTGCCAGCACCCTGCGGGAGGTCTCTTGTCCAACTTGAAAAAATCTTTTTTTTTATCATTGCCATGGGCAGATTGGATATATCTTACTCGCCGCCCCGTAACATAAATCAGATTAAATTCTGTGTTTCACCTTCTCGACAATGGAAATAAAAATCTTACCACTTTCCCTATCAGAAAAATAACACCGCTTAGTGTCCTTTTCGTGATGGCTTCTTATCACCTAAATTTAATTCTCGCCTTTCTTTTTTCTTCTTTCTTTCTAGCGACGTAAATAGTGTCACAATATGCTAAGCTTATTTTTACACTTTCATACTGTTTTGACTCCAGTTTGGGTGTCATATTTTGCCCATAGCTGGGACCCTAACAGGTGCTACCATCCCGGATCAGAGTGGACCTGGGAACATCAACAATTAAGAGGTGGTTCTACAATCCGCAAAACCTCCTGTCTTAGTCTAAGGCGAGCTTAATAAGTAGTCACATAATAAATCACATACACGTACGAGCGATATGTAAGATCCGTACACATTACGAACCCTATGCATAGATACGCTTTAGTAAACGCAATAATTCACTAATATAGTAATAGACTCAACATTGTGAAAAGGGGGATGATCTTTGACTATCATTGACATCGATGGAACTGAACATAAAAAACAAACCTCAGAGCTGCATTAACCCCAGGGATCTCAATGAATAAATCTGCACTTTTTTTAATTTATCAATTACTCACATATTTTAAAATGGTTTATTATTATTATGAGTTATTGTACAAAAATGTTCCATAGAATTAAGTTGTTAAATATAAGTTTATTTTCATTAGTTTTACTTCAAAATAAAGCATATACATTTACTATTTCTATAATACAATTTCTAAACTTATCTATTAGTAAAAAAAATAAAATAAGCTTTTTTTCATCAAATGGTTATAGGTGGGTACGTGTTGTGGTAAACCCTCTTACAGTATAATGAACTCTTCCTTCTCTCATAAATACAAACTGCGGGAGTCGGAGACGGAGCGCAAAGTGAAGTGGAGTAGTAGACGCAGTGCTAATCTACTTATTACTAACACTATTGTTTTGTATATATCTTCAATATACTTTTTCAACGTACCTTCGTCTTCCGTGTCTTTCTTTCTGGCCCGTAAACAGGCCACAACAATATGCCAAAAGAATTAAGAATAAAAGTCGTCCATGAATAAAAAAAAAAAAATAAAAAATAAAAAATAAAAAAAAAGATTAAGAACCACTGGCTTAGAGATATACAGAAAAATAGACATTGTCTTAGTCTAAGGTGAGCTTAATAAGTAGTCACATAATAAATCACATATACGTACGAGGGATATGTAAGATCCATACACATTACCAACCCTATGCATAGATACAGTAAGAGCAATACAGACGATCGCATGTGTTTTCATCTGATATAATTACTAGTTGTCTACGTCATCAAACATGGAGACCGCCATGACCGACCCCAATGCAACAATGTCTTTTTCCTATAGAGAGTGAAAAAGGCGAAAGATAAGCTTGCGTCCGGCTTCTGTTCTTATCGATTATGACTTTTTATGTAGCTCGGCTTTCCACTTCAGTTGCTTTCGATTTGCGTCTTCAAGGGACAATCGTCTGCGTTACACAAAACACTCGGGTTTAACTTTTTATTTTGTCGTACCTATTTTTTGTCTCACTCTACCATTCGCCGCTCCTATCCCCGGATTCATTCACGATTTGCCTATATTTTTATCCTCCCTCCCCCCCTCTCTCTCTCTCTCTCGCTCTCTCTCTCTATCCGTCTCTATCTATCCCTGTCTATTCCCCTCACTCTCTCTCTCACTCTCTCCCTCCTTCCCTCTCCTCTCCCTCTTACTCTCTCTCATATATGTATTCGGAAAATAACACATATTTTTCTTAAGACATAAATATTTCTAATATACAGTCCCCTCCAAGATTATTGGAATCGTAAAGTCAATTGCTTGTTGTTCACTGGAGACATTTGGGTTTAAGATCAAACGATGAATACGAGACAAGAGTTCACCATTTCAGTAGGGGGTGTAGTATTTGCATTTAGATTTGTTAAACAGACTAGGACATACCAACTTTTGTATCAGATCACCCTATTTTTAGATGTGCAAAAGTAAAGGAATAGATAGTCTTGAAATAAATAACATTTAATAATTTATTGCTTAACCTCTACTTGCAATAGCTGCATCAAGCCTGCGACCCACTGACATCTCCAAACTTGCATTCTTCATTCGTGATGATTTTCCAGGCTTTTAACGCAGTCTCTTTTAGTTTTTGTCTGTTTTTTGTTTGTTTCGGAGTGGTTATTCCTTTAGTCTTCTCTTCAGGAGATGAAATGCATGGTCTATTGTATTAAGGTCTGGTGATTGACTTGACCAGTCTAAAACTGTCCACTTTTTCTTTTGATGAAGCCTTTTGTTGTGTTAGCAATATGTTTTGGGTCATTATTCTGCTGCACGATAAACTTCCTCCCGATTAGTTTGGACGCTTCTCTCTGTAAATTCGCAGACAAAATGTTTCTGTAGACTACTGAATTCATTCTGCTGTTACCATCATTAGTGTTATAGTGGAACACACCTATTCTATATTTAATAGACTCTCCCACCTATAATAAGTAGGAGTAGTAAAAGTAACGAGTCGAGCGGTCAGCCAGTCGAGGTCAGACGACAGTTAGTCGAATACGAAAGTATCAGCGACCCCGACAAGATTACTCTGCGTTATATCTATTATATCAAGTTCCTAACGTTTTGTACGTCGAACCTATTTTAGGACCGATTTAGTACAAATACAAGCCTCTACTGCGAAATAACTCCACAGCAATTAGTTACATCATCAATAAATAAGAATGAACCTGTTCCAGAAGCAGCCATGCAAACCTATGCCTCGACCATGCTTCACAGATGAGCTTGTATGCTTTGGATCAAAAGCAGATCCTTTCTTTCTCCACTCTTTGACCTTTCTATCACTTTGGTAGAGATTAATCTTCGTCTCAGAAATTTTGTTCCTCTGTACTTCCTTACAAATCCCAATATGGCCTTCTAGTTCTTTACTGCTGATAAGTTGTTTGTATTTTGTTTTATAGACTCTATATTTCTGCTCTCGAAGTCTTCGAACGGTAGATTGGGAAACCTTCACCCCTGCTCTGGGCGTTGGGGATGTCAGTGACTATTGTTTTTGCTTTATTCCCCACAATGTTTCCGTCATCAACTGCTGTTGTTTTCCTTGGTCGACCGGTTCTATGTCTGTTGCTCAGTACACTAGTAGTTTCTTTCCTTTTCAGGACATTCAAAATTGTTGTGTTGGCTATGCCCAATATTTGTCCAATGGTTCTGAACGACTTTTCTTCTTTTGTCAGCCTCAAACTAGCATCATTTTCTCCAATATAAAGCTGTTTCGTCTTCATGTTGACTTCTAAGTTTTAACAAGAAATGTAGTCTTTGCAGGCGAAATACAAGGCGTGATCATTCAGAGCTATTTAATGTTTAAACAATCAATCTAAAAGGCAACACATGGGCAACAAGAAACACCTGTTAGTCACGTGTTCCAACAGTTTTGGTCACTTGAAAAATGGGTGTGTTTAAATAAAAGGTAGTATGTCATAAGTTGTTTAACACATCTAAATGCAAATACCAGGAAATAAAAGCTGAAATTCTGGTTTCATATTAATCTTTTGGTCTTACACCCAAATGTCCTCAGTGAACAGCAAAAACATATGAATTGGCCTTGCCGTTCCAATACTTTTGGATGGACTGTACACACAAACACACACACACACACACAAATGAATATATATATATATATATATATATATATATATATATATATATATATATATATATAACGAACAAACAAACAGGCGGCTATCTTGAGTCCGGACATTGTTGATGTGTCAAGGTAATCTAATTTCATTTCATTTCTGGACCCCACTTATCCTCAGCGATCCTAAAGCATTTCCCACACATACAGTTTTGTCTTTCTTTCTTTCCAACCAGAGGAATCCAGAGAGAGCAAACGCTCTCAGCAAAACGCACCGTTTATAAATTTTCCACGTTTTTTTTATGATCCTTGCATAATTTGTAAAACATCAATCGTAAGTCGTAGGAAGGGTCAAGGAGGAAGACTTCAAACAGTTCACACCACGACACTGTAGATCAAGAAGAAATAACTAAGTTCAAAATATGACACTACGCATCAAATGTAAAGATTTAAAAGATGTTCAGACCATGTGATTGAGGATCAAGACGAAAAACGTGTTCATGCGCAGATCGCAGTACTGTGTATCAGGGGAAATGATTTAAGACAGTTCGAACAAAGGCACTGTTTAGGCCGATAGCAATACACGGAAAAGTACGAGAAAAGCTTTAATCTCTAGGAATGACCACCAGATTCTTTAATAAATTATAATGGGAGCGAATATATTGTAATATTCGCTATAAAATTTTGATATTAATAATGAAACTATATTTTTCTCTCGTTGAAATAGATATTGTAACATTAGGGTGTGATGCGCGTAGAAATAGCCCTTACATTCTATTAATAACCACTGCTTCCATAAGCAACTGTATTAAGTTGGTTTATAGCACAAAGTAAAATCAAGTCTGGATACATACGATTCTACTAATAGGGATGCTACCATAAGTAATGCGTGCTAGGAGTTTTAATGATATTTTTTGTCCCATTAGTAAAGACAACAAAGGAGCAGTGTTTCGATTCATCAAAGTACATCATATTTTTACTGTTTTCTTCTGTGCTGTAGACGCACTAAAGTTTTTTTTTACATGCGCTCATATTAGTCGATGATTGTATTCTCGGTACACTAATAAAACAATCTGTTTTAACAGATGCCGTTCATACACACATATAAGTTTCTGAAATGATTTCTACATACCAAATATTGATTATTCTCTTTTGCATCACAGATTCATTTTGCATCTATTTTGCATACTTTTTTAACTGACTCATATTCTAAGCTTTTGTGGTGAAGGTTTCGTGCAGGACCAGCCACATTTTTGAAGGGACAAATTCAGAGACCTGGTGCACTACGTGCCACAAGGTCCCCAAACGACCCTCTGCAGGTTTTGAATTCAGAGTTGTCCTTCTCCTAGACCAGTTGCCATCCAAAGCTACAGAACTCAGTCTGTCCTGCTATTCACCCATTGCTGGAGGGAGAAGAGCATTCACACCTTTCCCAAGGGTATTTGCACGTAAGTGAATGTAATGGATTCGACTGGAATTCAAACTCGGCTCTTCGATTCCTCAATCCAAGCCACTATCCATTACTCCAGCGTGCCTCCACACACACACACACACACATATATATATATATATATATATATATATATATATATATATATATAATTATTTATTCGGAAATGATAACATAAACATGTTATAAAATCACAACAAAAATAGCCATTTTGTTTCAACACTTCTGCTGTCTTATCAAGTGATGTTCTTGAATGTGGAATCTTTCATTTGCTTTTACAAACTCTGACCATGTCTCCTCCAAAATCGGACTTTTTGTTCGGATCCTCAGGAGGTTTTGTCATCTATTCAAGTAAAAGACGAAATTGGAGGTATTTTTCGTTTTATTTCTGATACAGGTAGATCCTAACTTTTTATACTTATGTAATTTTACTTTTGCAAAGACTACTGAGACTTAATTTTTACAAATGGTGAATTAAATTTCGGATTTTATTTTCGGGAAAAATAGTTTGAATAAAATCTACTATTTTTTTATTCTATTTCGTCTTGTTTCGTATGCATAAAAGTGAACTCAGAATATGAGTCATTAAAAAAATCCTGCATAATATATAGGAGAACGTTCTTTAAAACAAAGAGATACAAGATGACATGGAGGATAAATGATAAAAAAACAACTTGACGGATACAAGACGACTTATAGGATGCATACAAGATGACTTAGAAGATGAGCGATTCAAGCGAGCTTGGGGGATAATGGGTAAAAGATGACTTGAAAGATGGCGGTTAAAATACGTCTAGCAGATTAACAGTTAAAAGACGACTTGGAGGATGACGGTTAAAAGACGACTTGCAGATTAACAGTTAAAAGACGACTTGGAGGATGACGGTTAAAAGACGACTTGCAGATTGACAGTTAAAAGACAACTTGGACGATGACGGTTATAAGACGACTTGCAGATTGACAGTTAAAAGACGACTTGGAGGATGACGGTTAAAAGACGTCTAGCAGATTGACAGTTAAAAGACGACTTGGAGGATGACAGTTAAAAGACGTCTAGCAGATTGATAGTTAAAAGACGACTTGGAGGATGACGGTTAAAAGACGACTTGCAGATTGACAGTTAAAAGACGACTTGGACGATGACAGTTAAAAGACGACTTGGAGGATGACGAATACAAGACGAATTGGAAGATGGCGAATGCATAATTATTCGGGGGGGGGGATGATGAATACAAGTAGACTTTTGAGGTTGACAGATAAAAGAGAAATAGGGAAGAAAATAAAGATGACAAAGCGTAAATGAGAAATAAATAAAGAAAGTAAGAAAGAAATAAAGAAAGACTGGATGAATGAATGGCGAAAATAAAGAAGAAAGAAAATAAAAAGACAAAAATTAGAGAAGAAAGAAAGAAAAATAAAGAAAGAAAAAAAGAAAAAGAAAGAAAGAAAAAAGAAAAAGAATGAATGAAAAAGAAAAAAGAAAGAAAGAAAAAGAAAGAAAGCAAGAAAGAAAGGATGGAAGAAAAAGGAAAGAAAGGTAGAATAAAAGAAAGAAAGAAAAAGAAAGAGATAGAAATAGAATGAATATAAAAGAAAGAATGAAAGAAGAATGACAAAAAGGCGATATAGAAAAAATATATATATATAAAAATAGAAAATAAAAAAATAAACATAGGATAAAAGGTAAAGAGAAAAGAAAGATAAAGTCATAAAAGCGAATGAATATTATTAAAAGAAAGAAAATGATAAAAAGATGAAATAAATAGAACGGATGGTAAAGAAAGTAATAATAAGAGAAAAAAAATTAAAAGCAACAAAAAATTAGTGAAATAAATAAAAAAAAATTTGATTTAAAAAAGACCAAATAAAAAAAAGACAAAAAAATACGACAAAAAAAAAAAAAACTTTAATGTATTTTAGAGTGAAGTCTTTTGGTTAAGTCTGTCGTGAATGTAAAATTTCTGATCGTGATCCAAGCTGAGCAGGCAACACGTTCTCTCGACTCCAAACGCAGCTTTTAAATCGTGAGGAAGAACTTTCCCACCCATCAAGTTTTTTTTCTTTTTTTGTGTGTCCAACACTTTTTCACTTTAACTGTACCCAAAAATATTTCATGCCTGTGTACCCGAGAAATATCTGCAGCCTGAGTCATCGTAAACCACAGAAAAGCTTTATTTTCAATAAATAAATAAATAAAACCAGCCCTACAAAGATAGTGTTGTGGCCGTGATGTGAAAAGTAAAGTTTAAGAGTTGAACTCAAGTGCGAGATAAAGTACGGTATTTGACGGCATGCACAACGAAACTATTTGCATTTACTTTGAGAGTATTGTAGAGTAAAGCTACGTACAAGTTGTTGTCTACGGTATCTAAATAAACATTCTTTTTTTCTATGTGCCGTGTCCCATCAGAACGTTGGCGATCGTGGCTCTCCACAATTTCCTGTCCTTTGTAGCTCTTAATAAATTTTGTCTTTTTGTCATCTCTCCTAAACCTTGTTCTGTAATCTATTTACTCAAGCTCTCCGTTGTTTTCTTCTGTCCAACTAGCCTTCAATCTGTCCTGTGAGTATCAAATTTTCTAAGTCCTCTTTCCTCATTATGTGCTCTAAAAATTTCTCTTCCTGGTGTTAGGTATAAGTGTCTTTTTAGTTTACATTTTCTCTAAAACTTCGTCGTTGTTCACATGTTCGGTCCATGGTATCCTCAGCATCCTTCTGTAGAAACGCATTTCGGTAACTTCAAGTCTTTTCATCAGCTGTGAGGAGATTGTCCAGAATTTAATGCCATATAAGAAAGCTGATACTGCATAACAGTTCAATAATCTTTTCTTTGATACATTAGCCGACCAAACACCTCAATATTGCATAGGACATTTGGGCACCTCAGCGTGGCGTAATGGTTAGTAAGCTTGTCTCGCTAGAAAAAATTGCGACTGAGTTCGATCCTCACTGGGTGCCCTATACCTTTGGCCTTGTGCCACATCTAAGCCACGCTTAGAAAATCAATATTGCATAGGACACGCAAAATAGATTTCAGGTATTATTTAAGAAAAGTGTGGGATTTTAACTTCTTTCTTTTGACCTTAACTCCGGAAGGAGTCGTTGGGACGCCGATGTGCTGAGCTATCTACCATTCTCCCCCATCTGTTTCACAAGTGTACTATAACCTGAGTCTCCGTGAATGGTTTCTTAATGTGCTCATCATGTTATGGGCATTTTAACCTGGCAGAGCCCATCCCTCTCCAGGAAACTACTTTTAAAAGCACTACCGTATGTAATGGGATTTTATTAGGTTGGTGCAAAAATAATGTCGGTCTTTGACGTATTTAATAACGTCAAAAACCGACATTATTTTTGCACCAACCTAATATATATACCATTAAATACGATAGTTCTTGCTTAACATCACACTAAATGATTTTCTTTAATATCTAGCAAGTGGTGCGTCAGTTTTTCATGATTTTATAAGTAGCTTTCTGAATACTTTTGTCAAGTTAAAAAGGCGATTTCTGGTTTTAGTTATGTCGGTGGGAATTGCAAGCACATAGCCGAAAAGATTGCCTGTGATTATTGTGGTAGAAACGTAAACAATGATCAAGTTGATTTTTTGTTCCTTGCTTGGAATGTGAAAGAAATAGCGAAAAAGGAGTCAAATTGATCATAAATATTTTTTTTATACTGTGCCTCGCTTTACGCTTCTTCTTCATCTATAATTCATATTACGATTAAATCTCTGTTATTATGGCGGGGTGTTTGAATACCACACAAAATGGTTTTCCTTAATATTTAGCAAATGGCAAATCAAATTTCCATGATTAGTCGAGTAACTTTTTGAACATTGCGAGTCTGTCACGACTCTATCGCTATTTCTATGGCAAATATTTCTTTATTTTCACCAGTTCATACATTTACAGCTAAGAATCGCTTCCTTCCGTTCACGGATAGAATTACCTTCATTCCCCCTGTATTCCATTTGTAAGGAGGAAGTTCTCCCCAGAGAGCGTCTTCCCAAGAATCTCTGACTTCTGGTATGTATTGCACTTAGTCAACCAGTTTTTACTATTAGAAACTAATTTGAATTAGAATGTATTTCTGTATTTCCCAGAATTATTTAATCTTATTATTTAATGTTAAATACAGTAATAAATTTTCACAAAATAAAACATTTTCAAGGAAAAGATAAGAAAACTGAGTTAGGAAATTCAAACTCAAATTAAATCAAATTTATGCAATTAGTGAAATAAAAATTGAAATGAATTCTTCAGCTTATTTTAAAGCACAAAATTTTTAAAAAAATCAAAAACTTCTCCGTAAAAGCTGTTGCTTTGTGAACTCCCGTGTGGATGCTTCCCGAACACTACAATCTTAACTTCTTCAAAATAAAGGATTAATTGTTATCTATACTCTTTATCGACATAAGTTTCACTTCTTATTTATCAAACTCTTCATTCAATAACCCTCTACTATGAGTGACTCTTGAGCCTTGTATTTGGTGAACTTTAGTAAAAGAAAAAATAATTAAGCAATGACGAAAGCATTTATTCAATATAAGTTCTTTCTTTTCCATTTGTTTTAAATAATTACATTTTAAATTTAAAAAAAAAGAAACTGTTTTAAAATTACATATTTTCATATGAAAATACTTACTTGAGACTTGACGCAACATGAATGTAATTCTACAGAAGAATGCTGAGGATACCATGGAACAAACATGCGTGAAACGACAAAGTCTTATAGAAAATGGAAACAAAAAGGAAACTTATTCTTAACATCAGGAAGAGACGGTTGAAATTTATGGGGCGCTTAATGAAAAAGAAGGGCTTCGAAAATTTGATACTCACAGGACAGTCAGAGAGAAAAGAGGACAGAAGAAAGCAGCGCATAACATACTGCAGGGGCTTGAGTAAATAAATAGTAGAACTGGGTATGGAAGAAATAACAAAACGAAAAAAATTATTAAACTCTACAAGGAGAGGAAGATGTAGAGGGCCATGATTGTCTATGTCCTGAAGTGACACAACAGATATAAGAAGTCCCCGTAGCATTAAATGTTAATGTTCAATGCACCTAGATGCTTAACTTAGCCGATCTCATTCCGTTTTTTAAAGCTTTTTTTTTTATGTTTATTTAAAGTGTTGTTGCTTTTCATTATCCCACATTGTCTCAGCTGTAGCTTTGAGAAGATGATCAGGTTAAACCGTACGGATAATAATCTAAAACTAAGCGTCTATCGAAAATCTACTAATAAAAGATCTCATCGTGTTTTGTTTCGTTTTTTTTTTTTTTTTTTTTGTGTGTGTGTGTTTTTTTTTTTTGTTTGTTTTTTTTTTTCGCGCCAGAATAGCAAAATAAAACCCGGAACAATTATAGGTTTGTACTTAAGAGCTGTTACATGGTTAAGAGAAATGAATTAAAAATACTTTGAAGCAATATCCTAATTATTTCATATATATAATGCAAAGGGTAAATGTCATTAAATTTATGAAAATAGAAAAAGAAATATCACAAATAATTAATCTATTAATTAAAATAGTCACAACTAATTAATCTGTTAATTAAAATAGTTTAAAAAAGAAATATTTAATAAAAAAATCAGGAGTATTCATCGTCCTTCCGAATGGACATCTTGTTACAGAATGCCAGGGCCAGAATGGTCAAAGATAGGCCTGAATGTCTCATAAGCGTGGTATTCTGACAGTGATGGATTGCCTTTGTCTGGGTTTTGTATGTAAGTCCAAAACGGTGCGAATTCAAGAGAAGGCTCCAAGACTTCTGAAGCATCGATACGCCTCCTACACCCAGGTTAGCGACCAGCTAAGATCATCCGTGGAGGGATGCTGAGCCAACGTGCGATATGCATTCCCAGGATGTCACTCCTCCTACTGCCTCTTAGAATCCAAGCTGCCACCATTCTCTCCTAATAAAACAAACGAGAAAAAGAAATGGTCCTTTTCGTTGGTAACATTTTATGTAGTAGTGTAGGGACACAGAAACGATACAGAATGCAACAATATTCTAGATTTAGAGAAAGTCACATTCCAAGTATAATTTAAAATTCCTTGAAACAATTTTCAGTAAATCACGACATTCCTCCTTATGCAATTAGAAGGATTGGTTGTTAGGACTGAATGAGATTTTCCAAAATCAATATATGGATAAACCTGTTTCCTTTTTACTCTGTGTGCACAAATATATTAATTTATGTTGTATCCTTAAAGAAGGTTAGAAACAGACAAAGGGGGTACTGGAATGAAAGGAACAGCAACACGGGTGTAGATAAAAGAAAGAGAGGTTTATTGTAAAAGAGAATACACTATTGGTTAGCAAGCTACTAATTCCCGAAAGATATCTACCAACCGCCCCACGCGGTCAGATGTGGCACAAGGCCAAATTTAATGTGAGGTTTCCGAGCCCGTAGGCTTGGCCGAAAATTCGCCGTATAAAACGGGGTCGGGTAGCTGTTTCCCGAGACGAGATTCTGCCATTCGACATAGCCTCGTCTGGGGATCCTCTCTGTCCGGAGGCAGAGAGTTTGACCAGCACAGCTGAAGACGAAGCTCCAACTCTAGACTAATTTCCGAAGTAAGTCCAACAGGTATATCCTGTGCACACTATATATATATATACACCAATATAGTCAGTTCACATATGCGATAAGGAGTGTGGGACATTCCATTACAACAACGATCGAGTTCTGACGAGTAAGGAGCGATAACCGGTTAGCACATTCTCTAGTATTTTTCTTTTGTTCTCTCTTTTTCTCTTTCTTTTTCTTACTCCTTTTTCGTATTGTCAACTACCTTTGTTGTTTTACACTTTGATCCCTTTCAATTATGTCCGTTTATACTGACTTAATTATATGTTGTAACTCCAATAATATTTTCTAATAAACTTAATATAAAATTTGTTACAACTATTTCAAAAACAATAAGAGACTGAATAAATACAAAACAAAATAATAACCTAAAAACTGAAGCTATTTGTAGTAACTATCATTTCCTTCCCACGGAAGAATCACGCAGTAAGGTTTCTTTTAATTGAATGCCAAGTTAATCAAGAGCTCGCCACTAATTGACGAAATATTTAAATTAGCTTGATATATTCTGGACATATTTGAATATGCGTGTGTGAGAGCGTACGCTCGAGCGTATGTGTGCGTGTGTGATCAAATCATGTACTATACTCCAGGCCTGCTCATGGTGCAACTGAGAGCCAGAACTGGAAGCCTATTGAAAAATGCTTGATTTTCAGAAATTTGGGATGAAAATTTAGTTAACTATTTTTTAAAATACTTATGATAACATTTAACCCATACATGAGGATAATAGAATGTATTGAAAGATAAATAAATGAAAATATGTATTTTTGTTGTAGACACAGATAAGTATTTAAACAAAACAGAGGCAGTTAAGATTTCTGGTAAAATATATGATCCACTTAATGTTGAAACAAACATTCACACTATTTACAGGTCTCAGCGAACCCTTTATTCAATCTATTATTGAATAGAATCCGGTTCAAATTCACATTAAAGTTAACGGATTCAACAAGGAGTACCTGAAGAAGGCTGGAGGGCATCAGCCGAAACGTATATATGACAATCAATCATCTCTGAAATATAGACATATAAGATAAACTCATTCTAGGAAAATTTCAAATCCTTTAAAGTTGGTTCTTTGTCTGATCTGGGTGTGTAAAAAGTTTTTCAAAACTATATTTGCAAAAATATGAGTATGCTTACTCTCCATGTTGAAAAAAAAATTAAACTCTGAAATAAGCATAAAAATCTTATTTAATCATCTATAAAACACCTTTTCCTTTATTTTATGGAAAAGGATAAAAGAAAAAATGACCATTGGCAAGTGTTCTCAGAAGGAACCTTCAGTTTTGAATATTTTCCGTACTTTTCATAATAAAAAATGGGTTTCATATTCACTGTGTTGATTATGATTTCTTGTAATATATTCATCTATGTATATGGGAGCCATTTTTATTTCAACAAGCAGCAGCTGCATGGTTAATTTCGTTCCTCGCGTTTTTTAGAATATCGAATTAAATATATTAAAATTTATTATAAGGCATTAAATTTACGTAAAAACATTCTTATATGGCTTTTTCATTAATTTTGCAATGAATTACTTATTACAATTAAAGAAAAAATTACATTAATAAATGATATTACAAAGTTAATGTATACTTTTTAACAGACGTACGTCTTTATGTAGACTTTTTTTACGCTTGTTTTTCTACTCCAAAATGTATTAAAAATAAATTACCATTATTATTTCACAAAGATACTTAATATTTTTCTCTAATATTGTTGTTATTTATAAAAAAAAAAAAAAGACAAATGCATTCATAGAATTATATTTTACAGTGTAACCCGGATATAAAAGACCCGGATCTAAGAGAAACCCGGATATAAGACAGATTTTCTCTGGTCCCAAATTAGAGCCATACTTACCTAAACAATATAGGCCAAACCCGGATATAAGAGACTTCTTCTCCGGTCCCGACAACTCTCTTATATCCGGGTTACACTGTATATTAGTTGTGCTTTCCTTTTCCGTGAAATAAACAAATATTCATGTTTTATTTAATTTTTTTAAATTTTCCATTAAAGCGTAAAATAGAACCATATGTCAAGTTCTTATTAGAAAATTAAAGAAGCTTAAAATTCAAAGTAACAAGACCAAGATTCCCAAATACCCTTTTTGTGTAGTGAATTACAGACACAAAAGTTTGAATTTATGATCTGCATAAAAATAATATAGCAACTCAAAATAAAATAAATAAATCTTTAATTATATAAGGTAAATGATATTCCAAATGTAAGGACAAATTTCTTTGAATTTCTTAAACCAACAACACTGGTGTAATAGCCAGTTCAAACTCAAACTTAAAACTAAGATGCCCCGCTGCTCTCATTTGATCAGGGAACGTTTAAAACCGGCTTCCCTATTCTGTTTCGTCTAATATTGAACGCCACAGATCAAATACAAATCAAATCTGCTTAACAAATGAAAATCAAACAACACACTAATTAAAATACCAGGATTTTTTCTATACCTCATTTTCTGATGATGCTTTAATAAAAGTGAAAAAAGTTAGATTGAAAACGTTTCCGATTTGTTCTTTATCGTATATATATATATATATATATATATATATATATATATATATATATATATATAATTAAGAAATTAAAATCTTCAGACACACTGGGTTGTATATTAACATTCTTTCATTTTTATTATTTCAATTAGATTTCTCGACTAGTTTCGGCCAGCATCGCCATCATCAAGAGAACAAAAATCCTGCTTGTTAGTTGCAGTGAACTACAGAAATGATTGACTTGACGGAGAAAATGAACTTAGTATTCATGTTTTTTTTCATTTTTTTATCATGAATTTTGTTTAGTCCTTGTGTTGGTCAAACAGTCTCTTTTAAGTTGTTATTTAAAATAAGAGCAGGATGGATTCATGCTGCTCTGAATTCCCTTGGTCATTTTGACAGTTTTATCGCTTCCTGGAAAGGGGACGTGTCTCTGTTAAGTGAGCGGGTTTTTTGGTTCATAGGGAGTGAGTGAGTATGATGTGTGTAAGTGTGTATATTAGTATGATTGTGTGTATAAATGTGAGGCATCAACACCTCTGCAAGCATGTCTGTTTTGTGTGGGTGAGAAAAGTGGGTAGGGCCTGATTTGTTGGGTCGTATATTAATTCTATGTTGTTAAATTTTTATTAAGCCCGTCTGGATGGAGCGTTTTTAGGCGCAGAATCCACTTCTCTTTATGGTCTTCTAAAATTTTTCTAATGTTATCTTCTCTGAACTTTTCTATTTTGTCAATTATAGTGAATTTAGCATGGGTTTTAAAATCATGTTTTTGTAGGTGGAAATGTTCTACAGGTAATAATCTTTCATGGAGAGCCGACTTAATTCAATTGCAAATATATATATAAATTCTCACTTGAAACCAAAACTTTTTTCCACTGTCGCTAGTTAGGTTATGCGTTGTTTTCCTCTATCTCTCTTACCTTCAACCTGCCCTGTAAGTGTTAACGTTTCCAAGTCCACTTTCCTCATTATGTACCTTGAAAATTTCAACTGTCTCTTTTTGATGTTAAATATAAGTTTCATTTTTTTTCTATTTTGTCTAAAACTTTGTCGTTGTTCACATGTTCGATCCATAGTATTCTCAGAAATCGATATATAAACAAATATGTATATGCCCTTATTGTAACATCTTTGGTTAACCAAGCGGTTATAAAATTCCTATTTCACCGAACAAACAGGTACCGACTATCTGATGATTCTTTTGCGCGTAAGAAACTAATAAGAAATATAAATGCTCTGCGAATTTTGAATAAAGAAAACAAGTGACCAAATGTTACATTTAATTACAGATTCAATCAACAATGTATTTTCCCTGATTATCTATGGCTTCCTTCCATCTATTAACAAGTTTACTAATTCCATTACTGTAAAATTTCTTTTGGCTTTGATTCGAAGAACTCATAAATGTCAGTTTTAACCTCTTCCAGTGTTACAAAAGCTGTTTCTTCGAAATTATTCTGTAAGCTATGAAACAAATGGTAGTCTGAAGGAGCAAGATCGGGAGAATAAGGTGGATGAGAAATTTTCTCCCAACCAAGTTCTTCGATCTTTTGTGACGTGATTCTTGCTGTGTGGGGTCATGCATTGTGCTGATGAAACATTACCTCTTTTCGATTCACTAGAGCAGGTCTTTTTTTCTCAAAGCTTAGTTCAAACGCTCTAATTGCTGACAGTATATTTGAGCATTAATTGTTGCATTAGGGGGTAAGAATTCAAAGTGGATTATTCCTTGGCGATCCAACCAGATTGAAAGAAGAATCTTTGGCCCATGAAGTTCCATTCTCGGCTGTGGCTGGGGTCCTTCCCCTTTACCAAGCCACTGTCTACGACGCTTAACATTTCGATAAAAGATCCATTTTTCGTCGCCAGTCACAAGTCTATCCAAAAAAGGTGAAACAAATTGGCCAGAATGGAGAGAAGTGCAGATGTCAACTCGAGATTTGAGGTTGTTTTCAGACAATTCGTGAGGCACCCATTTTCCAAGTTTAGGAACTTTTCCAAGTTGTTGAAGATGACGAACAGTTGTATGGTTTGAACTGAGAACCACTGCCAATTCCTCAACTGATAAAGCAGGATTTTCTTCAAGGGCTGCTGCAAGAAGCTTTTCATCAAACTCAACTGGACGTCCGGTTCGATCTTCATCTTCAAGGGTGAAATCTCCACCTCTGAATTTTGCAAACCATCTTCTGCAAGTTCTTTCATTCACACATTCCTCTCCATAAACTGAGTGAATGTTTCTAGCCGCTTCGGCTGCTGAGTTTCCTTTCTTGAACTCATAAAGCATTATGTGCCTCAAATGATTCTTGGGTACTTCCATGTTAGCAGGGTTTTAATCAAACAAAATTTAATTTTATTGTTCTCTGAAATAAAATTTGATCAGTTTAAATGCATCTAAACATAAAAATAATATTCAGCTCCATTAGACATTATAAAATACTCTTTAAATTTCGTTCATTTTAACAGTTAAAAAGTTAAAATTCAGACAGAACTTATGGGATGACCTGATATATATGTTTGTGCGTCTGTTTTTGTGCGTTAAGATAAGGAGCAAATAAGAAACATTTATATATTTCACATATTTCGCTTTTATTTATGCTTCATCAGAAATCAAATATGGAGGAGAAAAGAAAATTCTGGTATTTTTGTATTGTTTGTCTTCCATTGGTCAAGTAGACCTCACATATATTTGTTTTGTACCAGAATTTTCTTTTCTCCTCCATTTTTCATTCTCTGACTAAGCTTAAATAAAAGTGGAACATGCTAAATTTATAAGCGTTTCGTATTTCTTTCTCCTGCTCTCTTTCTGTCGGATTATAATCTGTGTTTGTTCCTCATTTAATCCTAATTCATATATACAGAGTGTATGAAAAATAATTTTACAAACTTTGAAGGTGGTTTCCTCACACCAAAACAAAGACAATAGTCCATATAAACATATGTCCGCAAATCCTTCGTTTTTGGGTTAAGTTTAAAGTTTACAGTAGAAGCTGTTAAATGTAAAATCCAAAATACAACCCAAAAATTATTTTACAAACCTTGGGATGGATTTCTGACACCAAAACAAGAAAAATATCCATATAAACATATGTCCAAAAGGCTATCGGTGTACCCCAGCACAGCAACTCATAAAAAAGTTAAAAATATCCTTCGCTTGCTTCTACACAGGCATGCACCGTCGGATCAATGACTGGCGGACCTTTTCAAATACTCTACACGGTGTCAAATGGTTTCGCAGGCTGACATGACCCGTTGATGAAGTGTCTCAGTATACTACATAAACCAATTGTTTTCTGTGGCCCCTCTCCACAGGTAAGAATCCAAAGGATTGAGGTCGAGAGAACGTGGAGGCCATCCATGTTTCATCGTAGAAATCAACCAGTGCATCGCGAAGAATATGATTAAAATGTGCTGGAGCCCCGTCATACATGCACCACATATGTCTTCGTATTAGCAGAGGTACATCTTCTAGCAGATCTGGAAGTGTGTTCGAATTAAAATCCCTGTAGACAGTTCCTATGGTACATTCTGGGAGAACATATGGACCTATCTAACAGTCACCTACAATCACATCCCAAATATTAATCGTAAAGTGATGCTGATATGTAGGCTATATTGTATCATGGGGACTGCGATCCGCCCACAAATATCTGTTGTGTAAATTTGTTATTCCATACCTTCCAAATGTTACCTTATCCTTAAACAAGACTGAAGAGACAAACATCGGATCGGCAGTTTGTACAATAAATCATCGGCAA
Organism: Acanthosepion lycidas; assembly: GCA_963932145.1. Classification (NCBI taxonomy): domain Eukaryota; kingdom Metazoa; phylum Mollusca; class Cephalopoda; order Sepiida; family Sepiidae; genus Acanthosepion; species Acanthosepion lycidas. Next base: position 123,044,021 of record OZ010573.1, read on the forward strand.
AAGTTCTCCTGTAGTGAGTGATCAGAGGGCGAAAAACATTGAAGGTCTTTGCAAATTATACGGACACAGAAGCTTTTCTTGAAGTACCCTCGATGCGGTAGTATGAGATGTAAGACGTGGTAGGGCCACTTGATGTGTGCTGATACTTAGATCGTCTCCTGTAGAACGCGTTCTTCGTGGTCAGACGTACGAGAGGATCTCTCTCTTTCTTGATCCATATTTTTTGTGCCACGGATCCTGTTTCGGCAAAGTGACGAGGAACAGCAGCAAAAGTTGGATGACTCAGTAGCCTTCGGTCTGGAAACTCAATCTGATACAGCCTTGAAGCCTTGCGTCCATTAGCATTCGCGCAACCGTTTTTAAAATCATACCTGCCTGCTCGCGATATGAATAAAACGGAACACTTCTCGGTTAACTCACACATTAAACGTTGAAGACAGACTAACCACAAATGTACACGAATGACAAATGTGACATAATATACATAGAGACGCCTGTACATATATACAGAATTTAGCAAAAACACCTTTACAAACTTTGGGGCGGGTTCCTCACGACAAAACAACGACAAAAGTCCATATAAACATATGTCCGCAAATCCTTCGTTTTTGAATTATTCAGTTTGAAGTTTACGGTAGACGCTGTTAAATCTACAATCCAAGATATAATCCAAAAATACTTATTACCATAGTTTGTGAAGGCGACGGATCCTGTCTCAGTAAGGTGACGATAAATAACAGCAAAGGTTGGATGATTCGGCTGCATTCGGTCTGGAAACGCAATATGATACAGCCATGCAGCCTCGCGTCCATTACCATTCGTGCGGGCGTATGCAAAAATCATAGCGTAAACTTTCTTTAAATTTAATAACTCAAAATTGAAGGATTTGATGATATACGAGGAGTAATGAATAGCGGCTCAGATTGGGGAATTGGAGAGCCGAGTTCGAGTTCCAGTCGAATCCACTACATTCACTTATGTGCTAATACTCTTGGGAAAGGTATGAATACTCTTCTCCCCCCCAGGTATGGGTAAATAGCAGGACAGGTTCTATAGCTTTGGATGGCAACTGGCCTACCACAGTAAGAAATGGCAACTGCGCGAAAAAAAATCTGCCTCGTCAGTCATGTATCGAAAGATACATGATCGCCTAAGCGTGTATCACGCATGGCACCTAACTAACTTTCAACACTACTTTAGACCATAGTTTAGTAAAGAAATTCCTTCTCGCAAATAGGAAAAACGATAACAGTGGACTTGAGAAAGCTATTTTCCTGAAAAAACTGTTTCTATAAATTACAACCGACATCAGTGCTAACTCTTCGGTCAATGAATGCGGAATGTTTCCTCATAAGGAAACGGGTAATCTTACTATCGCCATTACCATGTGTATGTGTTTCTTTTCTATGTCTGTATCTGTTGAAACTGATATTGATGCTATCTTTATAGAGAGCTCCATCAACACACAAGCATAAATATGTATCTATATATGTATCCACAAATGCTCACATCACATTGTTTCAGTATATATACTACTACATAATAAATATTCGTGTACTTGATATAAAATATTTGTTTTATTTTATGTTTTTGTACGTGAGTATTTTAGTACGCATTGCTTACGCACACACACTTGCGCTTGCTAGTGTGTATCTCTGTTTATACGTCGACAAACACAGGCGTGCCACTGCTCTTTGCGCATGCGCTCTTCATCATGGCATGTGTATTCGAGAGCGTTGAAACTATCCAAGTGTGAATATGAAAAGCTACCGAAAGATCAAATGGAATTTATTATTAGATTTTTCAGCAACGCTAAATATAACAAAATAAAAAAGGAAAAAGATAATGACATCAACTGAAATAGTACCCAAACAAAATTCCTGTAAGTAGACTAAGCACGTCGATTTTGAGTTTAAAAAAATGAAATTTACTCTTCATATAAAGAAAAAATATTTTTATACGTATAGTTTGAAGAAAAAGAAAAGTTATGAGCTAGATAGATACACATATAGATAAATAGAGAGATAGATCAACTTGTAAATTTATTACACAGAGAATAATTCGTAAAAAGAACTGCAGTTTTAAAGGAGTTTGTCGAATGAAAAGAGATCTTCGTGTGTATATATATATATATATATATATATATATATATTGTGTATACATATATATTGAATTTAACCAGGAATATTTATTCTATTTCATTTGTGATTTGTTTGTAGGTCTTGAAGATTGAGAGCTGCTTTTTTAGGGCTCTCATGAAATATAAATTATTACCTATGAGATTTTAAGTGTTTGATATTCTTTAATTAATAATAATTTTGCTCTGTCTTTTGACATAGAGCTCTTCCTGCGTCTATATCCTCCTGGAAATTCCATACGCATTACCATATTGTATCATTACTATATATATATATATACATATATATATATATATATATATATATATATATATATGGTTTTAAGTTATGCTATTGGTTGAAGTGGTCTATATGAGTGATAGAGCGTATGTAAATTTAAAAGTGGACATTGAGATCAGGACAGAACGGCGGTGGTCGGTTTCATGCTTAAACGCAATGTTCAGGATATGACTATATATATATATATATATATATATATATATATATATATATATATATATAATTATTATGTTTATTTTAATACCTATACTTGACTGGTGTAAAAATTCCTCTAAGTAAACTAGCACATAGTACAATTTACAAATACAAATATATTTAAACAAACTGGTATTTGGGGAAAAAATTGGAAGCAAAAAAAGAAAAGACTAAAAAAATTCGCGTAAGTCGAAAAAAATCGCCCACGCTGTAATGCATAGCCAAAAGAAAAACAAAAAACAAAAAAACAATCGAGTAAAATAAGAAAAACACGTAAAGTGCTCAATACACTAAGTAAAGCAGAGTATAAAAAATTCTAATGATCCAGAAACTACCGATTATGTTTATTTTTATTTTAATCTTCTCAAGTTCACGGATCAATTTCTTAGTGCTGTTACAAGACTGAATAAGAAAGACACCGTAGTTTTTGTTATTTCTTTTATTTTCCCAGGTACTTTCAAGATCATCTTCAGAGGTGAATTGCTAAGACAAAAGTTAATGTAATTGATAGTTGTCAATTTTTTATAAATGCCATGAGACGCGCTCCGTTACAGTCAATTTATGTTAAGAATATGTAAGGGGGTATCTTAGTTTAATTATTTAAAGATATTTTTTTACAATCTGAGCACCCTAAAACATTGCTTTTATAAACATTTTAAAACTATTGCTATACTCATAATTAATTTTATTTAGTGTTGATTTCCTTTTTTCCATATAGAGCACTTCGAGAATTTGAAGTTTTTGTTTCTCATTTTCATGGTGGAGTATTCTTGTATCGTCAATATTTTTTCTAAAACGTGAATGTGGACAGGAATGTTCTTTCAAATGTTGTGCAATAGAACTTGAATCCGACATGTGTAAAGTAAGCTTCTTTGATAGTGTCGTCATAATGAAACCAACATATATGTTTACGTTTTTATCAGAGATACAATCTCACAAAGGTTATTTAAATTGATATACGATTTTGGTCTTTTGCAAAACATCAGTTGACGGAGAATAGTTACTGCAGGTGATTAAGTTGGTTGTATTATATTTTGTATAGTATATAATTAGTTTTACTTTTTTTACTGGGAATGGTGAGGGATATATTAGTACTTGTGTATTTTTTCGGATTTTTTCATCTTGTTTGCAGTTAGAGTGTATTTGATTGCAATATAGTAGGTTGATATGTTTGAGGTTGTTTGAGGAAGTATTATGTTCTTTTTGGTTGAAGTTAATATTTCTAACGGCTCGTCTAATTTGTTCATCAACAATGTAATTAGGAAACTCATTATTGATAAGTGTTGTTTATTTTTTTTTTTTATTCCGTGTATAAATGTTTTTCGCGGAAGCGTTAACTTTTGCAGGTTTTATTAAATTTTGTATAATCGCTGTTTTGTAATAGTCATGGCATTCACGTTCCTAGAGTGCACGTATTTATGCTAATCATTTTTATGCTGGAGGTAGTAAATGTATTATTATTGGTGTCTATCAAGAAAAAGAATTCTGTTGCCATTGTTAAGTTCATATATGAACTTAAAAACGGTGCTTTTTTTTAGATTATTGTAGTTCATATATTTCGTGTTTTTTAATAAAGTTAGAATATCGTTTAGATATCTTAGGTAGATGGAGGATTTTTAGTGTTATTAAATATCTTATTTTCAAGTTTAGCGATGTAGAAGTTACTAAATGTTGGTCCCAGAATTGAGCCCATGGAAACGCCATCACGTTTTACGTAGATATTATTTTGATTGTCATAGAAGAAAACTTCAGTAGTAGAAGTCAAGAGTAGTTTCCGTAATATGTTATGTTTAATTTTTAATGGATCGAGAGATGAATTGTAAATATTCTTTATAATTACAAGAATCATTTCTCTGAAACATTGGTAAATAAACTTTCAACATCAACTGAGGTTATTGGTTGCATTATTAGGTTTTTTGTGTTTTTAAAATTTCAATTAGTTCGTTAGTTGATTTAATTCTGTATTCATTAAATATGTATGGTGTAACGAGTTGGTTATTAATTTTGGTTAATTGATAGACCTTAAAGGGTATTTGGGATATAATACGACGGAGAGGGGATTTAGGTTTATGTATTTTTAGAGTTACATACATGTATCTCGAGATATAGTCCCCAATTATTTGGGAAAGTTTTAAGTTGTCGTGTTCTTCGTTGTTGATTTTCAATTTCAGTTTGTTTATTGGGATTTTTGTTGACTTTTTAAAATTTGGTATGGTCGTCAAGTATTTGTTGTAATTTTGAATTGTAATCAGATTTATTTAATACGACGAAGTTATTGGTTTTATCTGGGTTTTTTTTTTTTAATGTTGAGACAGTGTTGAATTTCCGATTTATTAGCCAGCCGAATTAGACAGAAGGGTAAAATATTTTCTTCTTTTTATAATATTAAACTGCTCTGCAAGTCCAATTTATTTTATATATCTGTCTTTAGTACGGTAATTTCCCACCCTATTTTACATATATTTTGATTCATATATATATATATATATATATATATATATATATATATATATATATATATATATATATATATATAAAAGAAGGCTTTAAGTGTTGACTTCAATGTTCACTTTTATATTTACACACGCTCTATCTCTGAAATTGAGCACTTTATACCATAAACATAGCACACATTAAGAGTATATTTCTTCATATATATATATATATATATATATATATATATATATATATACCCAAGTATATGATTGG
>OZ010573.1:123054341-123176841 GCA_963932145.1 Acanthosepion lycidas
ACCGTGTTTGTTGTGTTCCTTTTGCAGTAATGCCATCGGGGTGGAGGGAGGAGTTCTTTTTCCTCAGCTATGTTTTAAATAGCAGCGGCGGCTGGGATCTCGTGCTTTAGAATGTCGTCAAATCTAGATGGGATTCAATTTGAGGCTTTAATCAATACTGAAGTTAAAAGTATCTAAGTGACATCTGCTCTGACAAACAATATGGCTTCCATTTTGCTGCCGCTGACGTGCTTATGGCAATCACTGAATATGTATATCAAGCTCTTGATAATAACGGCAAAGCTCGAGCTGTGGCTCTAGATATCTCAAAGGCGTCTGGCAGGGTTTGGCACGCTTGTCTTCTACGTGAGCTTCATGCCTTCCAGATCCTTTCACACGAACGCGGGTGTCCCCCAAGGCTCTATCCTGGGTCCTGCGTTGTTTCTGATCTTCATCAATGATCTTTCTAAGATGTCATCAGTTCCCAAGTAGGAATTTATGCAGATGACATTACCATTTACTACTGTCTCAATAGCAAATCCGCTACAATCGGTGGTTAACAAGGGTAGAAAATAGCTTTTAAATTTTAATACCTCCAAAACGAAGCTGCTCACTTTTAAGCACCATAGAGAAACTTTCTTGTCCGCCATCAGCATGGCTGATGCTAGACTCCTGGAGAGCGGCACACTGCGCCTTCTTGGCCTCACATGTTCAACAGACTTGAAGTGGAAACACTACATTAAATCAGTAGCTGCATCTACTGCAAGGAAAGCTGGGTCACTGTGTCGTACCAGAAGGTTTTACTCGTCAGAGTCTATCTTGCACATTTACAAATCTACCATTAGTTCGTGCATTGAATATTGCTGCCATATTTGGTCCGGTGCTCCTGCTATTTTTCTCAAGGTTCTTGACAAAATCCAAAGAAGGCTCTGCAACGTAATCGATCCTGACTTGACACTATACAAAATGCTTGCAGTCACTATATAGATTTCCTTACAATAATCTATAATATAAAGTGGAAAGACGATTTTATTATGTCTGACCAGCGGGCAGTGCATTCATTAGTGAAGGGTGGACACACATAAATGAGTTCATAAATAAAATGTCAATAAAATTCCACATACATGCACATCATCCTCTAGGAATCCTTCTACTCGGTTCTGCGTTGAATGTTAAAATTTTGGAGTGTCGGGATTCGATACAATAACAAAATATCGTTTTCGGGGTCGCTCGTAATTTGGCCGTTTACAATAATCTCACGATTTTCATTGAAAGAATAAAATTCAGTAGAAAAGACAACGTAGTTTCAACAAATAAACATCAATTTAACAACAAGAATACAAGCAGTTGGTGATAGATTGGAAAGTAATGTCTTTTTGTTTGGGTTAATAAAGTTCTGAAATAAAATATAAAGTGTCTTTGTGTACGTATGTGAGAAACAATAAAATGTTGTGATATGTGTGTTTGTCTGAAAAAGTCAACATGTGTGTGCGTGATTCATAATAAAAGCGGATACGAGAGATAGGAATTCTTTCTTACTGTTGGTCGTGTTACCGTAGTCTGAAATTTGTCAACGCTGTCGCTTTTAGCATGAGATCGTGAAGATCATAAGCGAGAGTTGTGTGGAGTTTGGTGACAGCCGCGTGTATCCCTCTTCGGGAACGGATTTCGTATATTCTTATACACTTTTTCCGAACAAAATTGGCTCCAGAATTAAATTATTTATTTATTTATTCCTAATTGGCCCTAAAATGTCACGTGGTATGTCTTCTACTACGTCCGCACGATATTTGGTCGGTATCTACCTAAAAATAATGATGACTAATATAACAAACATTCTGATTTGTATTCTATGATTTTATTGGTGTCTTTTAAGATGTAAGTATTTTCTTGAGTGTGATTGGATTATAAATATTGTATTTGATATTTTAGTGGACATGACAATCCCCCAGTTATTCGACTAGCAGTCTATCTAAAAAAAAAAAAAGGACAGAGGGTATACTTCAATCAAAGTAATACCGCCGATAGAATTGCAAATCAACAACTGATGGCTTTCTTCACACTGTTTCAAGCTGATGATTCTGCAAGAAACCTCTTGTATTTTGTCGTTCCTGAATATTACACATAAGACATTAAAAATAACGCCTTCAAAAGACGAGTACAGGGGAAACCAATTCCAGGCCACCAGGGCATAAGAAAAGCTAAGGTTTGGGGTAGGGTGTACACAGTGCATCCAAATCAATTTGAATGCTTCTGTTTGAGACTTTTTCTACATTGCGTTAGAGAACCACAGAGCTTTAATGACCTGAAAAGTATCAATGGTCAAGTTCAGAACACGTTCAGGGATGCATGTATTGCCTATGGATTCCTTGAGGATCGAAACCACTGAAATGTTACATTACAGGAAATATCTATATCAGAATCGCTAAGTAAACTGAGACATTTGTTTGCCATCATGTTGGCTACATATGCAATGTCATATCCAAAAGGGCTTTGGGATGCACACAAAGAACCCTTCAGCGATTATTTTCTTCTTCATGAAGGTAACAAATATCCTGGAGTCGATATACAGTTTTCCTAAGTCATCTTCAATATGGCTCTGATCGTTATCAAGGATATCACTTCTCATATTAATGGCAACACTCTTATGAACTTGGGTCTTGACTCACCTGATCGAACTTATACACATCCTGTCAATAATGCATGGATGCGTGAAATTAGTTATCAGCCACATCAGCAAGAAGAAATTGTTTATGATGGTTTCACACTATTCAGTAATGATCAGGGACATGTGAATCATGCCCTACGATTGTGTCAAAAACAACAAGGTGGTCTAATATTCCTTGATGCACCAAGAAGTACAGGAAAGACATTTGTTACTAAGTTGATTATTGCCAAAGTGAAATCAGAAGGCAAAGTAGCTGTGGTCGTAGCTTCCTCTGTTAATACAGCCACTCTACTTCCTGGTGATAGGAGAAAATTTAAATTGTCATTGTCCTTTTTGACAACAATCCAATTTGCCAAATACACAGTGGATCAGATTCCGCAAAAGTTTTACAGAATTGTTCATTGATTGTCTGAGATGAATGTACAATGGCACATAAAAAAGAATTTGAAGCTCTAAATAAAACATTGCGTGATCTCAAGAGATGTGATATATTGATGGGTGGCATTATAGTTTTATTATCACGTGACTTCCGACAAACACTTCCAGTTGTTCCACATGTAAACACCGATGACAAACCCAAAGCTTTCATTAAATTATCTGCGGAAGGACATCAAGACAGTAACGGTAAATACTAACATAAAAGCCCATCTTAATAGAGAGCCAATGGCTGGTGAGTTTGCATCTCTACTACTGAGAATAGAAAATCGCAACGTTGTTAAGAGCGACCATGACAACCTTGTTCAGGATCAATTGTTTCTTCAACTGAAGAATTGAGGAACAAGATGTACCTTAATATAGCAGAAAACTATGTGAATAATGAATGGCTAACTGAGAGAGCAATTCTAGCACCTCAAAACGACTTGGTGCATATGGTATCAACCAACTATTGCTCAATGAAATTCCAGGCGAGGAAAAAACTTTCTATTTTGTGGATTCAACTTTGGATAATGAACAGGTTGTGCATGCCCTACAGAATTTTTAAATTCCTTAGAATTATCTGCTATGCCAATACACAAGTTAAGCCTAAAAGTTGCGTGCCATATTATTTTGCTCCGGAATCTTGATGCTCCAAGATTATGTCATGGAACAAGAATCTGTGTCGAATGCATGCAACCTCACGTCATAGAAGCTGTCACACTAACTGATAGAGCAAAAGGAGAACTGACTTTCATTCCTAGAATACTCCCTATTCCATCAGATTCTACAACTGAATTTAAAAGTCTGCAATTCCCAGTTAGAGTGTGTTTCGGCATAACTATTAATAAGTCCCAAGGACAATCACTGGCGGTTGTTGGTCTCAACTTAACTTCATCTTGCTTTGGCCATGAGTAGTTTTATGTTCTAGGTTAGGATCGGCAGAATCACTCTACATCTTAGCACCAGGAGGAAAACATCAAACATTGTGTATCCAAGTGCTTTGCTGTAATCCTATATGCAATTCAATTCTAGGATGAAATTTGGTAACTGATTGATTCTACTCTTCCTCCAGGAAAAAAGGTTTGGTCTGTTTAACAACCAAAACTTACCAAATCTTTTTGTCTCCTAAAATCTAGCCTCTGCTTCACGTCCTGTGAGATGGTAACAAGGTAAAGAAGTTTAACATATTTGACACTCGGGCAACGCCGGTTAATCCCTGCTAGTATAATATATTAGGCTGGTGCAAAAATAATGTCGTTTTCTCACATAGTAACATATGTGAGAAAACGACAATATTTTTGCACCAACTTAATAATATGGAGAACGAATATATACACACATACTGGCAAAAAGAAACACACAAGACAGTTCACATGCACACGCACACACGAATCATACACACCATACAATGTGTATATATATTAATTCCTTGTAATAATATATATTTATGGAGATAAAATGTATATATATATATATATATATATATATATATATATATATATATATACATTCTTTTCTCCATACATTCTATATATATATATATATATATATATATATATATATATATATATATATATATATATATACGTACATACTGGAAAACACACACGCACAATACACAAGTACACAGGAAGAAATGATGGATACACCGGAACATAAAAAGATAAGAACAAAGACCTCCTTTCTTTCCCTTTCTCTGACAAAATTTACTTGTTTTATTACCCCTAAAGCAAAGGAACATTTTCGGTGAGTCCAAGATGGATTCAGATGACTACTACTACACACAAACGACAATGATTAAAAGACTTAACAGAGAAAGAAAAAATAATTCCTTTAAATAAGATGTGGAAATGGCCATTATTCGCCTGATGAAGGTCACAAGACCCGAAACCCGTGTAACAAAATATATAGAATAAAGTATATAAAAAAAACGCACATTATAATCAAAAACGTTTGCTGCTTTTTCTTTAATAAACACACACACAACACACACACACACACATATATATATATATATACATATATATATATATATATATATATGTATACTGGGGGTAGAAATTGATATGTACATTTTTAGATATCGTTAATGACTGGCCACTCGTATTGGTGGATATCCGTCTACTAGGGCGGCTAGCGTGTTCACGCTTGTTCAACACCCACAGAGCCCACCTGTGGTTTATACTGAAACTATGCTGAGCAGATCTTAGTTACAGTTTCTGGGAGAGAAGCGTGTCATCTAGCGTGATCAACAATCTGAACAAGGCCGGCACGCTCAAACACTCAGTCACGATGACTTGTGACTTCGTGCTAGCACAGATTGCACTCACAAGTCTTGGGTCAACCCGGGGTATGGTTTCATGCACTTTCCAAAGGTGCCGCACGCTGAGATAGCCTTCTCCATGGGTCGATTTGTGGAGGAGGCGATCGGATAAGAAAGTGAACGATCTAACTACTCGGCCACGTGATCACAATGTGGTATATTTAACAAAAGCGATAAAAATATAAACAAAAAGAAAAAAACTAAATGAAATTGGCTAGACTATATATCTGGACAGATTAAAAATAATTAAATTTAAAAGTTTAAAATTTGAGCGTACACTCTCCTTCGTAGTTCCATCCGCGTAAAAGTCATTTCAGTCTGATGAAGTCCTAATGGCTGAAACGCATCACACTAAAATATGTGTGCGCGTGTCCACGCGTGTTTGTATGTCTTTCCACCGGTTTTATTCTGTACGTTGACTCAGAGAAAAAAGCAGCCAAGCTATTGAAACCACAGCAACATGCTACAAGCTGTGGTACTATGCTCCAACAGAGGAGTCCATCGTGTCAACAGATACACATAATATGGAAAATCGGGGTGGGGTCTATTTATTACCTAGTTATAATACAAATATGATCCCCCACTTACTACCAGATCGTCAGTTAATTTGTTAAATAAAAAAAATATTATTTATAAGTAAAGTTACCAGATTGTTTTTTACAAGTAAGTGAATCGATCTATGAAAGACCAGCTTTACTAAATTTTGAATTGCCTTTCTCATTTAGTAGGTAACGCAGCTTATTTACAAAAAAAAAACAAAAAAAACGTAGCTTAAAAGACGCAAATATCGAAATTCAAAATTTAGTAGGGTTTGACTTTTTGGCAACACTGCATAGATCTGTGATGTTCCTTACTTTTTCAAACAGAAAAAATATTAAGATTTTGGGAGTCTATTGATCTGAAAGCTCGGTTAATAAATGAAAAGAACAATCTAATTTTAGAATATTAACTTTTATTTAAATTGGACGTCTCATGCGAGGAACTGTTTGTGTCATCGAATATCGATAAGCTGTCATCAGGTCAGTGAGCGTGACTTCGACTCCGATATGTTGCAACTGGAACAAAGACTATTAAAATACCAGAGACAAAATTTTCCGTTGCAATGAGCATGCGCATAATAAGCACGGTAAATAACGAACGGCTTCCGCTTGCCACTGAAATTTTAACAGTAGACGCCAAGAAACGCGAATAAAAGTCGCCCTTCACTGAACCGAACAAGATAGATAAATAGAAGCTTGAATCTGTATGTATACGCACCGGTAACAGCGTATATTTAAACACATGCGCATATATATATATATATATATATATATATATATATATATATATATATATTGTTTGTTTTTGTGTGTGTATGAATATATTAAATGAATATATATTGATATACAGATATATAAATAAATATATGTATTTGTATCTTTATATACGTAGGTATGCTTTTTCACGAATTTATATTTAAACGCACGGATATATATATTCTTTTTATAACTTTTTATAATGATGCTGGTCCATAGGCGTAATGGTTTTTTTTTAAGTTTTACTATTTTAGTAGGTTTTTACGCATATTGATTCATTTTTTCTGATGTTCCGCGAATGACCTCGAAAGATAATCTTTCAGGGTATTATTTGCTTCTTAGTAACTGTAATCGTACTGAAATTTTGTTTCAGATTAGGCATCCCTTTAGATCATAAGCCTAGTAGACAAAAATGAGCCTCCTCGACATCTTCTACTCTTTGCTTTTAATCAAGGTCACAAAGCATCTCGAGACATTTGTGCTGAGTACGCAGATGAAATCCGTCCAAACAACCAAACTGTCAGTGCTATGATTTATGTTGAACGAAGGAACACGATAAAAGAAACATTTTTGTGTTAATCATTTCACTCCAGGCAAGTCGGGAATACCACTAGCATGCAGGGGTTTACAGGGAGTGAAAGTGAGAGAAAAAAACAAAACTGTGTATAGGGTGGGGGTTGAGGGAAGAATAAATGATGAACGGAATTCAAGAAGACAGAAGATGGAGATTGACGTTGCATTTAGATTTTTGAAGACTGTAGCTTTCTGGGAAGCAAATAAACGGAAGGAAGATTCACAAGCAGGAAGTGCGAGAAAAGAAGCTGTTACAGTAGAAGTGCCGGTTACATTTAAGTATTTCAACAGTAAAAGGATGGGATCTTCATACCAGTCTAGTAACACACTTAAATTCATGTAGACAGGGCGCCATGGAGAAAAAGCTTGTCAGAGTAGTTGCCATGAAAATATTTATAGAAAAGCCAGAGAGAAGCCATGTTACGTCAGTGAGAAAGTGACTGAAGTTGAGATGCCATGTCAGGATTGATTACATTGCAGATCCTTCTTTGGATTTTGTCAAGAACCTCGAGATGAATAACAAGAGCACCAGAGCAGATATGGCAACAGGATTCAATGCAAAGACGAATGGTAGATTTGTAAATGTGCAAGATGGATTCTGAAGAGACAAACCTGGTACCACACAGTGACCCAACTTTCCTTGCAGTAGATGCAGCTATTGATACAATACAATCGTTCCACTTCGAGTCCGTTGAAAACGTGAGGCCAAGAAGGCGTAGTGTGTCGCTCTCTAGGAGCCATGAATATCAGAACCAGAGTAGGACCCAGGATAGCGTTTGGGAGGACACCAACGTTCGTGTAAAAGGATCTGGAAGCGGCCCCATTCAAAACGATCTTTATTTCACGATTGTATAGGAATGACTGGATTAAATCAAAGAATCGTCCTGTAATGCTGTAGCCATGAAGCTTACGTAGAAGACCAGCGTGCCAAACCCTGTCAAACGCCTTTGAGTTATCTAGAGCCACAGCTCGAGCTTCGCCGTTATTATCAAGAGCTTGATATACATATTCGGTGATGGCCATAAGCACGTTAGCGTCAACGTCAGCAAAATGGAAGCTATATTGTTTGTCAGAGCGTATGTCACTTAGATACTTCAGTATTGATTATAGCCTCGAATTGAATCCCATCTAGACTTGCCGACATTCTAAAGCACGAGATCCCAGCCGCCACAGCTCGAGCTTCGCCATTATTATCAAGAGCTTGATATATTAGGTTGGTGCAAAAATAATGACGTAATAATGTCTTTTTTTGACGTTAAAAAATACGTCAAAAAACGACATTATTACGTCATTATTTTTGCACCAACCTAATACATATTCAGTGATGGCCGTTAGCATATCAGCGGTAAATCTGGCAAAACAGAAAACATATTGTTTGCCAGAGAGTGGGTCGTGAGAAGTAAGATGCTTAACCACTTCAGTATTGATTAACAACTCGAATACTTTGCCGAAATGCGCTAAGAGACTAATAAGGCGATAGTTGGAGGGATCAGAGTGTTCTTTTGAGTTCTTGAAAACAGGAAGTACAGAGAAGGACTGCCAACAAGCTGGAAAGCAGGAAGCTGCGCGGTAATAGTTATAGTTTGTAGCTCGGCAGTACATTTCTTTAGGACCACAGCTGGGACCCCTTCACCCCCACTTGCCTTATGAGAGTCTAATTTAGAAATGATGTCTGAGTCCAGGGACTGGGTTATGCGCATATCACTAGGTAGAATATATTTTCTGGGGGGGAAATCAGGTATGAGTACTCCAAATGAGTCGAGTGTTGATTTGGAAGAGAATTTCCGGGCAAAGCATTCAACTATATCTGCTGTAGATGTCAGGACATCGAATTGATTGAATAGAGGAGGTATTGAGGATTTGCTGTTATTCGGTACACTCTTGCACAGCCGCCAATAATCTCTAGAACCGAACTTTCGAGACGCTATATGTTGTTTCATTCTATCAGCAAATATCAGCAAACAGTAACTTCGCTTGTGTAAGGACACGCTTACACTCCTTACGAGCAGAGACAAAGAGACGTCTGTTGCAATCAGACGTGTCACTCTGGTACAGCCGGAAGATGTGATTCCTGTGGGCTGTAGCGACCAAACATGCAGGTAAGGATTAAGGAGATGAACAGGGTTAAATTTCGTATTTCCTTGCTGGAATGAAAGCATCAATGCCTGCTTCCAGCCAGGAGGGGACCTCAGACACGCATTTTTAAACAGGATGATTAAAACCTTCACTCCAAGGGACGTCACGAAAGAAATCACGAAACGAGTCCCAATCCGTTCGTTGATAATATAAATATATTCTGTTGGCAGACGGTTCTTGGCTGGTGGAGGAGAGGAAAGAGATGTTTACAGGCACTACCGCATGATCAGCATTGCCAAAAGAGTAGAGCTGTATAATATGACATAAATCAGGGATAGAGGTAAAGAAGAGATCTAATAGAGAATCGTGTTCGTCAGGGTTAACGGGGAAACGCGTCGGGAGGTCCACCATTTGCATGAGAAATTGAGTAATTGAGAAGTTCAGGATTAGGATACTAGCAAGGTCAGTGACACAGGGTTTAAACCACCTGGCATGGTGAGCATTAATATCACCGAATACAAATATATTTGCAAACTCGTGTAGGGAGATTCAAGTGAAAATACATGACCGACGATACAATGTGGTTATTCTACATGACAATTCTTGCCCCGACGTCACTAAAATGACCAAATATGCAATTAAAGAGCTCGGTTTGGGAGGTTCTGCCACACCCACAATATTCTCTTAATTCTTCTTCTGACAACCACCTTTTTGGTCGCTTTCTAACGATGTGGAACTTGAAATATGGCTCGGCGAATGTCTCGAGTCACAACCTAGTGATTTCTATTGTCGAAGCATTGAAAAGTTGGTGGATCGTTGACAGGAGGTCGTAATCAATCAAGAGGAATACATTGTTGAATGATTTACCGGATCGATTAATACAAAATAAGTATTAAAATAAATTATTAGAAATGAATTATTTCATGTAACAACATAATACTTTATAATAATAATAATAATAATAATAATAATAATAATAATATATATATATATATGTATATGAAAGCGGGTATGCCAGAAGATTGCGTTTAAGCATGAAACAGACTGTTGCTGCTGAGTTTTGAGATCAATATCTACTTTTATATTTACATACGGTTTGTCTGTGATATTGAGCACTTTAACTTTTAATACATATCAGTCAGTTAGGTGCCATGCATGTTACACGCTTTCGATACATGACTAACGAGGCAGATTTTTTTTCACGTAGTAGGTTGTCATTTCTTTCTGCAGTAGAACAGTTGCCACCCTGCTATTTCCCCATAGCTGGGGAAGAGAAAAAGAGGATTCCTACCTTTTCCAAGGGTATTAACACGTAAGTGAATGTAATGGATTCAAGTAGAATTCGAAATCGGCTCTCAGATTCCTCAGTCCGACCCGCTATCCATTACTCTCTCTCTCTCTCTCTCTCTCTCTCTCTCTCTCTCTATATATATATATATATATATATATATATATATATATATATATATATATATATATATATATATATATATATATATATATATATATATATATATATATATATATATTAGTGGAGTAATGTATATATATATATATACACACACACACAAAGGAATCTCTTTTTCATACGACAAACTTCTTTAAAAATGCAATTCGTTTTACGAATTATTCTCTGTGTAATAAATTTATGGCGCAATATTCAGGCCACATATATATATATATATATATATATATATATATATATATATATATATATATATAGAGAGAGAGAGAGAGAGAGAGAGATGTTAATAACGTTGAAATTTTTATTCGGGTAAATATACACAGCACAACCCTCTAGACATTTGCCTGTATGAAAAGTAGGTATACAGTTATGAAAGCAAAAGTAATATAATACAGTTAATACTAGTACAATGCTTACTGTATACCCAATTTTGCAGCCCCCTGTACAGTTATATTTACAGCTAGGCATGCAAACCCCTAAATGTATATGCGTGTATATACATCTGTATCTGGTTTTTATAGAGAGAATTTAAATATATACATATTAAACTATACGAATGTTTATATTTCTTGATGTATATCTTGAAGCATTTTTTTTTATCTACGAAATGCTAATAAAGCATATTTTGTGGCGCCAGTGTTTAAACCAATATCAGATTTTACAAACCTGCTTAAGTTCACACCATTCTCACTTAGAACATTGACGCAATACAATCTTAAGCTAGCATTTTGTCTTCTTCGAGACTAAGCTGGGCTTTATAAATATCTTCATGAATATATATATTGAGTTTCATTCATCAGAATAAGATAATTTGCGTATTAAAAACAATTTTTCAACATCTTATCATTTACCGAGACTTTATCGTCGAACCCTGGAACGAAAGTAGAAAAATATGCAACACTCTCAGCCTCAAGTTGTTTTGATGAGCTTCCCTCCTCAGTGACTCGACAGCATGAATTTAAGCGTGCGACTGGATTGGCAATTAGGTCTCACCGTTTTACTGTTGAACTAGCTAAATGCAACAGTCTGTTCTATTCTAATGGATTCTTTTCTTGCACTTCCCGGCTGTGGAACTCTCTTCCGGTTTCTTCCTTCCTTGCCACCTACAATCTTCAAAAATTTTCTGATTTCCTAAACCCTATTCCTCCTCTATTTTCTTTTCCTTCACATCCTCTCATTCTCTTTCACTCCCTGTAACCTTCTGCGTAATAGTGACATTATCGCTTTGGTTAGAGTGAAATTATTAAAAAAAAACTGGTTCATTCATTAATTTAATCATTAGATTTCACCCTCCATTCTTCGCATAAAAGCCATTGATTGATTGATTTTTTAAGGTTTATCAATTTTTTGTAGGTTATTTAAATCCTGAAAATATTTTTAGATTATAAGAATTTTTAAGAGGCGGGGAGATAATAATGGTTTAGTGATACCAATCTTACTAATTAACCCATATGGGGGGGAAGAAGTGGATTCATAAGGGCATTTGCGCGTAAGTGAATATAACGGACTCAACGGGATTTAGAAGTCAGCCCTCCGATTAACATTACACCACTTAGAGACTTAGAGAATTTGATATTCCCAAGCGGTCACCCACCTAAGCACTGACCAGTCTCGACGTTGCTTACTTTCTGTGATCGTAAGAGAATCCGCGTCTGAACGCGATATGGCCGTAAGCTACACTACCGACACATCCAAGATTACAATTTGTATTCCCAAGCGGTCACCCATCTACGTACTGACAGGCTTGACATTGCTTAACTTCGCTGATCGAAGAGAACCGGTGTTTCAATGTTATATGGCCGTAAACCATATCACCGGCACTCCCCAGCTTACAACGCCTGGTATTCGCAAGCGGTTATCCATCTAGGTACTGACCAGACTAGATGTTGCTTAACTTCGGTAATCGTACGGGAACTGGTGTTTCAATGTGATGTGAGCGAAAGCCTGCTTAAAAGCCAGGATTACGAATGATGATTTTCAAATAAAGCATCCTTCCTAATTAGAACATTGACGCAATACCATCTTAATCTAACGTTTTGCCTTCTCCGAGTTGGACCTAGTAAATATCTTCATAAATATAGGTATCGGCCTTTCAGAATTAGAGTGACAGAAGATTATTTGCGCAATATTGTATCTATCTAGTTTCACTAGTAATAAGGCCTCATTGGTCAGTATGTAAATAAATACATATACATTTCCTTGTAAGAACTCTAGCAAATATGCCTGTCTTAATCTATAAGACATTTTATTTGTTCGTTTTTTTTTCGAATGTTTACTAATATCAACGTAGTAAAGTAAAAAACAAAATGGTGTGGAGGATACGATCAAGAATGTATTGATTGTTTGCTTTTTTACGAATTATCAACCCTTTGTAGGTTATTTAAAGCCGAAAAAATTTCGGATTGTAGGGAATTGTTTCCAAGCGAGGATCGAGGAAGATTCTTTCATTATCAGCGAGAACATCTATGTCTTAAAAACAAATTGTCAACATCATTAATTTTTACTGAGATTCGATCACCGGACCCTGGCATGAAATTGGAAAATATGCACATTCAAATTAAGCCATGATTTTGCATGCATTATCAAAAATTTAGAATTACGCTTGTGTAGGTGAGATCGCACAATGAGGGTTGGTGCTAATAAAATAGTGCTCGATGTATAATAACAGAGCTATAATTTATATTAATAAGAAAATACATTTTTCCACGCCGGTAGCACAATACTGAGTTTCATGAACAACGCAGTCATCAGGTGATGATTGAAAACTTTTTTCGTTTTCAATCAGCACCTGACAATAACATTGTGCTACCAGTGAAGAAAAATGTATATTTATTATTATTATTATTATTATTATTATTAATAATAATAATAATAATAATAATAATAATAATAATAATAATAAAGTTAATGGTCAGATTTGAATTAGACCAAGAAACAGTAATATTCACTGACATCTCCTGAAGATACCGAAAGGTTGAAACCAGGGTAGCGAAATCGGCTGATCTCTTAATTTTATATATATATATATATATATATATATATATATATATATATATATATAAAGCCAAAACTTTAAAAAGCTAAACCTTACAATAATCATAGTAATATCTGCAACCTTTGTCAACTAGAAAAGTTAGCTATAATAACATTTCCAGGCCAAAAGAAAAAACATTTTGAATGAGTGATCGGAAATTATGACTCGTTGCATGCACACTAAAAAGTTCCTTTTGATTTCAGATGAACCGGGATGAAAAGAAAGTATGTACATTTCATTTATCCCACCCCCCACCAATACATTTCCAATACCCTTGCTTTTTAAAAAATAAAGCGTTCATTATTTTTTAAGAAAATAAAGCGTTAGGAAATCAATTAACCGAAATTGCCTGAAGAGACCAAAAATATTAAAACCAAGGTAGCGGAATCGGCTGCTCTCCTAATTTGATATATTAGTAAGGTTGAATTAATGCATTTAAACCAACCATACTCTTCCTCTGTAGCTAAATAATATAGCACGTTAAGCTATATGACGATTCCGTGTAGGATATAAGTTCGATTCCTGTCGGAGGACATATTTTTTATAAAATTTCTCGGACATTCAAGCCAGTAAAATATTTTTAATACTGTTTATTACAAACAGAGAATTTACTTAAATATCTAAGTGAATATATGTTTTCGTAAATATATAAGTATCTATAAAAATAACGTATAAACAATAACTCTAAAACTCTAAAAATAACGTATAAACAATAAATATATTAAAATAATCCTCGGACTTAGTCCATTTCATTATATATATATATATATATATATATATATATATATATATATATATATATATATATATATCCTGTCCCAAAATGTATTGTTTAGATGCCATGGAAATATAACTAAATGTCATATTAACAGAATCTATCTTACACCTACACTATTCGTCCATGCATTGAATATTCCTGTCAAATCTGCTCTGATGCTTCTGCAATGTATATAAAGATTCTTGATAAAACCCAAAGAAGAATCTGCAATGTTATCAGTTCTGACCTAGCGTCTCGTCTACAATCACTTTTCCACTGCTGCAACATTGCTTCCTTGTGACTTCTATAAATATTTTCATGGTAATTGTTCTGGTGTTCTTTGGTACCCCTACTTTATGAAATTAATTTCAGTTCTTTTATTGGTCAGTCTCCTTAATTTTGTTTTCTCAGGTTCTTTCACACTCAATAACCTCTTGTGTCTTAGCGACTTCATCGCCTTACTTGAAGTGAAATAATTTTAAAAAGTCCAGATATATGTTTTAGTCAGGATACATATTTTCTAAAACAATATTTTTTTTTTTTTAGTGTGTAAGCAGCCAGTTAAAATTTCGGCTCTTTTATTTAATAACTGGGTAGAATTGAGGAAAGTTAGTATTGTCAATTTCTTCTCCTAGAATAGCCCTCAAAACCTTGTTCCTACACTAGTTATTTCTCCCCACTAAGACGAATTGTGACACAAGATCAAGTTTTAAGGTGGGGACCCGAGCGCGTACACCCGGGCCAGGAACAAAAATTGCCCGCAACCGTTGGCTGCGCTGACCTCGATGCGATCACCGATCCCTTTCTCTGTTGCAATGAGAGGTCGCGGTCTCGGGCAGCTGTTCCCCAGGACTGGGCACCTCTCAGTATAATTTTCCTCAGTTGTGACTCTGTCCTTTGACGGAGTCGGCCCGGAGTGCACTCTGCCTAACGACAGAGACGCAACTGAGAGATTATAAATAATCTGTTGTAAACCACTCCAAAGAGCGGTTTACACACTCACCTTGTTCTTACACTATAGGTTCTACTATTTATTTTTTCACTATATTCCTTTCAATATTCGGCTTCAATTTTTTCTTTTCTCATATTTCCCAAACGTATCTGTGTCCATATGTATCTATGGATGCATGTAAGTGCCCTCACATAGAATATATATAAATAAGTTAGTGTTTACGCAGAATGTATCCAAGCTTATATGTAGGTGCGTGCGTGGGTGTCCAAAAAGAGGAATCAGCTCTCCTTTCACATATCCTGAAACATGTCATTTCTTGTAGAGAACTCCTCCATCCCTGATACTAATCATGTCCAGACATGTATAGACACTTACATATGTTCGTCTGCGTTATGCTTACACCTACAAGTTTCTCTCTCTCTCCCTAACATACGCATAAACACACACGCACACACACACACACACACACACACACACACATATATATATATATATATATATATATATATATATATATATATATACTAAATGTCTACATATATATACATATTAAAATTTAAATAAAGGCTTATACATACATTTTGTGGGTAGAATCGGTCGGGTTTCGATCCCGACTTTCCATTTCTCACTGTCGCCCGACGATAGCCTAGAGGTAGGATCTCTGATTGATGGCAAATCGTTCGGGTTTCGATCCCAGGTTGAAGCAATCAAACGTCTAGCCACACTGAAGAGCTGTGATACAGCGAAACAGGCTGTTCATTGTTTATAACAAACGTTTTTGCATTGAGAAGCCCCAGGTAGAATATCCTGGTGGTGAAATGGCCATCTGAATGGGGTAATATCAATTTTCTGTTGTTTTCCTTGACTTAAATTGATATTTAAAAGTTAAGTAATCTTTTTATATAATATTATATATGAGGATATATATTTGATATGCAACGATCGGTTCTACATATTGATATCTCAAATTCCGATACCAGTTCAGACAGTTAAAAGCCTGCATCCTTATTTAATAAAGGTAGTTTAATGTTAGGCGTTTCCTTTGCTACTTTGAGTTTAAATAAGTAAAATCTTCGTATTGAAACAGTTTTCAGGAAAATAGGTCCCGCAAGTTTCGTAAATGTTATCGCTCTTTACAGGATTGATGGGGCTTTCCTTCTTAACCTTTTGTTTGGAGTAGTGTAGAATGTCAACATCTGCATAATATCATGAGTTTCTCATCGAGTTACAGGTGCTATAGCTTATAGATGTTACTGGCGTTAGTAAGCAGGTGAATATATACAAGAGTGTGCTTGTGTATTATCGTCATCATAATCATACTCATCCACTTGACTTTTATAATCGTAGGGATGGGGGTCCGAATACACAAGCTACAGTGGATTTCCTCCACAACGGTCTAGCAACAGCAGCCACCAACAATTCTGGTATAGTCATACCTGTCCATTGTTTGACATTGAACACAAAACGTACACACACACACACACACATATATATATATATATATATTATTTTATTTTATTTTATATGCGCAGTACTATACAACTGAATATATATATATATGTGTGTGTGTGTGTGTGTGTACGTGTGTGTGTGAATGATTTTTAACATGTTTTTGCTTTAATATCCTAAAATAAATAATATTTAGGTCTATTCTGTATTGAGCTCCTATATTAAACTAATATATATGTTAACGTACAGTGAAATTATACTCCATTTGTTCTCATTTTTCCTGGATATTTAATATATATATATATATATATATATATATATATATATATATATATATATATACACGCACCAGTTTTATATATATATATATACTATACACAATATATATATATATATATATATATATATATATATATATATATATATATATATATATATATATACTAGTTTAAAAGCCGTCCGATTGGGTGGCACTTCAGCTAGCTCCTGTGGACGGCTTATGTTTGCGCCTTGGACTCGTTCATAAGTTTGAGATTCACTCAGTCTTTGCATATTCTCAGCATTTGAAGCTCTCCTGGCTGCCGTTTGATCTTGGTTTATTTATTGGCACGGATCTTTCTTTTCCTCACTGCAGCTTTGGCTCTTTTGACTGTATGAGAGTTCTCTGTTGGCGGAGAATTATTTTGCGGGCCATACTGCTGCCGTATACAATAAGCAACAATAATCTACGGAACTCAAAATTGATCGCTGCATTTAAGTATTGCATTAATATGTAAGCTTACCTTTTAAAGTGATAATTTTTCTATTACTACTTAATAGAAAAAAATTGATAGGCGTATGTCCTTAATTTCCGTACAAACAACTAATTTTATTTCATGTGTGACTTTCGCTGGATATCGCAAGTAATTTCAATTATTCCCAAATTTATTTCTACGTCATAAAAACTGTTCATCGCCCAAAAAATCACGTAGAAAGAGCCGAATACAATTGCAGTAATGAATCTAAAATTTCTGTATGATGAGCTATTGAAAGTTAGAGAGTTATGACCCTTTAATTGAAAAAGTTTTGACACAGTGAGATTCACATTTATTAAATATATATATATATATATATATAACTTTAAAAATCTCTCCCACACACTCTCTCTCTCTCTCCATATATATATATATATATATATATAGCCAAGTTCGAAATCCAGTCGTGTTCATTACATTCACTTACGTGCTAATACCCTTAGGAAAGGTATGAATCCATCTCTTCTACTCCCCTCCTCGCCAGCTACAGGTAAATAGTGAACAGTCTGAGAAAAAGACAACTCTGGACTCAGAACCTATGGAGGGCCATTTGGGGACCTTGTCGCATGCTCTGCACCAGTTGTCTGTATTCGGCTCTTTCAAAAATTGACATTGGTTCTGCAAAAGCCTTCATCACTATAACCAATTGATATGAGCGGGTAATATGACTGTTCTTTTTATAAACTGAGCTGCTTATACGTCGGAAACGACTGGAGAGTCCAGTATATATATATATATATATATATATATATATATATATATATATATATATACACATATATATATATATGTGTGTGTGTGTGTGTGTGTGTTATGGAGTGGTTTCACAGTGGAGGCTTGTATTTGTACTAAGTCGGTCCTAAAATAGGCTCGACGTACAAAACGTTAGGAACTTGATATAATAGGTATGACGCAGAGAAATCTAGTTGTGGTCGCTGATACTTTAGTATCCGACTAACGGTCGTCCGGGATCGACTGACTAACCCACTGAGCGACTCCCACGTTATTCTTACAACTCCTACTTATTATAGGTGGGGGAGTCTATTAACTATAGAATAGGTGTGTTCCACTATAACAGTGTGTGTGTGTGTAGGGGAAAATGATATATAAATATTTTCACATACCAATGTTAGTAATACTAATAACAAAGTTGTAATTTTTTTCGTGTAAAGCATTTCGTTCTTTACGACTTCAACGAACTATAGTGATGCT
Source organism: Acanthosepion lycidas (assembly GCA_963932145.1). Lineage (NCBI taxonomy): Eukaryota > Metazoa > Mollusca > Cephalopoda > Sepiida > Sepiidae > Acanthosepion > Acanthosepion lycidas. Next base: position 123,073,336 of record OZ010573.1, read on the forward strand.
TACGTTGATGTAACCACACACACACGCGCGCGTGCGCACACACAAACGCGCACACACACACAGACACATATATATATATATATATATATATATATATATGGTGGACTCTCCCGTATATTCAACGTATGAGGGTCAATCAGATCAGTCCCTAGGAACCGACACCCAAGATTTTATAGTGGTGAAGGCTTTGTGCAGAACCAACCTCACTTTTTGAAGGGCCGAATACAGAGACCTGGTGCACGACGTGCCACAGGGCCGCCAAATACTGTCAGCAGTTTTTGAATTCAGAGTTGTCCTTCTCGTAGATTAGTTGTCACCCAAGACTATAGAACCCAGTCTGTCTTGCTATTTACTCATAGCTGAGAAGAAGATTAATAACTTTCCCAAGTGTATTAGCACGCAAGTGAAAGTAATGGATTTGACTAGAATTCGAAATCTCTCTCTCTCTCTCTCTCTCTCTCTCTCTCTCTCTCTCCCTATATATATATATATATATATATATATATATATATATATGTGTGTGAAAATATTGTAGAAAATAGGGAAGAAACTGGTTTGGTAAATAATCCAAAGTTCCTTAGTATTTTTGTAATTATTTTTAAAAAATAGTGCTCGATACGAAAGTAGAGCATAAATATAATTATTTATTTAAAAATATGATTCCAACACGCTACATAAGAGGTCTCATGTTTCAAAACAAGAGCCGAAAACTTCAAAATAATATTTGAATTAACTTGAGTTAAAGTAGGCTCTGTTCCATCTTCAAGCGAAATTTATATATATATATATATATATATATATATATATATATAAATATATATATATATATATATATATATATATAGAGAGAGAGAGAGAGAGAAAGAAACGATTAAAAATACAAAAATAGACCCCAAAATCTGACACGCTCCTTTTAATACTTTCGCCCTATCGTGATAGCGTACATCCGTTTGATTTCATGTTACACTTTTAAAATATTCAAATACAAAGTGACATTTTTTATGCCACTGCCTTTACAAAATGAGCCACAGCACTAACTAATAATCCTTTAGTATTGTGCATACAATTAGAAATCGCTGTTCAGAAGTGACTGCCCACTGATGTCGATGATCATCTTTCGAATTAGCGCAAACTGATCCAAAAGCTTTATCAGACAAGCTAGCACTGTTACCCCGAATTCGTTCTTTAAGTAAATGCACAGCTAAGTGCATGATAGTCCGTATCCGAATTAAAGTTTATTGTTTGTGTTCAGTTCTGGCTGCTTGGTCACCATACATCATGACTGGCGGGTGGGAGGGTATGAAAGCGTTGGGGTAGTGCGTCGGAGAAATTTGCTTGTTCGTGGCGTTCGTCAGGACGGACAAAGGATGTGTACAGTGATATTGCTTATAAATATCGTATGCTTACTGAAGTAGGTTTTCTTTATGCATCAGATAGATCAGTTTACCTTGGGTCGTTGTCAGCGGGTGTGGGGTATTCACTACGCGTGGGCACTTGCAAGTAATGCATATGCACGGGGATAAATACACAACAAACACCCACTTGCGATTATGCATCCAGGGCAATCGAAAAAATACAATTTAGCATACCATAAATACGTATTTCTGTACATATATATATATATATATATATATATATATATATATATATATATATATATATATATATATAAGTGGATAATGAGATCAACAATGAATGGCGACAGACTATTTGGCGCTTGGACGCAATTTTTAGGTCTTATATATATATATATATATATATATATATATATATATATATAGGCAGCAAACGTTTCATGCACATTTTATTGTCGTATTCAATGAAATGTGCATATATATATATATATATATATATATATATATATATATATATATATAGATAGATAGATAGATAGATAGATATTAGTGGTTATTTTTTTCTGATTTCTTTTTGAATTTGTGGGTCTGATGAATTGGATCGTAATTACGATTCCAACAATAAATTATAACCATGGAATATTAGTGTTTAAGCCATTTTATTATAATATATATATATATATATATATATATATATGAAGAAATATAGTCTTAAGATGTGCTATATTTATGGGATAAAGTGCTCAATATCATCTTAGAGCGTGTGTAAATATAAAAGTGAACACAGAAGTCAACATTTAGAGGCGACAGTCTGTTCATGCTAGATGCAATAGTCAGGCATATATATATATATATATATATATATATATATATACTAAGTGAACTTTGAATTCAACACCAAGAGTCGACAGTTTGTTCCATGCTAGACGCAATCGACGATTGCGTTTAGCATGAAACAAACTGTCGCCTCTGCATTTTGACTTCACTGTCCACTGTTATATTTACATACGCTCTTTCCCTGATATTGAGCTGTTTAACTTATCAATATAGCATTCCATTAAACTACAGGGTGGTCCGAAATTCTAGTCACCTCTATATAATATAGTTTTTTTTTTTTAATTTCAGAAGGCTGACACGAGCTCCTACAGTTTGGAAGAGATGTAGGGCACTGTCAAGACTTTCGGACCACCCTATATATATATATATATATATATATATATATATATATATATATATATATATATATTAGGTTGGTGCAAAAATAATGTCGTTTTCTCACATAGTAACATATGTGAGAAAACGACATTATTTTTGCACCAACCTTATAAAATCTCTCTCGCAAACGTTTTATTCTAAAATTAATGGAACCAGAAGATCTTTTTGATGGTAACAGCTCATACAAGTGATTATAGCTATTTACTAAGCGTAGCTTAGGTGTGGCACAAGGCCGTAATCATGACGCATCCAGAGACAATCGAATATCTCTATTCAGTCGTAAATGATCTAACAAGATAAGCTTTCGCAATTACACCACGTCGAGGTCCTCCAAGCAAGTGATTATACTCACTGAAAATATCGGTTTTGTATTAGACCCATTATTAGACCCTTTATAGCAGTAGCATGTAAAAGTGTGTGGGGTGAGAAGACGGTTCAACACCCCCGGGCATCCATATCGGGAGGGCATCCAATTAAAGTGTGAAATAAAAATTTAGTTTATATTTAATTTGAATTAAGTGTTTATTTCATGTTTCATCTGTTTATATATATTTAAAATATCTTCCTTTCTCACATTTCTTAGTACTAGGCCCTATAGGCCACCCACTGCTTAAGTCTTAAGGGCATACAATGAAGGAATTAGCCCCAGGCATCAACAAACTCTGCATATCACTGGTTTATAGAAAATCAAATTTTAACTATTGCAAGTGTTCTTTCTTTTCGGTGACGGCAGCTGGAAGTGCTCGGCGGATGTATACACAAATATGTCGCATATTTAATGACTTAAAACAAAATAAACATTTTAAAAAAGATACTGTATCCAAGATTAATGACACGAGAAAAGTATAGCTATAATTGTTTTCATGTATAAATAATGAATATTTAGTGGCAAATATGAATACATTAAGATTTATTTCCAGAAAATCAATGCCGTTGCTTTCAGATACGCTATATATATTCGGAATTTTGAGGGAGTTTTGAAAATGTCACAATACATGTCTCCAAAAATTAAGTGTTCAATATGGGCACCGAATGTAACACGGCACACGTCAAATCGTTAGTTAAGCTCTTGTCAAACACGCTGTAGCATGTCTACGGTAACATTATCCAGTGGAAAACTGCTTTAATTCATCAATACTAGCAGGGTGACATAGACCAGTCCCATCCCCATAAAAAGAAATCACACGGGGACAGGTCCGGTGACCGCGGCAGCCATTTCATCAGAAAACTGTCTTCCTCTCTAGCACGCCCGATCCATCTCTCTGGCAGATTCTCATTGAGATAAACACGTACTGTCCTCTTCTATTAAATATAAAATCTTGATCTGTTTCTATACATTCTGTGAAAATTTGAGGTTATTTAAACAAGAATTGCCAAAATTATTGGCCTGCGAAATGATGTCAATTTTTTTTTTGGGGGGGGGACACCCTGTATATCTTTATATCTGTATAATGGTGAAAAGAACTGAACACAGTTTTGACATTAGGATCAAGATTATTCGAAATGACAAATCAGGCACAGAATATGATGAAATTTCTAAACCATATATTTTCCAGTATTTGTCTATATTTCTGAGATGAGGTATTATGTATGCTATTGTACATTGTTCGGACTATCATCCTCAATTTGTTGCCATATTTATCACAACGTTTCGAACTGAACCCTTTATTTCGCTCACTGCGGTAGACTGTTCTAGTTTTGGGTGCTCAAGGACAGTGGATAAAGGCGTTAGTTACATCCAGTGACAGGACCCAAAGGATGTGAGTTCAATACCTGGTTAATGCGGTGGAGAACTTCGAGAGGTGAATTAAGCAGGAGATAACTGATAACTGACATCCATTAGACATGGCACGTGGAACAAGAACAGTGTACCCCAGTGAGCGAAATAAAGGGTTCAGTTCGAAATTGCAACCACCTGAAGAAGGCCGGAGCGTACAATCAGTGATATATCGAAAGATATATAATCGCCTAAGCGTGTATCACGCATGGAACATAACAGACATACAAACAGGTGTACGGAATTATACACACACACACACACACACACACACACACATATATATATATATATATTATTATTATTATTATTATTATTATTATTATTATTATTATTACTGTATATTATTTATTACTGTTTGTATTCTTGTCTGCTTGTATTTTATAAGCTCCTCAGCATTTGAACCTGATGAACTGAAACTTGGCACGTAGCCTCCTTTTGTCCCTGGGAAGATTTTAGACCACGCACTGGCAAGTGGGTGTGCGCGACCAGCCCGCAGGTCAAGTGCAAATGTTAATCATTTTTTTAAAAAAATTGCACATAAAGCTTCAATTTGAGTATAGACAAAGGGAAGATATTGTGCCTCATGTCGGCGTATGCGACCCGTTCCCCCAACCTGAGGGTTAAGTACGAATTTTGTTTATTTTCTAATAAAACTTGTTTATAAAGACTGAATTATATTTTTTAGGGCCTCACGAAGGCATGCGGGCCAATCGCGTTTTTAATTTCCTTCAGAGCAATTAAAAGAGGTCATGAAATTGCAAAATATCGGTCGTGGGGAATGCTGAAAAAAAATAATCTTCTAAAAACTCAGCTTCAAAGAATATATATGTGAACTGTTATGCTTTCATGTGAGCTATGTTTTTGGATTAATAAAAAAGTTTATAAAATTCTTACATTTTTATGCAATAGGTTATTTCGTTCCGGGTACTTCTAGTACGGCTAGTGTATATATGTGTATATATGTGTGTGTGTGTATATATATATATATATATATATATATATATATATATATATATATATATATATATATATATATATATATATATATATATATATATTAATGATATTTTCCATTGCGACTCGGAAATTTCTGTTTACCGACTTAAATTTTTTTATTCCGTCATCAGGCAATGTTCACTAACTTTTGATGAAAATGATTTACTTTTCCTATATATAAATATTATTTTCATATTATATGATTTACTTTTCCAATATATATATATATATATATATATATATATATATATATATATATATATATATATATATATATATATGATTTACTTTTCATATATATATATATATATATATATATATATATATATATATATATATATATTATATGATTTATTTTTCCTTTATTTATTTATATATATATTATATGATTTATTTAAATGTTATAATGTACATTGTATTGAGCATTTTTTTAAAAAAAGTAAATGCTAAAGAACTGGGTATTCTAAATCTGTTTGTTCTTTCTCCTCATTTGTACACACACACATACACACACATATATATATATATATTAAAAGCGTTTCGTTGAATATGACAGACAAAGAACGTTTAATTAAGTTTTTATTTAGTCTTTACAGCATTCTTACGTTTTTCCGTTTAGTGGGTATAACGAAGTGCAAATATATATATATATATATATATATATATATATATATGGGATAATGATATATATTTTTTTATATACCAAAAACAATTTTGGGTGGAAAGGTATATGACAAAGTTGAAAAAGTTCTCGTACGATACGTTTCATTCTTTAGGACTTCATCAGCCTAAGTTGTTTACATTGATCCGACTACGCATGCGCACAAACATGGGAGACGCTGGAAATTTTTGAATTTAAAAATAATTAAATTTTCTTTTAAGAATTTCATTCTGCAACTAGATCTGAAGACCCGTCTTTAGTGCTATATGAAACAGACGCATTAAAACTTATCTCAATACGCATACACTCGGGAAACACATAAAATATAATCTTCAAACTTATCTTCCCCATTTCAGTGTTTTACATAAATGGTATGGAACAACCCCCTCCCTCCCCCCCCCGGGATGAGCGGATGCTATTTTTGTGAAACTAAGTCTGGAAGATAAGCCTTTATTTTATTTGGTTCCTAATAATGTCTTGTTGCTTAATATTCTACACTTTACTCACGAAAACTGCTTGTTTTAAAAGCTTTGTCACCCAATAATACATTGGTCTATATTTGTTCTTTTATTTATTTATTTTTATTTTTTTTTCAATATAGAATCTTTGTTATCATTATTATACATATACATATGTACATTTGCGTACGTATAATAATAATACTTATGAAGTACTGAGGCATAAATACAATTTTTTGTTAAGCTATATTCGTTCTTATGCATAAGGAGTACGAATAAGAGCCTGTATAATAGTTAATAAGATTTAATCGGTGTGTTGAAATACATACAAAGAACAAAAGTCAGTGAAAATCTCATTTCCGTAGACGAAAAAACTAAACAAAATAGCCGTGTCATCTTCTCAAGCTGTTGCAGACGCTAAGCTGACAATTTACAGTTCAAGGGAGATAATCCAAATTTAAACAAACTGTTAGCCATTCATAAGTTTTTGTTTCCCGCATTTTTTTTTTTTTTTAATGAGACCGTATTTATCATGACCTTTTAATCTATTTTTTTTGGCGCAGCAGAAAAAAATCGGAATAAATTCAGTTGTCTATTTCTGACAAATAAATGGAGCAATCGTTAACTTCAGCTGCAACACGAAAAGGGCAGAGAAAATATAAAAAATATTAAAAAAAAGATTTTTAAAAACATTTTTCAATCAACTGACGCACACCTTATTTCGCGCACATTCGATGGCACTCTAGGATGGATTCCAGGGGTTCTGTTTCATAGATACCGACTAAATTAATCTAACAGAAGGCCATAAGATTTGAGCTCACAAATTAGCATGTACATAGTTCGGACACAGACTACCCCATGAACTGCTGTTCATTTACATTATAATGTTTGTAGAATAAAGAAAATTCGATGGTAAGTATGGCACTGTGGTGGCCCTGGGACTTGATCCTGAATAATGCAATTCGGTTAAACCTTACACCATTACTACCCCCACCCCCCGCGCTGTTGTGATGACGATTCTAGATTATAAGAGACGATTCTCTGTCCGTCACACACTGTCACTGTCTACAAGTGACTTTACATGCGTGTATGTTAACATGTAACATGTCTCTTGAGCTTGTATCATTTAATGTACACACATGCACACACACATACACAGGAAATTTAACTCCTACTCAGTCTGAACAACCCCTACCCTGGGCTGAGAAATGGAATTATAAAATTAGACAAGAAAAAAGTTAATTTTTTAAATCCTAAAAATCTGATTTTATCGAAATTTTCAGAAATTCAGTATAGATAGAATTATTTTTTAAATATTTTACATTTTTTATAGAGTTATTTTTAAAGATTCTTTTATTATATAGAATTATTTTTAAAGTTTTTTTTTTTTAAACTTATAGAAGTATATTTATTTATTTTTATTTCATAGTATTATTGTTAGAGCTTTTTAAAGATTTTTTTTTAATTTTGTAGAATTTTTAAAAGCTTTTTTATTTTATGGAATTACTTTTAGATTTTTTAAATTATATAGAATTATTTTTAAAGATTATTTTTTAATTTTGTAGAATTATTTTTAAAGTTTTTTTTATCTTATAGAATTATTTTAAAGATTTTTTTAATTTTATAGAACCATTTTTTTAAGTTTTTTTTTAATTTCATAGAATTATTTTTAAAATTATTTTTTTTAGTTTTATATAATTATTTTTTAGTCTGTCATTGAAATAAAATATATATGTGTGCATGCAAACTACATGCACACAATTTGAATGAAATTGAAATTGACATTGGTGTCGAGAGGACTAATAGCACTTTCTGTCTGGCACCAACCCTTGGGTAATCGGAAATGAGTATTAGCCAGCCAGACTTTGAAGTCATTTCTATGATTCCTGCATTTAAACTAAATATATTTTCTAATAAATTTCCAGCCGAATCCGTTACTTTCATTTACGTGCTAATACCCTTGAGAAAGGTATGAACCCTCTTCTCCCCCCACCCAGTTATGGGTAAATAGCAGGACAGACCGGGTTCTATAGTCTTTGATGGCAACTGGTCTACCACAGAAAGAAATGGCAACTGCGCGAAAAAAAATCTGCCTCGTCAGTCATGTATCGAAAGATACATGATCGCCTAAGCGTGTATCACGCATGGTACATAACGGACTGAATAAATGTAATGTTTTGAAAAGACAAACAATTTAGATGTAAAATTTGATCATCATGTCATCAGTGAAGCGACTGGCATCAAATTAGTTGAGAGAAGTAGAAAAAAAATCGGACAGAAAATGGATTCAAGGGTACATGGCATTAAAGATTCTAAACCAATATCCAAAATCAATGTAACCCCCGAGACGGTCGTATAATTTGCATCACCCAGCATAGACAACATTCCAAAGCTGAAGAGCATTTATAAAATATTAAAAAAAAAAAAAGATTAAAATTACAGAAAATTATTTTGTTTTGAATATAACAGGCATAAGAACAAAATAAGATACAAAAACCTATTTTAAAATAATTAAAATAGGGCTTTTTCAAGTAATAATTTTCTTTAGGAGTGTCGAAGAAAATGTAAATTTTTACAATATGAGCACTATCAAAAAAATCCCTTAACATTTACTTATAGTGTAACCCGCAGAGAACTTCGACGTAGTGTAATGGTTAACAAATTTGTTTAGCTAGAACAATAACAACTTAATAGTTAGTTGAAACCACATTGGGTCCTCCTACTTTCGGTTTTGTACCACATCTAAGCTTTGCTTTGTAAATCACTATAGTGTAACTCGCAAAATAAATGTTCAATGTATTGCCTAACCAGTTAGGTGAAAATGACATCAAAGGAATAAATGATGAAACTAATTTTGCTTGCGACTTCATTATACTAATTCACCTAAATGCCGCCCCCAAAATTTGCCGCCCCGGCGGACCCCCCTACTCTAGTTCCGCCAATACATGGGAATTTGTTGTTCTTTATACGCCATTTTTATTGTAATACGACTCGAAAGTTGAGCTGACTCACACTTATCGCTGACACTGGACCGAATCGTCAGCATTTAACATTAGAATATCAAAATATATCTACTACGAATGCCTCGAGTGATATAACTCTATCCTTAATTCAGAATAGAAAAATGATCTTTATTAATAGTATTTATCTAGCGTGGACTTTTTATTTCAATGCTACATTTGCTACTTATAACGTTTGAACGAAGTTGGTTTTCCTTTTTTCTTTTTTTTTTTTTCTGTAGACAAATGTTGGAAAAATTTTTTCTCCTGTAGAAAAACTTACACCACAGTTTTCTGTAAATGGCTACACCGCCGTGGTTCATTTAATAAAGCTGCTGTTTGTTTGATCGTTCTTCTCTTAATACCGTTTGTCACCCGATATAAAACCCAAGAACCACCCAAGGGTGTAAAGCGAGGAAGTGAGAATGCATATTATGAGGATATATAGGATAGATAACGGCTGACTTCAGGCTCGAAAAGGTTAAGATCATAGTAATCGGGGAAGCAAATTAATAGATCTTGTCTGAGTAGAACTTCCTACTTATTAATAAAATACAAAGGGAATGTACATTTGACTCTGTATACGTCGAATGGCGGGTCCTAGCTGTGAAGATGCAAAATGTAACGCGTCTGAATCTTCGTCATGAATACAACGACAGAATAGCGTTCATTTCCAATTGGGTACGTTATATTCACTTAGGCGCAAATAACCTTGGGAAAGGCATGAATCCATCTCTGGAGATGATAGTGTGGGTAAATGAAACAAAACCCAATAAATAAAATTATAATAAAGAATAAAAAATAAACAATTTCATTTTCCCATGATGCAATTTTTAAAGAGACCGGAAAAGGTTTCTGATCACATATGCGATTTTATAACCCCACTTTCGGAAAGGAAAATTTTTCTCTATCCAATTTCCAATCAGATCATTCGAACGTGTTTTCAGCAGCCCTTTTCATGAAGTAGAGATTCGGCCATCCCAACTCAGCTCGACCATCTTTACCCATTCTTATCCATACAACCCATAAATAATTTTTGAACCAAAAAGGAAAACGGACATACTCAAGTGGCATTTAACATTGTTTCAATACAGTCAACATAAAAAAATAAATGTCCATAGCAGAGACCCGAGTATTTTGTATGCTTCTTCTATTTTCTTTGTTTATATATTGAACACGCACATTCACCTAAACAAATATACACGAAATTCACAAGCTTATTAACATCCCCACTAGCAACGTTTCGATTATGGGAAAGGGTTTGTAGGGTGGAAAACAATTCATCGCTCACAAGGCCATGTAAACTCTGTCAAAGGCTGGAAAGTGAATATTGGGTAACTCCAGCACAGATATATATTCCTTTTTTCGTCTGGTCTCACTCATGCAAAAATAGAGCTGGAGCCGTGACGAAGATAATATACAAAATCTTTCATAGCCAGAAGCTGTCACCTGTCAGTCGGATGTAGATACTGATTTTTAACTTGATACTCGAAACTGGAAGGCTTGTGAATTATTTGTGAAGTGTACTGTTGTTTACCAAATCCAACTACCGGCACGATTAAAATATTTCCTTCAATATGGGATATTATTCTCATGTTAATTTTATAAACTTACGTTTTAAAATTTTCGCCAATTCTGTAGAACCCATTCTGTTCTGCTATTTGACCCATAGGAGGATGGAGAAGAAATGAATTTGTACGGGTATTTGTGCGTAAACAAACCCGACTGGAATTCGGACTGGCTCCCCGATTCTTCAATCCAAGCCGCTATTCATAACACCAGAACGCACAATGTGGGTTATTTAATTACGAATGTGATAAAAACAAAAGAAACGAAGATAATATACAAAATCTTTCATAGCCAGAAGCTCTCACCTGTCAGTCGGATGTAGATACTAATTTTTAACTTGATATTCGAAACTGGAAGGTTTACGAGTTATTTGTGAAGTGTACTGTTGTTTTACCAAATCCAAATGCCGGCACGATTAAAATATTTCCTTCAACTCGTAACCCCAGCTGGCACCGTGCTTATTTGGTACGGCACACTTAATATTTTTGAAATAATTTTCTCCGCGGCACGATTATTTTGTTTCACGTTTATCAAACTTATATAAAAATGTTCCGGTGAACGTTTATTTGAAGCGGCACACTAACTTTATAGTGATTTACTAAGTATAGCTTAGATGTGGCACAAGGCTGGAAGTAGGGAGCACCTAGTGATGATCGAACTCGCTACTCAGTTGTAATTGGTCTAGCGAGGCAAGCAAGTTAACCATTACATAACGTGGAAGTGCTTCGACGCACTAACTTCTTACTTTTAGAAACAAGTTTTTAAAGGTTAGTGAACGAAACTTGCAGAGAATAAAGAAACATATTTTAGAGAATCAGCTTGAAGTTTCTTTGGAAGATTTTATATCATACAATGTTGACTTTTCTATATTTAATTCACGCCAAAATTCTAATAATGGTACATTCAAATAGTTGACCAAGTGGCAAATATTTTGCTGAATCCTTAAACAACAAAATTCTGAATATGTCTCTTTCCACTAGAGGTTTGTGAAAGAAAGGTAATCACATAACTCATTAGATTGTAAAAAATATTTTTGAGTTAATATTAAAAAAATATTTAGTGATACAAGTTTTAATAATTAACCCATATCTGGAGGGAGAAGAGGTGAATCCATATCTTTTCTAAGGGTATTTGCGCTTAAATGAATAATTATATTCACTTAGGGGCAAAGACCTTCCTTATTCACCGAGGGACCGGTGAAGAAGTGAGGAAACCCGAATAAATATTCCTTGCCACTATCCATTACACCACCCCCACATCCAATGTTACAGCACCTGGTATTCGCAAGAGGTCACCCATCTGGGTACTGACCATGCTTGACGTTGCTTAACTTCGGTGATCGTACGGAACTGATGTTTCAACGTTATATGGCCGTAAAGCACTCTAGGGAAGAGAATTTTAAAGTGATCCTTTCCATAAGGAAAGTGCTTCAATCGCTAGACACTCAATATGCGTCCAGTTTCTTACAATATTTAACCTTTCTTGGCAGATTCTTTTCTATTATCCCAAGTACCACCATCAGTCATTTACTCCACTTGTTGCATGCTGCGCTTCATTATTTATAATTATATTTATTATTATATTATTCTTATGTTAATTTTATAAGCTTACGTTTGAAGATTTTCGCGGTAGGTTGCCAATTCTATATAACACAGTCTGTCCTGCTATTCGACCCATAACAGGATGGAGAAGAAATGGATTCGTACGGGTATTTGCCAAACCCAACTGGAATTCGAACTCGGCTCCCTGATTCCTCAATCCGAGCCGCTATTCATTACACCAGAACGCACAATGGGTTATTTAATAACGAAAGTGATAAAAACAAAAAAGACAAAGATAATATGCAAAATCTTTCATAGCCAGAAGCTCTCACTTGTCAGGCGGATGTAAATATTAATTTTTAATTTGATATTCGAAACTGGAAGCGTTATGAATTATTTGTGAAGTGTACTGTTGTTTACCAAATCCAACTGCCGGCACGATTAAAATATTTCCTTCAATATGGGATATTATTCTCATGTTAATTTTATAAGCAGACGTTTGAAAATTTTCGCGGTAGGTTGCCAATTCTAAAGAATCCAGTCTGTCCTGTTATTTGATCCATAACAAGCTGGAGAAGAGGTGGATTCGAACGGGTATTTGCGCGTAGCTGGAATTCGAACTCGGCTCCCCGATTTCTCAAGCCGCTATCCATTACCCCTGGACACACAATGTGGGATATTTAATAACGAAAATGATAAATACAAAAAAGAAACTAAATGAAATTGGTTAAACGATATAACTAAACATATTTAAAAAAGAAATATTAAATTTTAAAGTTTAAAATTTCAGCCCCCACCTCTCCTTAGTGCATATGTGTAGCTGAAATTAAATTGTACTTATAAAATAAACTTGGTTCTATAACTTTGAATACTGCATAAACAATTGAAAACAAAACTCGTCACACAAAATAACATTGTTCTGGTATACAAGAAAATACATATATATACCATTTTCATTCATAATGTAATTGCAAAATTACTTAAATATTACTGTCATTTTTAAAAGTACAGTAGAATCCCTGACAACCGGACTAAGAAAGCCCTCCGGATATGAGGAATTGGCTACAAAGTCCGGATATGAGGAATTGGTTACAAAGTCCGGATATGAGGGGTTACATTTAGATTAAAATAAAAGAATTGAAATCAGATTTAACATTTATATGTTTTATAGTAAACAAAATAAGCAAATGGTGAGTGAAATATAACGGAATTGATTTTAAGGAAAAAGAATTAAATTATGTAATGTTAATGAAAATTCTTTAAATTAAGTATGGCACGTATGCAAAACAAATAATGTAACGAGGATTTTTTAATCGCTGTTGCATGATGATTCTTTCTCTTCTAATGTCATTCTCAACTTTTTCCGCATTTCGTTTTGCTTTTGTCCTTGGATTTTTTTTAAACGAAAGACACTTTTTAACTCTTCGCGCGTTATTGCACTCTTCATAGATAAATGCTGGCTTTCTTTCCATAAATTTGACAACCTTTTCAATAGCTTTTTCGATTTCGGTCCAGGTTTCATCACAATCATGTTTTTTATTTCCTTGTTCATTGTGACAGTGTGAACGCTGTAGAATAGTTTCTTTGGAAGATTTTATATCATACAATGTTGACTTTCCTATATTTAACTCAGCCATTAGTTATAATGAACTTTCACCAGTGTCTAGTCTGTTTAAAATTTCCACTTTTTGCGGTAACTCCAAAGTTGTTCATCATCTTTTGCACGAATACAAGGTTAAATAAGCATAGGCAATTATCGAAAGTAAATTTCCTGAAAAACAGAAATATTTGAAATATACACATAAAAATCATGTATGGATATGCGAGATTCCGGATATGAGGCACTTCGGATATGAGGGCTTCCGGATAAGAGGGATTCTACGATAGTAAGATAATATAAAATGCAATGAAAACTCAAACAAACAGCACTATGATGCACAGATTGTTTGAGAAGGATTATTGAAGCGTTAAAAGGGAAAAATTCCCGAAGAACCTCTTATTAACCCCAGATTTACAGTAAACGTGCGAAGAAGGAGTGGGACGTTCACGCGTTTGCACTTGCAGTTGAATCAAGCTCTGATGCTTCATCCCTGTTTTTATTTGATTATTATATCTGTGAATAATGCCATACTATTTGAAAGTTATTACGGCCATAGGAAATTTACTGGATATCTAAAACACTGAAACAATTTAACCCCAGCTACGATCACACAAGGTTTCGTCTATGGAATTCTTTTATTAACAATCAAAAACAATTGCGAAGGACATACCGTAAAAAAGATGAGGGAGTGAGTGATGTATGGAAGCGGGGACGCAGGCATTTCTAGACATTGGGTGCGGGTATACAGGGGGGTTGTTGTTATACAATTGCAGTCATGTACACCCAGCCAATTTCAAACTAAAAAGAATATTTTTTTTAAATCAATTCACCCCAAGCAATACGATGATGCCACTAAAATGCTACTGGCAGTGAAAAAAGAACCGGAAACCCAATCCTAAACAGGAAACAAGAGATAAACCTCTACGCCTATTTAAAAAACCGAGGAGAAGTCTAAATCGAATGATAGGCGAACCTATCTACTCCAGTTGAGGAAAAAAATAGTAAATAAAGTTTTAGAGTTCAGGTGGAGATGTTAGAAGTGTAGATCTGAAGTAGACTTTAGAATGAACCAGAAACCTAATCCTAACCAGAAAACAAAGGATTAACTTCTACTCCTGTTCAAAAAACTGAGGAGGGTCAAGAACCGGGCGCTAGGTGAGCCTATCTATTCCTAATAAATAATTTTCAATGAATATTCTAATTTATTCTATTTTGCATACAATAATAATTTGATGTTAAATTACTTGATATTTATAAGAAACTTGTGGATGTGTTAGGTTTTATAAGTTTAATTTAACAGGTGCTTCGCAAGTGTAGTCGATTCGATCCTTGCAATATCCCACTAAAGTAGCCTTGTGCCAGATTAGGCAAAACATTTTAACACTTTTATACACATGCATATATACATTACGTGTATGCACAGTCACGTATATTTATCACCACATATACACACACCTGACATACACTTACGCACGCATACAAATACACATAATGATGTGTAGGATTAAAGGGAATACACGTAGTTTTGATCTCTGGTCGGATTTAAAAAGATTAGCGCCACCTGTTGGAATATGAAGCTGTTTCACTTTCCACGGCATTATGCGTGGTTCAACTCTAAATTTATGACCTGATTATGTTGTTAGTTTCACCTCTTGGTTGACTCAATGGTTAAATCATTCAGATGCCATATACAGGCAGGAGGGTTCGATATTTTTCAACAGTTTTTTCCTTTCCTTCCTCCATCTCCCTTCCTCCCTCCTCCACTCGGACTCGCTCTCCTTCCCTCCCCCTCTCTCTCTTTCTCTCTCAATCTCTTTCACAATTGCGATGGCTCACATTTGATTTTGTGTTATCTTGTTCGTTTTTTTGAGGTTTTTTTTTACTGGTAGTATTTTAATTAAACCAAGGGTGGCCAAACTTGATTCCATGCGCCAATATTTTGAACGATTAATTTAAATGCGCCACACAAACATTCACTTCCTTTCAGTACGTGTTGTAATATGGAGATATTTTAAAGTTACAGTGTAACCCGGATATAAGAGACCCGGATATAAGAGAGATTTTATCTGGTCCCAAATTAGAGCCATACTTACCTAAACAAAATAGACCAAACCCGGATATAAGAAAAAACCGGATATAAGAGACTTCTTCTCCTGTCCCGACAGCTCTCTTTTATCCGGGTTACACTGTATAATAAAATCTATTTATTTGAAAAATATATGCTTATGACCAGGGGCGTATCCAGGAGTTTTGAAAGCGGGGGGCCATCAATCAACGCTTTGACTTTTTTTTCTCTTCAGAATTTGCAGATGGTGGGGGGGGCATGGCAGAGTTTATAATGTTTTCATAGGCAAAATAAACATAAATAACTTTAATGGGTCTTTTGACTCTGCTTTGTTTTCGCCAAACCAGCAATATTAGGAGTTAAATTTGTAACTGAAAGCAACAAACAATTCTTCAAGTTGGAATCGGACAGTCGCGACCTTTTCATCAAAAGGATGCAATGCGCCACTTGTAAGCATCTAATGTGCCACTTATGGCGCATGCGCCACAGGTTGGCCATCCTTGAATTAAACCCTAATTTAATACGATCCTACTTAGCATTTAGTGGTTGGCGGGTGCTCATCAAACGGGAATCTTGTCGTACGTGGGAATAGACGCTGAAAATTTCTCGGTTCAATCCATCTTCTAAAATCTCAAATAAACAAAATCTTTGTCTATATGCCGCATCCGTTCAGGACACAGCCGATCATGGCTCTCCAAAACTTCCTAGCACTCGTGGCCCTTTCTGATTTTCTCTGGTTGCTGAGGCTCCTAATCCCCCATTCCGCCATACATTTGCATAAGCTCTCCAGATCGGTGGCTCACCACTTTCATCCTATCTCCCTTGGCCTCAATATGTCCTGTGAGGGTTAAATTTTCCAAGCTCTCCTTCCTCATGATTATTATCATGGAGGATTATTAGGAGGATTTAAGATAATCATAATTAATTAATTCATCGATTCTAGAAGAAACGCCAACAGAATGCATTCTGTTGAGGTTTCTTCTAGATGATGAATTACTTAATTATGATATATATATATATATATATATATATATATATATATATATATATATATATATATATATATATATATATATATATTAGTTCCATTTCATCCTCAAGCGAATTTTGGAGTAACTTTTAAAAGTAAAATTTATGACAATTTACTTAAATAATATTTAAATATAAAAAAAAATTGTAACCTAATATTTTACATACTTATCCTTGATGTGATAATAATTCTACAAACTGTAAGGGATTCTAATTACATTTAATTGTTCTTAAAATAAATATAGTATATTAAAAATTAAAAATTAAAAGTGAAAATATTTCAAATCGTAGTTAAATAAAAAGTATTCTAACCTAAACATCCCCCAAAAATCTTTAAATCTACAAATAGAAAAAAATGTCGTATGAATTTTCGCCGTTAACAATAAAATTTAAAAAAAAATCCAGACGATATGCTTTTAACGGATGTTAGATTTCATTGAAAAATACATCCCTACCCCATACCAAAATGTAGCTAATAACTGATACATTAAAATACAGACATAATGAACACGCAGACACCCCTTGTCTAGTGAAAGTGGATTTATCTGTAACCTTGGAAACATGAATTATGATTTTAGCTGTGTCTTTAAAACCCAGTAATTTTAAAAGTTACTCCAAAATTCGCTTGAGGATGAAATGGAACTAATGTCTTTAATTTAATTACAAAATTAAATTCGGGGCTTTTAGCTTCCATTTTTGAAACATGGTTAGAACTGTGCAGTGAAAAAAAACATATTTTAAATCAATTAATTTATAATATATATATATATATATATATATATATATATATATATATAATTATTTATTTAAAGTATTTATTTAGTAATATATATATATATATATATATATATATATTTAGTAATATATATATATATATATATATATATATATATATATATATATATATATATATATATATATATAAATTACATATCTATAAGTCTGCCCCTGCTATTGGTCCTAATCTGGTGATTCGGCTTCAGTCCCTTTCCAACCGCCGTAAGGTTGCCTCTCTGTGTCTTTTCTATTAATATTTTCATGGCAATTGTTCAGATGAGCTCTTCGCTATGGTAACTACACTCTATGAATTTAAGCGCAGTACTAGACTGGCATCGAGATCTCATCAATTTACATTTGAGCTGGCTAGATGAAGCCGTAAATTCTATGCTAACAGTTTCTTTTCTCACACTTGAACTCCCTTCCGCCTCCAGGCTTTCCAGCCAACATTAATCTTCAAAAAATTAAATGCAATGTCAATCGTTATCTACTGTCCTCCTGATTACTCTTTTCGCTTTCTGCTCATTACTAATGTTTTTGTTCTTAATTCTTCCACATCATGTAACCCCTTGTGTCTTAGTGGCTTTACTGCCTTGCATAGGGTGATACTGATTATCTATCTATCTATCTATCTATCTATCTATCTATCTATATATATATATATATATATATATATATATATATATATAATCGATGGGGTCACCTCGAGGCGATATCATGGTTAGCAAGCTTGTCTCGCTAAAACAATTACGCTTGTAAAATCACTATATAATCGATGGAAAATCTTACATATTTTTCAGTGTGGACATCATTATTTTTTGGACCCATGTTACCTAAGAGAAACATTTACGAATGCTTATCATCATCCAAAATGTTGAACAGCCGAACTTAAATACCAGGAAGCATAGCAGAGAAAAAATATCAACAATGTTGTGGATAAAAATGTGGCTGATTTGAAAATTCAAACCAAAGTCAACGAAGCTGAGCTGCATTAGAGAAAGAAAATCTCTGACTTATACTTAACAAGTAGAGACATGCCGATGGTAAGATGGATAAAATGACATTCTATACTTGTGCAAAATAAAGTTGTAATATCCTTAATATGTGTTTCAAGTGGCACAAGATTAAACATAAAGATAATATAGCTTGATTACAGTAAATCGTCACGGACATTGGCAGGTTTCAAAATAAGAGGCGCAACAACAATATCCAGACCCCATGTTGATACATTATGTATCTTCTTGGGCTTTAAACGGATCTATATTCTCGAATGCGTACTATCGTTGATATAGTGAATAAACTGCTGCAATGCATTACTCTACGCTTATACATGCTGACGCAATACAGGAAGTATTAGATTGGTGCAAAAATAATGACGTAATAATGTCGTTTTTTGACGTTAAAAATACGTCAAAAAACGACATTGTGACGTCATTATTTTTGCACCAACCTAATATTTTAAGTGGGTTAACTGAAAAAGTCAAGCGTCGTCCCATCATGTTCCATACATGTTCAACGGGTGGAACGTTTGGCGATCGTATTGGCCAAGGAAGCTGTCGAACATTTTGTATGGCGTAGTGTTGAGTAGCACAGTATCCTGTTGGTGGGTATTACTCTTCTGGAACAATGCATCGCCTTATGATAGTAAGAATTACAACAGAACGAATTGAACAATGTTCGGAGCGGACACGGTGTTGTTCCATGTTCCCTTCGCAAATACCAAAAATGAGTTAGAGTTGCAACTTATGGCACCCCACGCCATGATGCCAGTGGTTGAGGCTGTGTGTCATGGGCGAATATATTTTGAAAGATGTTACTCCCTCGGCCTAGTCACACAATAACGATAAGAACTTGCATTGTTCGAATTTGATATCCTCACTAAACATTGAATTGCGTCATTCTATCCACCAAGTGAACCACTCATGGCAACACTGGATATGTGAACAACTGTGTTTTAATATTATTGTTCATCTAATACAGGGCCCAAGAACCACTCAAGGTAGAGGATTATTCAATAGAGTTTTTAGAAAGAAGTAATAAGTATGAGGTTATGTAGACTAGATAAAAGTTGAGCCTAAATTTGAAAAAGTTAAGGCCGTGGACATCGGAGAATCATCGTCTTGGCAGTCTATTCAACAATGTAAGTTCTTGGGAAGAAGATGTTTATGTAGAACTTCCTCCTTACTAATGAAATACAAAGGAGATCAGGAGGATTCGACAGTGTATACATGGCATAGCGGGTCCAAGCTGTAAAAATCTGAGCTGGTGGAACTAAGGATTGTAACAAGTCTCTATAGCTATCTACATGGCAAATGTTCAAACGAACTGCATTATTATTGCTATTTCCATGACAAGTGTTAATTAGCGAGGGGCTAACAACGCTTCGTCTGTGGTGAGGGAAATTGTAGGATATAAAATCATTCATCATTCACAAGGTCGTGGAAACATTTTAAACCTTGTCCAACTCTGAAAAGGAATGACTGAGCAGCTTCAACCCAGATATTGGCAGCAATACACCATTTTTGGTCTGGTTTGACTTTTGTAAAATAATGCATACTAAGAGTGAGGTACTTTACGGGGCTGTACAAATGTCCGACCGTTGAGTTTGAGTCCCAATAGACATTCAAGTCAAGGAAACTCACTGAAAGTGTTAAGTGGTAAGTGAAAGGCTGTTTAGAATCATGCGTGCTTGTAGATCTGTTGCAAGTAAACAATTCCCAATTTGTCACAACTAAGGGAACATTTGTTCCAATCTGTGTCGTGGACGCTGTACTGTCTTCCATTACAATGCATCAACATTGGTGAACGACGAGAACCTGATTTACAGGTTTAGGAATAATTCTTTGCCCTTTGCTGCTAACATCGTAACTCCACGGATGTATAACATCCAACATGCCCAATAATTCGCCTAAATGACCAACATCCTTTCAAATTGCGCCTATTGAACAAAAGAAGCACATGTACTTGCTTTGGGCTCTTTCAACAGACTAAACCTTATCGCAGCATGCATCACTATCAAAAGCTCAGATATAAGTGTTACTACATCACAAGATGGCCGAAAACTTTGAAAATTTCATCGGAATATCTAATGCATGCAGACACTGTACCCAGGTCAGAACTGGCAACGCCCTTCAGTCTATTGCAGTTTTATTTTCCGTTAGTATATAAAGTTCTTTTTCTTTGTGCTGTGTCCCTTCAAGACATTGGCGATCATGGCTCTTCGCAACATCCTATATTTTTAGTTCTTCGTAAGGTTTGTCATCTCGACATCCTTCTCAGACTGTTCCATTACACAATCTTGTTAGGTATAGGATTCTCAGTTTCTCTCTGTCCTTCTTGTCTTCAGTATGCCATGTGAGTGTTAAATTCACTAATTTCTTTTTCCTCATAATGCATTCAAGAAATTCCATCTGTCTCTGTTGATTCTAAGTAGACATGTCATTTTTGTTTCGATTTTCTTTAAAACTTCCTCGTTAATCACATGTTCACTCCATGGTATTCTCAGTATCCGAAAATAGAACCACATTTTTGTTACCTCAAGTATCTTCTTCAGCTGTGAGGTGATCTTCCAGCATTCGTTGCATTTATATTACATAGCAGATCAGCGTGCTTTTCTTTGTTTCTAACAAAATTTGCCTGTTTCTTAATACTTTGTTTAATTTTTGGAAGGCATATTTCGCCATTCCAATGCACCTTCGGATTTCGGTGTCACATTTTTCGTCCTCTGTTAAAATATTTCCCAGATATTTACATTCTCGCCCTTGCTTGATTTTGCTAACTTCAATTCGTAGTTCACCTCTTGAAATATTTCTCTAGCTGGCATCTATACATTCTGTGTTCTTGCAATTGATGTTTAGTCCTTTCTTCTCATTTTACTTCTGTCGTTGTCCCTGGAGTTTCTTTTCTGTTTTTGCTATCAACATTGTGTCCCCTAAATATCTTCTGTTGTTGTTGTTGTTATAATAAATCTTCGTAGGACTTCTCGTTCTCTTAATGATCGCCACGAAGTTTTAATCAATTTGGTTAAAAAAAAACAACACAAGCATGGAGGGCTCATATAGAATAAAAATACAATATTTAGATTTGATAAACTTGCTTGAATTAAGACATTCTTATAAATATAACTTCCAGAATATTTTTATTTATTTTGGAACTCATTTCATTTGCACAATTCCTAGTGTTGTGTCCTCGTTAATTGCGACAGACTCTTTTCATTATTCGTAATTGGGTCATAAAATCGCAATGACAAAAAAAAACATTAACCCGGAGTTAATTTGTCATGCTTATGGACTCTCATACTTTCAATTTTTTTCCGATTACCGATTCTAGTTTTCGTTTTGCAAGACCTTTCTCGACTGTTCATATCACATTCTGATAATGATTCATATTTTCATCAGTTTCATATTCTATAATTCTTCACAGTTTCGATATTTTCTCCTTTTAACTCTTGTGGTCTGTTAAAGCGAAAAGAAGAGTCTAAGCATAAACTAAATGAAAACAACGCATGGTCATCAGTAAAAGGTTTGGTTTGGTTTGGTTTACGACATATCAAAACCTCAGTGGGTCATTTAATGCCGACAACTTTTTTTTTCTGGTAATATTTTTCTTTTATCAAAAATCTATTTCTGTTAATATTTTTTTCCTCAAAAATGTATAGCTGGTAATATTTTTTCAAAAATGTATTGCTGATAATAGTTTTTTTTCAAAAACGTATTGCTGGTAATTTTTTTTTCTTAAAAAATTTATTTCTGGTAATAATTTTTTAAAAAGGATTTCTGCTACTAAAACCCATTTTTACACTTTTATATTGATTTACCTCAGTTTCGAGGTTAACTATTTGCCCATAGCTGGGACTCTAACAGGTGCTACCACCCCGGGTCAGGGTGGACCTGGGAACACCAGCAATTAAGAGGAGGTTTCACGCTCCTCAAAGCCTCCTGATCAGAGGCCTCGCTGTTGGACGTAGTTTATCGTCTTACCCAGGACGCAGATTTAGTTTATCGTCATACCCAGGACGGCATCAGTAGAAGAATGAACCCGAAATGCGATTTGCAGGTCGGGGGCACTAAAATCCAGCAGGTGTCGAAGTTTAAATATCTGAGAAGTGTTTTAACAGAGAACGGCAAGTGCGACATCAAGATCCATGGACGTATTGGGATGGCCAAGGACGCTTTCCAAAGGCTGGGCGGAGTATTGCGAAACAAGAGGATTTCTTTGGTAAGAAAGAAAAGAGTACTGAGCTGTTACATGACATCTTTCCTCCTTTACGGTAGCGAATATTGAACGGTCTCTTCAAAGATGAAGAAGAGACTCGAGACGACGGAGATGTGGTTTTACAGAAGGATGCTGAGGATATCATGGACCGAGCGTGTGAGCAACGATGGTCTCCTGGAGAGGATGCAAACAAGGAGGAAGCTTATACTTAACATCGGAAAGAGACAACTGAATTTTCTGGTACACGTAATGAGAAAGGAGGGCCTGGAGAATCTGATACTCACAGGTCGTGCAGAAGGAAAGAGAGACAAGGGAAAGCAACGCATGACATACCTGGCGGGCTTGAACAAGTGGATGAGAGAACGTGGTCTGGGGGAGGTGGCAGAGTGACGAAACTTATTTTGAGCTACAAGGGATGGGATAGGGGGAAGTGGGGAGCCATGATGAAAGGTCTATTAAAAAGAAAACATTCACAGTATAACAGAGTTTTCCTTTGTTTACGATGGCTCTATCTGGTTTCCAAGATTTGATTAGGTAATCTGTATGAAATCAAAATCCCAAAGAATTATAATTTTTAATTCTCTGAGACAATTTCTTATTTATAATATTAGAGTAAAAATCTCATTTATTTGCACAATTCCTAATGGATGATTGTTCTTAACCTTTCATGTGTGCTTTTGTTCATTTTTTTTTATCAAGACCACGAATCCCGTGAGCGATTACGATCGCTGTGACACCACATGTACTGCAGTCGTGGCAATATTGGGTGTATCTACGACAAGATATCTTAATGGAGCCCATCTCTCTTCAGGATGGCTTTTGAATTCAGATTTGTCCTTCTTCTAGATTGATTGACAACCAAGGCTAGGGAATCCAGCTTGTCTTACTATTACTAGCCCGGAATTTGAACCCCGTTCGTCGATTCCGTTTTATGCACTACCCACGTGATTTTTTATACAACTTCACAAATGATTTACTACATTTGTTCTCCTCTCATATTTGACTGTTTTGTCGTGTAAAATTTGAATAAATTATTATTAAATCGCCCTCCTTTTGACATTACGGATGTAAAACTTGAACAGTAGATCTTGCAGTTGGGAGCTAGACGATTTCACCAGGTAGCTGACCGAGAAATGACAGTAGTAACACAATCAGGTCATAAATGTAGTGTTGAACCAGAATAAAGTCTTGGAATCGCAACAGTTTTTTCTGTCCCAACTGGTGGCGCTAATCTTTTTGACCAGAAATCAGAAAAAAGTGTGTACAACTTTAACCTCATACCCAAACCTGTTTACATATTTCAGAAAATGAATTCAAAATGTATATAAAACTCAAAATGATGACACGCGACTATTCCCTGTTAATGACAGTGAGGGTCATGAGTTATGCTACACTACCCCCAAATATCCAGTTAGAACAGCCAATAGACCTGATCATAATGATGCTATGAAGTCTTTTAGATAGGGATGATATTTTGTTTCAACTTAAGGAACATCAAGTAAAAAATTTTGTGTGCTGTGGTCTTCCTTTCTGTTCATCGATATAAATTAAACATTTTTAAAATTTCAGCGTTTTCATTCTGATGAAAACCATTGAGAATTAAGTGTAAAAGCCACGCTTTTAGAAAGTAAAACAAATATGTTCATATCTGTCTATCTTAGTCTGGTTGCATCAATTGATCTTTGTGAATTTATACTTTTTTTATTTGGCGAGTTCTATAGAATTTAATAAATGCAGAGAGGATTTCAGCCTTTCTCCAAATTCCTTATTCCTCTCTTTCCCTCCCCATTCTCTCTCTATTTCCCTTTCACTCTCTTTCTCTCATGTCGTTATTTAAATATATATAGAGAGAAATAATAAGATTGTCCTGCGGAGAACTGCAGTTGAAAGAAACACAGAACTTCGAGCAGAATGTCTGACGCTCAACTTCCCGAGAGCACCTCTCTGGGGCTGCTCGGTCTCACCTTGTCTACTGACCTGAGATGGAACAAATACATTGAGTCAATTGCTTCGTGCACCGCAAGGAAAGTTGCCTCCCTGTGCCGCGCCAGGAAATTTTTCTCCCCGGAATCGATCCTTCAAATCTACAAATCAACCATTTGCCCTTGCATGGAGTATTGCTGCCATATATAGTATGGTGCCCCTACTGTTTGCCTCGGGGTTCTTGACAAGATCCAGAGACGGATATGCAATATAATTGACCCCGATCTGGCATCTCGTCTGCAGTCGCTCTCTCACAGACGCGCCGTCACCTCTCTCTGTCTTTTTTTACAAATACTTTCATGGTAATTGTTCCGATGAACTGCTTTCGCTGGTTCCCAGACTTCGCGAATTCAAGCGTCCTACGAGGATGGCATCCCTCTCTCACCCTTTCACTGTTGAAACTGTTAAATGTAGCCGCCTTTTATACTCCAATAGCTTCATATCTCGCACCTCTCGCCTGTGGAACTCCCTTCCCTATTTCTGTTTCCCTGATAGCTATAATCTCCAACTTTTCAAATGTAATGTCAATCGAATCTCCAGTTGCCTTGATCTATCCACTATCCTTCTCCCCATCCTTTCCTCTTTCATTTCTACCTGCTCTCGCTCCAAATCCTCTATAACCCCTTGCGTGCTAGTGGCTTCCCGACTTGCTAGGAGTGAAATGCTTAAAAAATAAAATAAAATAAAACACTGATCATCAAATATACTTACCAGTAAAAAACAAGAATCAAGAAATGGCTTGTGAATTTTAACATCTCCAAAACGAAACTGATATCTTTTAAGCGTCTCAAAGAACCATTTTTGCTTTAATTATCTCTACCCCTGGTACCATGACGGCATAAATTTAAGTGTACTACCAGATTGGCGGTTATGTCACATCGTTTTACAGATGAAACAGTTAGATGTAACCATAAGTTCTATTGTAAGTTTTTTTTTCTCTCTCAATTCTCACCTTTGTAACTCTCTTCCGGTTTTTTTTTTCTTTCCTGCCACCTACGATCGTCAGAACATTGATCGTCATCGTCTGTCTTCCTGGATTCTGTTTTTTTATTGTCGTTTCTCCTCACTAAAATTTTCTCATTCTCTTTTACGCTTAGTAACCCTTAGCATCTTAAGGGTATTATCGCCTTGCGTGGAATGAAATTATTTTTTGATATCACTATTATTCTCTTCGCCACGTAACGGCTCTTAGTTCCCAGCACCTTTCATATTTTATAATATCTCTTAGTGGTAACTATGAGAGAAGATGATAAGTAAAGTGTGTTCCAATAACTTGGACAGAATTTAAATGTGAATTAAGTTTAAGTGTCTAATGATTTTTTTTTCTTTTTCTTTCAGATTTAACAACTTAAGTCTTTGGCAATTTCAACCATGGAAAGATTAACAATCAAACAACGTATTAAAGTTATCAAATGGACGAAAATGGCTTTATTTATATTCCCAGGTCGCATCATCTCTCGGAAGAGCGAAGTCAGTTGGCCCTCACAATCGTGCGACTTGTCACCTTTAGATTCCTTCCTTTGGGGTCATCTCAAAAGTAAAGTCCCTGCTACCAAGCCAACAATAATTCAACAGTTGAAGGATGAGATAATAAGGCATAGACCATCTAGTGGAGGTGTGCCGCCGAAGCCTTGGCGGACATTTGGGCGATATTATTTTTCACACATAATTTCCATGACTTAAATAACACGATCCAATTAAGAAATAAATAAATTTTCACAAATAACACTGATTTATTTACTACTGACTTTGAGCCGTCTTAATGAAACACCCTTTATTAAGATGAAAGGAGAAAAGCTGTTCGCCTCCATCTTGAAAATAACTGTTTTTAGCTTCCGGTCTACAGTAAAGGATAATTTTTCAAAG
This sequence comes from Acanthosepion lycidas, assembly GCA_963932145.1. NCBI lineage: Eukaryota > Metazoa > Mollusca > Cephalopoda > Sepiida > Sepiidae > Acanthosepion > Acanthosepion lycidas. Next base: position 123,100,444 of record OZ010573.1, read on the forward strand.
TATTTTATAGTTCTTCAATCACGTCTTACAAATTGACTAGAAAAATACGAGAGCCTGTTTTAATGCTCACTTAAAAAATTTGTTCTTAAATATTCTTGTCAGATCAAGACATTCATATGGATGCCATTCATGGCGCCAAATCGTTAAGAAATATCTCAACGGTCTGTTGATTACAACTACTTTCTCAGATCGATGATTTAAAATGGCTTCGAGCGAGTGAAACGTGTAGGTTTTATCGAGGACCACTCTTCTTCGAACCTCGTGCACTGGCGCTACAGAATCACTAACAAAGAACTGTGCCACATAACAGAAACCATATCACTTGAGAGAACTTTCAACGGCAGCAACAATTAAAATGGATGGCACGTGAAAGTCGAAGAGAGAATAAGCATATAATCAAGATGTTGACGTTCCACACTACCCCAAACAAAACGCTGGGAAGGAAACATCCATCTATAGTAGAAAGAGCTAAAACCATTTGGAATTGAGAAACTTATTTTCATGAAAAATTGTATTTATAGAAAGATTTTATAAATTTCAACCAGCACGGTCAATAAATGTCGACTGTTTCGTTACAAGAAAACTGCTGATATTATTTAACATAATGTGTTACTTAACATAACATATATTTTAATAGAAAGAACTGAAGCATAGTCAGGTCCTGACAGTGAATGATAAACGTTGATTTTTTTTTCTAGGCAATCTATATAAATTCATTTATTTATTTTAAGCACGGCTTTAATCGATTTTGAAGGGATGTATCTGCGATTATCGAGATTAAATAAATGGTGATATTAAGTCTGTTATAAATAAGCGAACTATCCGTATTATGTAACACGTGAGTGTAAACAACACGTCGACGGACTCAGACAGATTTACAGATGCGAACACAAAATACAATAACTAAACATAAAGATCGATTGAAGCGAACAGATTAAGATTGATTGATAGAGATGCCAACAGACCAAGGAAGATCAACAGATACGAAGAATATCGGAATACATGCAATGTGACTGAGATGGAAGATAGACTGAGAGAAAATTATTGATTTGTAAAGAATGGGACATAGATATTTACGGAACTCAGTTTAGAATTAGACTCAGACAAATAGTGGGGTTAGGGAGGTTGTGTCCCGATGGCTTCCAAGAATAGAACACTTGCCTGCCTGCTTTGAAAATCAACATTAAAAAATCCTGGCCTTCAGCTCAAACACTGTCATAAGATAAAGAATTAGCAAGCTTCATATCTTCTTTGGTTTAATTAACTCCTACTAAGCTAGAATGTTGAAACTATTTAACCTATAGTGCTTTCTATCCAATTATTGGAGAGGGGTTACCTAAAATTTTAAATCTACCAGTCCTTAGATTAACCATTAGCCAGGAAGGTAGATTAGGCGAAAAAAAGCAAAAAGATGTAAGGAAACTTTATAGTCATGGGTTAATTTCATTCTTCTTCTTCTTTTATTATTATTATTATTATTATTATTATTATTATTAAACATATGAGAAAGACCTACCGGAAGAGAAATTCCTTCTGGCCTTAAACGAGCTAGTGAATTAATTTTGAAAAAACGCACGCAATCTCCGAACTTTTGCCCTATACTATATCTATCTATCTATCATATCTCTACACACGAACGAACACACACACACATACATATATATATATATACCAACTTAACACAACTTAAAACTACATTTTTATCATATATAACTATATAACTTTATGTTACTATATATATATATATATATATATATATATATATATATATATATATATATATATATATATATTAGGTTGGTGCGAAAATAATTTCGTTTTCTAACATATGTTACTATGTGAGAAAACGAAATTATTTTTGCACCAACCTAATATATATATATGAAAATTTCTCAGAGTTAACCTGTAGAAAAGACAATATTTATAAATACAAATGACAATAGGAAAACTGTAGTTATTGCTGACGCGTTTCGTCCAATGTGGACTTTTATGGAAAAGTCCACATTGGATGAAACGCGTCAGCAATAACTACAGTTTTCCTATTGTCATTTATATTTATAAATATATGTTTTATCATATATATATATATATATATATATATATATATATATATATATAGGGGTTGTATATAATATCAACCAGTTAAGTGACAAATCTTATATTTTTATTAATCCTACATATATATATATATATATATATATATATAAGTTCTGTGTTACGCGTTTCATCTTTTAAGACTTCTTCAGGTTAATGTGGCAGAGAAGAAATACAATTTTATATTGAGAAACGTTGAAGCTACAGGGACGCTTTTCATTGAATTAAATTTAATTTTTTAGATAAAGTATTTCAAAGTTTTAAAAGTACTTAAGTATTTAAAGCTAAGTGTCCCTCTACAGCTTGTAGACTCTAGGCATTAATCCAACAGAAAACTTGTCGTTCACCAGTAAAAAGTTATACAGTAGCTCTCAAAAAGTTCACAAAAGAAAAAAACTTTTCAGATATCCTCAATTTTTTACCATTTAACCCCAAGCAAGGTAATAAAGCCACTAAGCCGCAATATGTTACTGATATTGATAGAAAACAAGAAGACTTTAGTGAGGTGAACGGACAATGAAAGAACAGGGTTCAGCAAGATAGAAGATGTCGATTGATGCTGCATTTATATTTTTGAAGATTGTAGGTGACAGAGAAGGCAGAAACCGGAAGAGAGATGCACACACGTAAAGTTCGAGAAAAGAAACTTTTTAAAATAGAACTTTACGGTTACATCTAGCTATTTAAACAGTAAAACGATACAACGTAGTTGTTAATCTATTAATACATCTATTAATTAATCTATTAATACATCTATTAATTAATCTATTAATTAATCTATTAATTCATGTGTTCGAGGTGTCAACGTCGAAACGTCATTTGAACAATTACCATGAAAGTTTACAGAAATGAGGTAGGGAAATCACGTCTGGTTGGTGGGAAGGACGAGTTGTCAGGTCAGTACCAATACATAACAGATCCTTCTTTGGATTTTGTCGAGAACCTCGAGATATATAGAAGCTTTGCTCTATCTCTCTCTCTCTCTCTCTCTATATATATATATATATATATATATATATATATATATATAATATATATATATATACATATATATATATCAGTCTGTTTATATCTATTTATCTATCTATCTACATATATATATATATATATATATATATATATATATATATATATATATATATCACTTTGTTCACATCTATCTATTTCAATTTGTTCTATATATCAATCTCTCTCTATATATATTTCAGTCTGTTTATATTTATCTATCTATCTATCTATCTATCTATTTCAGTTTATTCATATCTATGTATCTATTTCAGTCTGTTTATATCTATTTCAGTTTGTTCATATATATATATATATATATATATATATATATATATATATATATATATATATCATCTCTCTCTCTCTAGCAGGCACCTAACAATAACGAATTATCATTTGGAAATATTTAATATCAGCCGTAAAGAAAGAAAGAAAGAAAGAAAGAAAGAAAATCTGTTGTAAAACGACGCATCGTTAATCAAGCGCAACGTGCTCGCATGAAGAATAGTCGAAGATAAGCTGAAATTTTATCTCATAACTTATTAAGGGAGGGTAGAATGTAAGCAACCAAGCTGATGTGATGACCCCCAGGCTTTTAAAAGGACCAATGAAGAAGACAACCATATTGATAAGAGAAAATCCTAGCTTTATTCGCTCGCATTCTCTGGGTTGGCATTCTTTATCTTTTTTGCTTCTGATTGTTGTTTGTCGATAGAGAAAATCAGGGAATATAGTACCAAAGAGAAAATAGTCATATCTCTAGATTCCTACTTGCCCTGGGCCGTCCTTCTGACCAGGCGTCCAAAAGCGGGTGGCTGCCATCATAGTTCTCCTTGAAACAGGACTCGTCAAAAAGCTGAAATGGTTCCCTGCGGAATGCTAGAACGAAATGAAGAAAGGATTTGTTTAACCTTTATATTTACGCGCCTCTGATCAAGGTTTTTCACTTTTTCGTTGTCGATTTTTCCCCCCCAGAATTCTCCAAGTATTTCTTCAGATTCTGATATTGTGCTTTTGCTTCAATATCAGTAACATCCAATAATTTCTGAATGAAAAGCAAAATGAAAATTGTCTCAGGTGGCGAAAGTAAAGAGCATAAAGAAAAATAGCAACCTGTTTGTCAAAATGACATAGAAAACAATTTCCTTTTATTTATTGTTTCGTTCTTTCCTCGTTTTCTTCTTTCTTTTTATCTGTATAAGATAGTCTCTTCATTTCACTCCAAATGTAATTCTTCTGTTGCATAAAAAGCCTTTTGTAAGCACAAGGAAATTCTCGGAAAAGTCCGTTTGATTCTGCTGTTTTGATTTCATTTACGTCCATCTACCGATTGTCAATTTTTCTTTTTTTTTTACGTATATTTATTTTAGACGTATATTTATTTTGGGAATATTTTTTCCTTTGACGATTATTTTTTTTTTATTATTCATTTATTTTCTTTACCTTTCATTTTCCATGTGTTTCTTTTTTAGCTTCATTATTATTATTATTATTATTATTATTATTATTATTATTATTATTATTATTATTATTCCTTTAATTTTCCTTCCGTTTTAGCTACCTCTATGTCTCTAAAATCAGCTTCTTCTTTCCCAGCGTCTCTTTATCTCTTTTATTCTCTCTATTTCCCTCTTTCTATCTTTTAACCCTCTCTCTTAAACTCAATGTATATAACACATCTTCACTCCTCTCTTGTCATTATTATTCTTTCACTAAATTTACTTATCGATCACACTGTTTAATTTTCACATTTTCCATCTCTCTCTCTCTCTCTCTCTCTTTCTATCTATCTATCTATTTATCTATCTATACTTTATCCACTCTTTCTTTGTCTTTCTTACCGTTTTAATTTTCAACTTTCGTTCTCTTCTTCCTCTCATAATCATTTTTATTTCTCTTCTCTTTTTTTCCATAATTCTGAATCGTGGCTTATCGAAAGAGCCATATTCATTTAATCTTATCGCATCATCGTATCGATGGATTGATTCTCCGCTTCCTCCAACAACAACTGTGAATTGGAGATTTTGGCGGAAATAGAGGCAAAGATGTTAATTATAAAGTCATCGTCAGTTTGGGGTCCCCCCACACATAATTCATTTTTCACAAAGGGAGATAACTTAAAATAGGAAACAAGGCATTCAGACGAAAATGAGGCCACGCGTCGAGTGGCTAAAAGTCAAAGAAGAAATGACAGCAGGCGTCGACCTTAAAGAGATCATTACTTGTCAGTGTGTCTTTCTTTGTATGTGGATGGGTCGTGGAGATTGTTCGTGCGAATCTATGTAAATATATGCATCCAATCTGTGCGCATGAGATAGCACTTTTTCGCGCGTGTGTATGAGTGCGTGTGTGAAAGAGCGTTGGTATAGGCTTATAGGTATTCAATATATTGAATCAAATCGGACAGAATGCATTGCATATTGTATAATATATGTACTTTTGTCGTATATGTGCTTCTGTTAAAGTGCATGCAAGTGTACACGCACGCGCACACACACATATATGTGTGTCTCTGTGTGTGCGGTATTATTTAGTATTTGTGTATGCGTGTACGTGTCTCACTAGTATGCACACACGCACGCGCAGATCCGTTAAAGGAATAGCGAAACATAGTCTGAAGATTGTTTGATGCTCGAAATTGACATTCATTCACGGTTTCTAAATAGAACTTTCCTTCCAGCCAAATATAAACGCTCTATCGTTCATACTGAACGCTCTTTCGCGATAAATATAGCAAGTTTTAAGCAACACACATATACATACAAACACACACGCACACACATATATGTATATATTTAGGAAAATCTATGACAAAGTGAAAAATATGTGATGTGTTTCGTCCTTTCGGTCTTCATCCGATTAAATTGATGTTTACGTTGATGCGTTTACGTAGTGAGTCTGACCGTAGTGTTTTTTCCACTTTGTCATAGATTTCCCTAAAATTTATACAAAAGTATATATCGTTTTCTCATATAAATATATATATGTACATATATATGTGTGTGTGTGTGTATGTGTGTGTGTGAGAGAGGAGGAGTAGTGGATAGCGGCTCGGAATGAGGAATCGGAAAGCCAAGTATGAATTCCAGTCGAATCCATTACATTCACTTACATCCTAATACCCTTGGGAAACGTATGAATCCTTTTCTTCTCCCTCCAGCTATGGGTAAATATCAAGTGGCTTGACGATTGCAGATTGCATATAGCATGAAACAGACTGTCGCCTCTAAGTGTTGACTTCTATGTTCACTTTTATATTTACACACGCTCTATCTCTGATATTGAGCACTTTATTCCATAAATATAGCACACCTTAAGACTATATTTCTTTATATATATACATATATATATATATATATATATATATATATATATATATGTGTGTGTGTGTGTGTGCGTGTGTGTGTGTGTGCGCGTGTGGGATATATATATATATATATATATATATATAATAAAAAGGCATAAACACTAGTACTAGTTTTAAGACTTTTTATTATATCCTTACTCTGTCCTGAACATTGAGTTCTACCTGGATTCTATCCTCTTGGAACTTTTTTACACGCATATATATATATATATATATGTATGTGTATGTACGTTTGTATATATATATTTGTGTGTTTTAGATATATGTACATATATTAACCACTAATATTATCAATATATATATATATATATATATATATAGTTTCCGAAGCAAAAAAGAACATGAGGATACAAAGTGAAAAAGCTGGTAAAGGACGCGTTTTTCCGACGTCTGTTGGGCTCGGTTTCTTCAGATTAGAATAAAAGAAAAAACTTTGGGCAAGAAAAATTCGTTGGGATTTTTGAGGATGAGAGGCTCAATAAATTAAATTACCTTACCGGAAGGTGTTTTTGTTTAAAATAAAGTATAATATTTATTTTTTAAAAATCCACATTATAGCGAAAATATACACTTTTTTTTTTCGTTGGAACAACTATAATCTCCCTTATTATTGTGAGACCGTAACATACCTACAGCATGGACTCTTCCAGGACTATATAAAGTATGCGACATAACACTCTAAGAGAGAAGAAGAAGAGGAGGAGAGAGAGTATTCTAATACCGTAGTAACAGCCGCGTACGACTACCAATATTGGACACTAGCACATAGTAAGCTCCGCTTACACTTACACTATCTTTGTAACCTTTTGTTTAATATATCTTTCTTACCTCTAATTCGTGTTCCGTGTTTTTCTTCCGTGGTCCCGACTTTGGCCCCACATCAGTGGCGATGGAGAATTCGAGAAACGCACTCACGCCAAAACCTCAATACCTTACCAGTCCCACATCTGTGTCGATGAAGAATTCGAGAAACGCATTCACGTCGAAAACCGCAATACCTTGCCAGTCCCACATCAGTGGCGATAGAAAGATTCGAGAATTTCGTTCTCACCATATCAATAGTGACAGAGTACTCGAAAAATACACAGAAACTCCACGCGTTCCCACAGCAGTGTTGAACGAGAAATTAAGCTGGTATGACTACATTAGCCATTTAAACGCAACACCCAGTCTACATATAAAAAAATATATATATATATATTCCGATACCAAACAGCAGTGACGAACTAGCGATTCGACATGTACGGAATATTAAAGTCTGTCCAAATAACATTACGAGGACGATTTCTTACACACCCACACACACACAAAAAAAACAGTTTGTTCATAAAACAAACTGACAACACAAGAGCCGAAGTACTATTTACGACTCAAGTTTTCGAAAAAAACTATCTAAAAATTTTTTATGTAACTGAGTTGAAATCGTGCATAAAATTATTCTACCCTCAAATTCACTGAGGCGAGTTTTCTCTTTTTGTACCTCTATAAAAAAAAATACATAAGTGTGGTGAAAATTGATACAATTACGTTAAAATTAACGGAACTACGGAATCGCAAAAAAGCTAAACACATAATTAGTTTAGTTTAACTAATTGTCTGTCATATTTTTTTTGTGTGTGTGTAAAAGTAAAAAAAAAATCTATCAAGATTTTTTGTGTACCTCCCGTTGGTACACGGGTTTCAAAGCAACAAAAAATCGCTGTCATTTTTGTTTGTCTAAATATGGAAGATTTTCAAAAAGTAATTTTCCTAATGCTAAAAGTCAATTTGGATCAGCAACAAAAATCAGAAGAAAGACAACAACAACTATTTTTGGAATTACATAAACAACAAATGGAATTCCAACAAATTACGCTTCAGAATGCTGAACTACAACAGAAACAACTTAAAGAATTACTCGTAAATGCATTAAAAGGCTCAAACTCTGAAAAAGATACGATATTCTCCTAGAGTATAATCTACAATTCAATGGAAACCTTTGAATACGTACCAGAGAACGACAAAATGTTCGAGGCGTTTTACAGGCGCTACGAAGATATTTTTAACGTAAACTGTGAACAATGGCCCAGTAAAAAAAAAAGGTACGTCTACTATTGAGAAAACTGGGAACTACAGAACATAGTCGGTTCGTAGACTTCATACTACCCAAGAAAACCACTGACTTGGATTTTTCAGAGACTATTAACCTCCTATCGGAACTATTCGGGCCTAACATAACCTTGTTCCACAAACGTTGGAAATGCCTGAACAGAGTCAAAGACAAACAGCAAGATTTTCTAACGTTTGCAGCATCGGTAAACAAGCTCTGTAATGATTTTAAACTAGCCGAACTGACTGCCGATGATTTCAAGTGCTTAATTTTCGAACAAGATCTAGTATCAGCAGAAGACGCCGAAGTCAGACGACGGGTACTGACCAAGCTTGAGAACGAACAAAGATTGACTCTCCAAAAACTGACAGAGGACTGTCAAAGAGTAATATCTGTAAAGTGTGACTCAAACACTATCGAGGAATCAGGGGTGGCTCAAATTAATAAAATTAGAAGCAAGTCTACCTCCTATTCCCCTCAAAAAGACAAAAGGCAAATCTCATATCCTAAATTCCGCAGTAACCAAAACCCAAATAGGTTAAAGAAACCGCCCGGACCATGTTACCATTGTGGTAAATGGCATTGGATGAAATTCTGTCCAGTTAAGAACAAAAAATATTGCAAAAATTGCAATAAAAGTCGGCATACTTTAACTCGGTGCTGGTACGCCAACAGAACGAGAAAACCCAAAAATAAAATGTGAAGGACGGTGCACAACCGGTATTCAAAAAGAAACGGAATGTCCCTTTCACTACTCTACAGCAAATCAACAAAGAGTTAGATAGACTCGAACAAGCAGGTATTCTGTCAAAAAGAGATTTCAGCGAGTGGGAAGCACCTATGTTCTACGTAAAAAAAGAAGTCCAATCAAATACGAATATGCGCAGATTTTTCCACAGGGTTAAACGATGCCTTCCAAAATCACCACTATCCTCTCCCAAGCCCTGAAGAAATTTTCAATAAACTCAATGGTGGAAAATTTTTTTCTAAAATCGACCTCTCGGACGCATACATTCAGATAGAGGTGGAGGAAGAAAGTTCCAAATTGCTCTGCATAAACACCCATAGAGTGTTGTACAAATACAACAGACTTGCTTTTGGAGTAAAGGTTGCGCCTGCAATTTTCCAGCAGGTCATGGACGCCATGCTGGGCAATCTTGACTACGCAACAGCCTATTTGGATGATATACTGGTTAATAGTAAAACTACGGCAGAGCACCGGAACCATATAATAAACGTATTCGAAAAGATAAAAGAATACGGATTTAAGGTTAAGGAGGCAAAGTGTGACTTTTTCTTACCAGAGATTAAATACTTAGGGCACGTCATAAATAAAGACGGTCGTCGGCCGGATCCAGAAAGAGCCAACGCGATCAGAAACATGCCGGCTCCAGATAACGTTCAAGCGTTACAAAGCTTCCTCGGCCTAGCTAATTTTTACCAAGGGTTCATTAAGAACATGCAAAATTTGAGAGGGTCTCTCAACCAACTCTTAAAAAAGGACAAACCATGGTCATAGACCACGGAATGCCAAGACGCATTCGAGAAGATCAAGAAAACTCTTACTTCAGACATCTCCCTCACCCATTACGACCCTAGTCTCGACATCATAGTCGCAAGTGATGCAAGCTCGTACGGCATTAGTGCTTGCATTCTGCATAAACTGCCAGATGGTTCGCGAAAAGCTGTGGCTCACGCATCAAGATCTCTACTTCCAGCTGAGAAACAATATTCCCAAATGGAGAAAGAGGCTCTAGGGTTAATATTCGCTGTGACAAAGTTTCACAGATATCTACATGGTTGACGGTTCATACTGCAGACGGACCATAAACCTCTAATTACAATTTTTAGTTCTAAAAAAGATCTGCCAGTCTATACTGAAAATAGACTACTTCGTTGGGGAACGATTCTCTTAAACTATAATTTCAAGATAGAGTTCCTAACATCCCAAAATATTTGCCAAATATTTTATCGCGACTCATTCCAAAAAATACAGAAGTCTTTGAAGACTCCATCATTCTCTAAGGACAAATTGTGAAATCAAAAACATGATCGCGAGTACCATAAGAGAGCTCCCAGTTACTTTGGCCGACATAAAAAGGGAGTCTCGAGAGGATGTTGCAAAATTCGCAACAACGACCCCAATGTACCTGAAGTTTTCTCCCTCTGCGATGATGTCCTACTATACAATGACCGTGTAGTGATTCCAAACAGCCTACAAAGAAAAATCCTCAGGGATTTTTACATGGGACATCCGGGGAAGAACCGCACGAAAAGCCTCATGTGCTGCTATGTTTATTGGTCAAACATGAACAAGGACATAGCAGACATGATAGAATCATGCAAAGGATGCGCGCTTGCAGCAAAAGCTCCAACCACGACGTGCAAACCATGGCCAAGCACAGACCATCCATGGCAAAGAATTCATGTCGATTTTGCAGGGCCTATAGACAACATGTACTACCTCATTGTTGCGGATAGCCACTCAAAATGGCCTGAGGTCCTTCAATGCAAAAGACCAACCACAAACTGCACGATCGGATTTCTACACGAGCTATTCGCGCGTTTTGGCGTGGTAGATTGTGTAGTTACAGATAATGGCACTCAATTCACATCAAGAGAATTTAGACACTTCTGCAAGTCATATCAGGTGGACCACATTACAACGCCTCAGTACCACCCTAGGTCGAATGGCCAGGCCGAAAGGTTCGTGGACACTCTAAAAAGGGCTTTAAAAAAAGGCACTAGGCACACCGACAGATAAAGCATTGCAACAGTTTCTGCAGGTGTATCGGATAACCCCTAATCCGAAGACGCCTATGGGAAGCTCGCCTGCAGAAACAATGTTCGCAAGGAAAATCAAGTCTGTCTTCGACAAACTTATTCCACGGCAAGCAAAGTTTAAAAAAAACCGTATCACCTCATAAGAAATATTTCAATCCTGACGATAAAGTCTTTTTCAAGGCTTACAAAAACAACATAACATTCTGGGAAGTAGGCACCATAAAACAAAGAATTGGCGAACTGGTCTATATTGTCCAAGGGCCGAAAAACACTCACAAACGCCATTGGAACCAGCCCAGAAAATGCCGTTTGAAGGAATCGGAGGAAATAGCTGTGAAGAGCCGATCGATGTAATTTTCGATCACTTCGATCTCGACACGCCCCAAGTCTCTCCTGAAGTGCAACGCTCAGGAAGGAAAAGGAAATTTACTCAACCGGTCGACCTAAATCCCAAGAGAAAAAAGTATTAACAGTTTTATGGGTTTTTTTTTTCTCCTTTTCGAAAAGAGAAAACAAAAAAGAAAACTCTTGGAAGGGGGGTATTGTGAGACCGTAACATACCTACAACATGGATTCTTCCAGGACTATATAAAGTATCCGACATAACACTCTAAGAGAGAAGAAGAAGAGGAGGAGAGAGAGTATTCCAATACCGTAGTATCAACCGCGTACGACTACCAATATTGGACACTAGCACATAGTAAGCTTCGCTTACACTTACACTATCTTTGTAACCTTTTGTTTAATATATCTTTCTTACCTCTAATCCGTGTTCCGTGTTTTCCTTCCGTGGTCCCGACTTTGGCCCCACATCACATGTATGGTCTTGGTCTTAATTTTATTGTTAAGAACTGCCAGATTAGCGCACTTTCAATGCATTTTCTTCTGAGTGAATCCTTTTCTCTCAGACTATCATTTATTAAGTTGAAATTGTGGTCATATTTATTACGGTAAACCATCACTACGTTTAACGTGTTCTTATGCAACATAGTTCTGTGATGGCCATATAGTCTTTTTGGGACGTTTCTGGATGTTTCGGCGTTGTACATCATTGTGCATTGTGTACAATCTATTCTGTATATTCCTACCACTATCCTGTTGTTCTTGCTATCTCGTCTGGTGCTAACTATATCTCTTATTGTTTGTTATTCATCAGCACTATCTCAAAAACAATTTCCTCGTTGATCACATGCTAAAACGAGGAAGCCTTAAGGAAAGTAAGAACAAGCAATTGGGAAAATAAAAACAGAAAGCAATAGCAGAAATTTCTAGGACACATAGGAGGACTAATATTACGAGTCAATTCAGTACTCTTTTCTTTGCCAATGTTTTCTTTTTCTTATTGCTTTTCTTTGCTTTTGGAAGGCATCTTTCTCTCTCTCAATGCACCTCCGGATTTCAGTCTCATACTTTCCGCACTCTGTCGAAACATTTCCATTATTCTCTCCCTCTCTCTGTTTATATATTTATATTTATATATATATATATAGTCAAACCTAGAGAGCCAGACAAACCTACCAAGGTTTCACCTAAGCGGATCGTCAGGCCCTGACGATCTGCTTAGGTGAAACCTTGGTAGGTTTTGTCTGGTTCTTTAGGTTTGACTAGATCTGCTCTACTTTTGTATTGAGCACTTTTAGTTGATTACTCGTATCCTCGTATCGGGTTTTTTTTTCTTTGGGCTTTGGGCCTGTATGCTGTACGATTATTTTCGACAGATGTTCATGTTCATAGCTCTTTCTTTTTTTAAAACATTTTTTCCTTCGAGATTGATTTGATCATTAGCAAATCAAGAAACCAAAGGTTTTCCGAGACCAGTGTAGTTACCTCTCTCTCTCTCTCTCTCTCTCTCTCTATATATATATATATATATATATATATATATATATATATATATATATATATATCCAAGTATAGGATTGGTGTATACGGAATAAATTCAAATAATCAACAAATACTATTCTTAAAAGAGTGCTCAATACAGAGTAGAGTAATAATCATTTATTCGAAAACTATAACATAAAAATGTTATAAAATCACTACAAAACTAGCCATTTTGTTTCAACACTTCTGGTGTCTTATCAAGTGATGGTGTTGAATGTAGAATAAAGGGTTTTAAAAGGTTCAAATCGATCAAACATCCCTTGCTAGGTAAAACGCTGTTACATAAGCTGGAATGACCAATCAAAATACAAATATACGAGAATTCAAAAAACTTGACAACGAACTTTGGTTATAATAATTATATTAGGGTTAGACTAAAGTAGAATTCATTCTAACTAATAAATATTGAATTATACTATAAAATTCAAAATTCAAAATTACCCGTTTTAAATTTTAAATTTAATCTAAATTAAGTTTAAAATTATAAAATTATTTAAGGAAGAAACTGAAGAAAAAAATACGTTTTTTTATTTATTTTGTTGAAATTAAGTTGGAATAAACGTTAAGATTTAATGCTGCTCTGAAGTCCGTTACAACTTAGATACATTTGAATGGACGATATGGGTTAGGGACAGAGAAATGTTACAAAAGACAATACATACACGATCAGATTATAATACACAATTACGCAGACATATTTAGATATATAAACACGCAAAAAAGCGACGAGACAGGAAATATGTCCCCGGTCTTTAAAAAAAAAATGCTCGCGTGTGTGTGTGTGTGTGTGTGTGTGTGTGTGTGTGTGTGTGTGTGTGTGTGCATTTCTAAAATCTTTTCAATATTCATTTTGTGTCAAGTGTTAATTTAAAAATAGAATACTAATGTCATTAGGATGCGTTAAAAGTGTTTGGGTTATTAATTTGCCAGATATTTAAATTTTTGCGCTTTGGTATCCCCAATTTGTAATTTACATGTCCTTTTGCTGAAGACCATGCATTCTGTTTTCCTGCAATTAATGTTTTGTACTTTCATCTCGATTCCCTTCACTGCCTTCTGTCGGGGTCCTTGTGGTTTACTTTCTGTATCTGCTATCAATACTGTCATCTGTATATGTTGTTAAGATTGTGGCTACCAATAATGAATTCTGGTAGGGTTTCTGATTCACTCAGAATTGCCTCACTGTATAAGGTTGAATAAGTCCGGTGAGAAGACCCATCCTTGTCATATACCCCTTTTTATTTATGTATATTTACTGAATTCCTTTTCTATCCGCATGCATGAGGTTTGTTTCCAATTTAGCTTCTGTATTATTCAAATATCCTTCCCAAATATGTCAAGGGTACCGAGAAGTTCCGACAGATCTTTGTAACGTACTTTATCAAAAGCTTTCGTATAATCTATAAAACATAGGTATATATCCCTCTGATTTTTATTGCTCTTTCTAATATTTGAGCATAAATATCGTAATCATTACTTAAAATACTGAAAAAAATAATAAAAATGAAAAAATAATAATGAAACGTTGTAAATCTGGTGATAAATAACAATAGTTAAAATGCTTCATCTAAAGATTAAAAAGAAACAGTAATAAGACAATAATGCTTACAGATTTGCATCCCGTTTATTCTTTGTATTCGAAGCTTCTGTGGTCAAAATGGTTAAGTCGACGTCCATTATTTGACAAAAATTCGCGTCGGTAATTTTATTTTGCTACCATGTTGAAATGAGTATCAACCCAGAGTATTGTTTGGGAGTATTTTTTCTTCTATGTACTGTATCCCTTCAGGACGTAGGTGATCATGGCTCTCCACAATTTCCTGTCCTGTAGCTCTTAATAAATTTTGCCTTTCTATATTTCTCCTAAGCATTGTTCCGCCATTCATTTACTTAAGCTCACTATGTTATGCGTTGTTTTTCCCCTGTCCATCTTGCTATCAATCTGTCTTGTTAGTATCAGATTTTCCAAGCCCTCTTTCCTCATTATGTGACCTAGAAATTTCAAGTGTTTCTTTCTGATGAATAAGCTTCTTTTTTGTTTCTGTCCGTCGTTGCTTACATGTTCAGTTCACGGTATCCTCATCATCCTTCTGTAGAACCACATTTCTATTACTGCAAGTCTCTTCTTCATCATGAAGCTCTCATGCATTACTTTGTCGTACTGATCTCCATGACCAGCTTGACATCCTTTAGACCCAGTCTTTTTTTTTACTTCCTATTTTTGCTTTCTTTTTTCTTTTTTTTCCTTTTTTTTTTTTTTTTTTTTACAGTAATGGTAGACAAGGAAAAAAAACTACAAGAATTCCTATGCAAGACCCTAAAGGAAAAGAAGAAAAAAGGACTAGCCGTTAATTGGAAGAAAACATAATGTATGATTGTTAGCAACAGAAACAGCGCAAGATGTGAGCTACAAATTGAAGACGTCAGAATCAAGCCATTATAGTTAATTTAACTATTTGTTACTCTAAAAGACTTCGGAAAATATGACACCGAAATCCGAAAACAAGTTGGAATAGTAAAACATACATCCCCAAAACTAAGCACAGTATTATGAAACAAGAAAGTTTAATTAGAAGCACATAAAAATGCTGAATTACTGTATAAAATCAATCCTCCCATATGACAGAGAATGCTGAACAATTTCCTCGCAGATGAAGAGGAGACTTTAGGCAACAGTGTAATTCTACAATAGAACGCAGAAAATACCATAGCCGAATTATGTGAGCAATGAGGAAGTTTTATAGAAAATGTATTCAAAAGGTATACTTATAACCAGAAAGAGAAGAATTAGGAAATGACCGTCAAAATATAACGAGGAAAGAAGGTTTGGAGAATATAACACTACATGATATATTGAAGGCAAAGAATGAGAACAATAAGTAACCTATCTAAGGAGCTTGTGTAAATGAATAGCAGAAAAGTCTTTGGGATAAATAGCAACGGGACAAGCACTACTTAGAACTACAAATAATAGGAAGTTGTGGAAAGCCACGATCACACACGTCCTGAAGGAACATAGAACATAAAATAAGTAGAATATACACTGAAAGTAGTAATAAAATAATAGATAAAACACTTCATTTGAAAAATAAAAAGATTTAGTACTGTTGTTGGTAAATCAGAGTTCACAGTTCCTAAAGAGAATGCGTAGATAGATACTTATTGTCTGGTACAAGACTACAGTATTTGAGTACTTAAAGGAAAATCGAACTCATTAGCCTTGGCCTATGAGATTAGTTTGCTAACCGTTACGCCACGACAGGTATTCTGATGAAAATTGCAGACGTTTGATGTCTGTGTCTATGTGTATGCATTGTAATGCTCTGAGCTTTCTCATATGCCTCTCTGCTTGCGTGAGAATCCGTGCCTGTGCGTGCGTACGACTCGGCCTAATGAGATTGTCCGCGACTCTAAAAATTTTTAAACAAACTGCTGGAAGGTATAAGAGCCTGGCACAGCTCAAAACTACGCCATTTGCAAAGAACTTCGCCTCCGGTCTTCAACTGATCGAAAGGCAAACAAATCTGCGTTCGTTAATCAGCGCTGATTTCGTCACGTGATCGCGGGGAAGAACTAAAACTTCTTTCGGCCATTTTTTTTTTTTTTTTTTTTAATTACTGCCAGCGTTGAACGGCTGATTATTTTTGTGCTGAGAAAATCTCTCAGAATACTTCACGCTAATCGTGAAGAACTGTTTTTCATTGTTTTTGTTTTTTCGTGTGATTTTTTTTTTTTTTTTGTTTTTCTTTGTTTTTTTTTATGGTGCTGCTTTATTTTATATTATACTAAAATCGATTCTCTTTTATTTTGGCAAATTAATAGTACAAACACTTTTTATCGCACCCCTAAGTGACATTTTAGTCTTCTATTTTTTTAAATTAACAATTGACACAAAAGAAACATTGAAAAGATTTTACAAATGCGCACACGCACACGCAAGCATATATATATATATATATATATATATATATATATATATATATATATATATAAAGAGAGAGAGAGAGAGAGAGAATAATGGTTAATAACCTGAACTCACTGATTGCTGAGTCGGGTGTTTGATTCTAAGAGTTCCACACTGGTGACCTTTCATTTCTCATGTGCACAACGTAGGCCATCAAGGCTCTCCACAATTTTCTATCTGTTGTGCCTCTTAACAATGACTGTCTTCTTACTTATCCACCTGATTCCCTATTTTGTCATTCAAGCACACAATCTCTTTAGGGAGAATACTTGCTGCACCTTTTGCCTTCAATATGTCCTGTGGGTCTCAACTTTTCTAAGCATTCTTTTCTTAGATGTCCGAGGAACTTCAATTGTCTCTTTCTGATTCGACATATAAGCGCTCTTTTTGTTTCCATTTTGCTTAGAACTTCCACGTTGCTCACATATTTCATCCATGGTATTCTCAGCATACTTCTGTAGAACCATATATCTGTCTATATTTCTGAGATGACGAGATTCTATATGGAGATGGAATTTTCTAATGATTTTGTTTATTGTAATTTGTTTCTCCGAGAATGAACTAATTTTCACCACAAGCTTGTTGAATGTTTGTCTGAATATCTCCTTGTAAATTTCAAAACATAATGTAAAGTATACAAATTCTTATTTTTAGTCAATACGAACAAAAACAAATAAAATTTTGAAAAAAAAATGTTAAATTTACATCTGATTTAGCTGCTACAAAATCTAAAAAATCAGTGTGTATTCTATACGAGAGATGTTTTACCAGAATTTCATGTCCGAAAATTAAGTGTGCGTATTATATACGAGATGAGAGCTTATTATATATGAATAAGATCGATAGATAGTTGTTATGTTTCACAGTGGAGGCTTGTATTTTGTACTAAGTCGGTCCTAAATAGGTTCGACGTACAAAACGTTAGGAACTTGATATAATAGGTAATGACGCAGTAATCTAGTTGTGGACGCTGATACTTTAATATCCCACTAATGGTCGTCCGACATCGACTGACTGACTGACTCCCTTAGCGACTGCTACGACTACTCCTACTTATTATATGTGGGAGAGTCTATTAAATATAGAATAGGTGTGTTCAAATATAACAGATAGATAGATAGATAGATAGATAGATATTTACTGAGCTTTGTCCGACACAACAATGAGTGTAAATAAAATTGTGTTGCACTCATCTTTCAGGTAAGCAATACCTACTTGCCTTGAAAATCAGCATTTGAAATACTGGTTTTTGCACTGATGAGAAGATACAAAACTACATAAGCTTTATATATATATATATATATATATATATATATATATATATATATATATATATATATATATATTGATGCAAGTTTCATTAAATAATATAGACATGCAATAAAAACAGACTATCATTATCGTTTCGTCCGTGTATTGGTTGATATCGTGAAAAGTAATTGTCATCTTTGATAATGGCTTATATAAGCCGAAAGCTTAGATTGGATTTAAACATGTATCAATATGGTGATTTCCTTTCGTCTTTCAATGATAATGTTATTAGGCTTATCAGACAATATGAAAGGAACTTACTGATATGGCCCGGAAAGGGATATATTTGTTCGAAGTAGCAAAGTGGTTGTTGACTACTGTAACCGAGTAGGACAATCTAGCAGACAACCGTAATGGACTGGTTCTCGTCGTAGTGGTAGGCAATAGGCGAAGACAATAGGCGTAGTCAATAGGCGTGGTCCTGTACCTCCAAATCAGTCTGTATTTATGGCTGACACCAGCCAATCATATTACTGTGAGGCGAAACCCAGGTGTATACATATTCATTACATCACTTACTTAAAATAAATAGACAAAACTTGTCTATATTATTTAATGAAACATGCATCAATGAAAAATTGCTGCCTAAATATACACAATATATATATGTGTGTGTGTGTATGTATGCGTGTGTGTGCGTGTGTGTGTGTGTGTGTGGAGAGAGAGAGAGAGAGAAAATTCCATTTAATTCGGATGTCCGTTTATTTGACGAAAATCATTATGAACCAAACCAAATATATTATAATCTTTCTCTTATTTGGACCACTAAGCCGTTTAATTGGGACAGTGTGAGCTAACCAAAGGTACTTTAGTGACTTTATGACTGGTCTTTACTGACTCCCTCACTGTTTTGTTCGCCTCATTTTCCTGTGTATCTTATGAGAACATCTTTACAGTCTAGGTACAATTATATGTTGTCATTTAGCGTATGCTAAAAATTCAATGCTATGTGAAGATCTGACACTTTCGGAAAAAATTGCTTTTCTAGAACAAATTTTAAAATTTCTGAAACCAGTTTGCATCAACTGGTATAAATATCAAAATTTACTATCGCTTGTCTGATTTTGTAGCAAGACAAGCCACGACAAGAATTGTTGAATAGGAATTGTCAGTTAAGACTACCTATAAAAAAACAACAACAATTTTGAATATCCCAACTTGCGAATTTCATGGTTACTTCTTAGTTAACTTAGAACAGGTCCATCCCTTGTTTCCTGTTTAGGATTGAGTTTCCGGTTCCTTCGCAACGCAAAGTCGAACAAACTCTAGCATATGTCTCAACATATAAGAAAAATTCAGAACTATTTACAGAAATTACAAGAAATCTAGAACGACTTAACAAGAATGATAAAATGAAAAATATACTAAAAACAACCAAAATAATTAAAACAAATGCCAATAAAAAACCTAAAACATATTAACCTCATCCAAATTTAGCCAACACACAATACAGGGGTCACAAAATGCAACAAAAAAGATGTGGAGTTTGTGATCTCCTTATAGATGGTAAACCCTAGGCTTTTGAAACCCCACAACAACATTCGCAATAAAGAAAACTTAAACTGCAACTCCAAAAATGCGATTTATGCACTCAAGTGCACAAAAAGCAAGAAGTCATATAAAGGTATCAATTAAGCACTAAACAACAGAGTTTCCCTTCACAAAAGCAACATCAAATTACCAGACTACAGAAAACTCTTTGTATCAAAACATATCTACAAATGTAATCAAGGTAAATTTAAAAATATGCCAATATATTAAACAGACATTTATTCTTACCTACAAATAAATGAAAAAACTTCATAGACAAATTTAAACAAGCACTAAACACATCATAACCCCACGCAAATAAACACACACCGAACACACTAGTCGGACCACACACATATATACACACATACACAAATAACTATAGAGAATAAATATATATACACATACTGGTAAAAACAAACACACAAGACTGATCACACGCACATACGCACACACGAACCCTACACACCATAGGAAGTGTTTGCATATATGTGTGTATATATATATATATATAGTAATGCCTTACAATAAAACAATATATATGTATGGAGAAGGAATATGTATACACATACTAGCAAAAATACTCACAATACACAAGGAAAAAGGATAGGTTTAAAAAAAATATAGAGGTCATAAAAGACCTCCCTCCTTCGCCGTTTCTCTGACCAATCTTAATTGTTTTATTGGATAACGGATCAGATTGAGAAATCGGAGAGACGAGTTCGAATTCCAGTCAAATCCATTACATTCACTTAAATACTAACACCCATGGGAAAGGTATGAATCCTCTTCTTCTCGCCCAACTCTGGGTAAATAGCAGGACAGACCGTGTTCTATAGCCTTGGATGGCAACTGGTCTACCACAGAAAGAAATGGCAACCTAGTAAAAAAATGTCTGCCTCGTCAGTCACGCATCGAAAGATACATGATCGCCTCACGCATGGCACATAACTGACCCCTTAAGCAGAACAATATTTTCTCCACAAGTCCAAGAAAATTTGCGTCAGTATTACACACAAACGACAATGGTTATACATCGGAAAACAAAATGAAAAATTAATTTCTTTTAATAATATGTGGTTTGGTTTGGTTTGGTTTGGTTTGTATTATCAGCCTCAATGGGTTATTTAATGCCGACAAAAATTTTATTTCTGGTAATATTTTTTCTTCAAAAATCTATAGCTGGTAATAAATTTATTTTTTACAAAGTATTTCTGGTATTAAAACCTTTCATAGTGTTTTGACCCCAGTCTGGGATCCTAAGAAGCACAACCACCCCGGGTCAGAGTGGACCTGGGAATACCAGCAATTAAGAGGTGGTTCCACGCTCCTCAAAACCTTCTGATCGGAGGCCTTGCTGTTGGGCGTAGTTTACCGTCTTACACAGGTCGCTGATGTAGTTTATCGTCATACCCAGGATTGTAATATGTGGAAATAACCATTGTTCGCATGATGAAGGTCGAAAAACCCGAAGCTCGTGTAACTAAAATATGGAAAATAAAGTATATTATATATTTTTAAAAACCCAGCTCATAATCAAAAACGTTTGCGGTTTCTCTCTTCCCTTTAAAATATACACTTTTCTCTTGTTGGAACAACTATTACTTATATATATATATATATATATATATATATATATATATATATATATATATATATATATATATATATGGTATTCTTGATGCTATCGATCTGGGAAGGTGTACTATTTGCTATCCGTTTCCTTATTAAGAAACATTCGGTATTCATTTCATTGACCGAGTACTCAGTACTACTCGTTACACTTTTCTTAACTCCCTGGGTATCAGGCCGGGATAAAAGTGTAGTATCTGTTCTCCTCCTTTTTAATGGTAATGGGAATATTAGCTGTTTCATTCGACGTTCATTAACCTAGTAGCTAGTGATACTTTCGGTTGAAATTTATAAAACACTTTCCATTAAATCAATTGTTTCGGAAAGCAGATTTCTTAAGTGCATTAGTTGTTATGTCTCTTTCGTTCTCTTCCAGTTCCTTCCCAACTATTTTGTGCAACAGGTTTTAGCTTCAACTGACTAAAATGAGTTTACAATTCACAAACACTTTAACGCGTGCATGATAAGATCGAAACAAATTTTATTGTTAGTAGGTTACCGTCCTTTCATTTAAAGGTCTTCCAAAAGTTCTTTTTTTTTTAGTTGAAAAGACTGATTATTGTTGAATTGTCGATCGAAACCGAACGGAAATTTCAAGGGTTGCTGAGAATTTGTTTTATAGGTTTGTGTGTTTACTCGGATGAAAAATAAATATTCACGAGAGAAATCTAGTGTAACGAATAAATGTTGATTCCTTTTTAAGTAGTTTCCTAAAGGACAAGAGAATTTGTATAAGACAATATTAAAGACACATTCCAAAAGCTAGGAACAATATTGAGGCAGGAGGATTTCGTTGTTAACAAAGGAGAGCGGGAAAAAGGGACTAAGAATAAACTACAAGAAGACAAAATGCATGGTCATCAACAAAAAGATAAGCCCAAAATGCTATTTACAGGCCGAGTATACTAAAATCAACCAGGTACAGAAATTTAAATATCTGGGAAGTGTTCTAACAGAGGACAGAAAGTGCGACACTGAGATCCGAGACGTCCAAAGACGCATTCGAAAAGCTAAGCAGAGTATTATGAGACAGGAAAATTTCTTTAGAAACAAATAAAAGAGTACTGAACTGCTGCGTGATATCTGTTCTACTCAGATGAAGAAGAGATTCGTAACAACAAAGGTGTAGTTCTACAGACGGATGCTAAGGATACCATGGACCGAACATGTGAGCAACAATCCAAACAAAGAGGAAATAATACTTAACATCAGAAAGAGGCAGCTGAAATTTCTGTGATACGTAATAAGAAAGGGGGGCTTGGAGAATCTGATACTCCCAGGGCGGATAGAGGGAAAGAGGAACAAGGGAAAGTAACGCGTGACATACCTAGCGGGCTTAAGTGGATGTCAGAACAGGCTCTGGGAGAAGTAGCAAAAAGACAAAACTTATTGAGAACTACAAGGGATAGGAGGAAGTGGAGAGCCATAATCGCCTACGTCCTGAAGGGACACGGTACATAAAAGAAGAATTATGTAAAATTTGTTGTGGAGAAATGTGTTTCATAACCATGACATTGAGAGCTCTAAATTTTTGTGGTATATGATGAATTTTAAGCGATTTTTAACTCTCTTTAAGATTTATATATCTAAGGATTATACAAGGTAGTCAAAAAATCCCTTGCTGTGTTTGGTTTATTTGTCAAAAAAGGTATACAATAAATTTGACATACCGACATCCCGAAACTTTTGTCAAAGTGCCTCCAACTGCGCAATGCCCCATTGGTTAAACTCAGGTGTCATAGATGCAAAAGAAATATATGAGTGCCTTTGTGTTATTTGCGAAGGATTTCCCACGAAGGTTGTTATCCAGGGAATGAAAGGTGATAACCTGTTGGCGCAAGTCCCGGGTAGTAAGATGTAAGGCACAGCTAAGTCACCGTATGGTATCCCTGGCCACCTGCACCACATGAAGCCAGGCATTGTCGTGAAGGAACAGATCACTGTTGCGATTAACAAATGCTGAGTCCTTCTACTGCAAGGTCAGGTCCACAGTGATGGCTTGGCCCGTTGTAGCAGCTCATAGTGCAACACTTGTCAAATAGTGCACCATATGCAGAACATGATCTTGCGTGGGTGTAGAGCTTGTGAAAACCACCGTCTGGTATGCTTGGGGTGTAATACAGTACCTATTCCTCGTCATTGGTGAGCAGTCGATCAAATATGGGTACGATGTGGTGTAAAGAAAGCAACGAGAAACATGCTGTCACTCGTTGTTGATTATTGGCTGCCGACTTGCTCAACATGAACGGTTTCCCTATGCGGTGCAGGTCAAGTTTTGATATTTCATCAGAAACCTGAAAAGGTTCGGTAAGCTCACCACAGGTTTGACTGTTGTTCTCCTCTATGGCCGCCTTCAGTGCCTCATCATCCCGGACCTATGGACGACCATTGTGAGGTTCATCACGAAGAGACATATCTCCCAACTTGAACTTCTGGAACCAATGCCTGGTGGTGCGTCCACTCACAGCATTATCCTCAAAGACTTGACGTATTCGGCAACTTGATGCGACTGCGGGCAAGCTTTACCGGCCCGTGACTCATTCATTATAACTTCTTTCCACACGAAGTAAAAAACGACAAACGACATTTTTGGTTACTTTATTTATGTTTTTATGTAATGACTATATTATATCGATGAGAAGCAACCATAACATAAGAAAAACCATGTGGTATCACATCCCAGAAATGTTCTATTTATCGTTTTACGGTATGCACACTCCCTCGTGATGAAATGGATGATAAACGGAAATGATATGTTTATCATTAATTAATCATGTCTAAAGATAGAAAGCTCATGAATGATTGAAATAAAGTTCATATATATATATATATATATATATATATATATATATATATATATATTCCAGGATCATTTTCCAACTTATTCAAGGTGATCTTCACCCTCTCTAATCTTCTAACTTTCTATCTTGGAGTAATAAGGTGCCTCACAGGTAACACGTACGATTTCATCTTCACGTCTTTTTTTACTGCTTCTTAGACTGTCATAGCTGAAACTCGTCTTATGAATTGATCGTTTCTAATTGATCTATTTAGCTCTAAATTGAAATGATGACCCGTCTTCCTGCTGTGATCACCTGATCCGGTTTTCCTCTAAAACTGTTCCCTCTTTTTTTAAACTTCACCGTTCCTTTGATGGTTCTTGGGGGGACTTTAAGGATGGAAGCCTAAGTATGAATGTTGGTACCATTACTGAAGGTCTGAATGATTTTTTACTCTCATCATTGCTCTATTGGGAAAAAACTGGGTCTGACACAAAACGATTTTAACGTGTTCTCTTTCTAGCTGAATAACTTGAAAGGTTTTTCAGTGATTCTTGCGACAAATGGTATCAAGGTGGCTAAACGTTTTATCTGAAAACCCGGGGAAAAGAAACTCAATTCACTTAGTGGTCTTTTAGATATTAAGCATTTTACGGGGTGTATAATTATGATGTTACACGATTTGGACAATTTTGCTGTTACACCTGGTATATCCCCGATCTTTTGAACAGTAGACGTTTATTGCTTGTTTCTTATTCTGGGATGGATTTCCATCTAAGGTCTTCTCATTCGCTTTTAGTTCTAATCGCTCCTTTGCGGCTTAGTGGCATTATCGTCTTCCTTGGGTTGAGATGAGTCGATTAATATATATATATATATATATATATATATATATATATATATATATATATTTGTGCGTGTGCATATATATCTCTGTATATATATATATATATATATATATATATATATATATATATATATATATATATGCTGATCAGTAATTGCAATGAACAATAGGGTTAATGTGGATCTCAAATTGACGCACAAATGCACACACACAAACATATGTATATGTGTGGGTTTGTGTGTGTTTGTGGGGGTGGGGGTGTTTGTATATATCTAATCAGAGAGCTGCCCTCCACTGCTGTCCATCGCAATGATGAAAAAAATAAAGATCTAAAAGACGAATTCGAAAACGTGTTTCAATTAAAACAGCTGTGGACACTTTTGCCTAGATATCGATCACAATTTCTCATCTATTTATTTGTTTATTTATTTATATTTTGTTTCAAAGGACTCATTAAAACTCGTCAATTTGAATAAAAAAAATGTTTAAATTCTGATAAATAAAGCATCCTTCCATATTTCTCCATTTAAGAGCAAAAGGAAAATCCGCAGGAAAAGGAGAAAGGGCAAAAGTAGTGAAGAGATTGACAGCGAAGAATCAAAAAACTTTTCCTTTAATAGGGGGAAAAACACAGAAACACCGCTGGCGGTATTAATAAGAAAGAACCTGGACAAAAATAGAAAGAGTTATCTGCTCTTGTTGAAGGTTTATTTCAATGCAAGGAATGTTTAGAGAATAATCCTGGGGCGTTACTCAAAAGATTTTTCTCTTCAGCACTTCTTTAAGAAGAAATGAATTTAGATTTTAAGTTTTTCTACGATCAGAATTCTTTTGAGAATCCCTCATAATTTTCAAGAGTTTCTAACAAAACTTCAACCATTATAGTTCATCGCTCATTAGTGATGTTTACTTAATGAACTCTTTGCAAACAAGTACAATTATTTTGTAACGGTATGTTGCTAATGACAAGATAGGACGGGGAATAAACTATATAGCCATATGCTTGCTTTTGCCTACCGAATTACCTATCGAACTACTACCGCTTATTTGCCATGTCCCTTCAGGACATGGGTAATCATAGCTCTCCACAACTCCCTGTCCTTTGTATACTATAAATCAAATATTTGGTCCCAACCTCTGGATTTAATAATTTGTAAGTTTCGTACCTTTTTGAGTCTAATTAACTCCTACTAAGCTAGGGTGTTGAAACTATTTAAAAGAGTAAAGCTTTTTTTTTTTTTATTTAATCATTTCACCCCAAGCAAGGCAATAAAGTCACAAGGACGCAAAGGGGGTACTGAGTGTTAGAGAATATGAGAAATATTACTATTAATGAGAGAGGACAATAAATGAAATAGAATTAAGAAGAAAGAAGATAACGATTGACATTGCATTTAAAGTTGACTAGAATCAAGAACCCGGAAGAGAATTCCACAAGCGAGAAGTGCGAGGGCAGCTTAGCATCCAATTTTTTGAGAGGTGTTACCTAAAATTTTAAATCTACCCGTTCTAAGATTGTCATTTGTCAGCAAGATAGATTAAGCAAAAAGAGGTAAAATTTTAAAGAAACTTTATTCAGTAACGGGTTAATTTATTTATTTGTTTGTTTATTTATTTATTTATTTATTATTATTATTATTATTAATAATAATAATAAGTTGGTGCAAAAATAATGACGTAATAATGTCGTTTTTTGACGTTAAAAACACGTCAAAAAACGATATTATTACGTCATTACTTTTGCACCAACCAAATATTATTATTATTATTATTATTGTTGTTGTTGTTGTTTGTGTGTTATGTTTCCTGCTTTGTATCCACTAGAGCCGGGTCCAAAATATGGTCCTTAAGTCTTGTAGGGAAATTGTCATTTAATTGATAGAACTTTTCTTAGTTCATGGGATGTCCTTAGTAGGGCGTTTTTCTGGGCAACTTGTATGCTGATGTTACCTGGGACACTGTTAGCAAAATTATCCATTCCTTTTCTCACGAGTCTCAGAGCTCCGATTACTATTGGTACAACTCAGTCTTCATTCCCCACATCCTGTTAATCATGATCTACAGGTCAGAAATTGCTCCACGAAATTTTCCACCCATCATTTTTGTAAAAACAACAAAAAAAACTAAGATCACACATAGTTTACATAAATAAATCTCTTCGTAATGTGTGAACTGTATTTGGGAGTACAATTTTTTGTATTTATTTAAGGCATGTTTACCAGAAATCCCTTCATTGAATCTATCAGAACCTTTTTCAAATCAATCCGTGTGCTCCAACTACAAATGGAATTATTAATGTCCTTATCTGCTACATTTTTGAGATTTCCATTTCAAGATCCTTATATTTTGATGATTAGCTTTGATTCTTCCGTCTGTGTATATTGTGAAGTCCCATAAAATTTTTACAAGTCCTATCTCCCTAATCGTGTCTGGGTGATGTTCATACCAGTTTCTTTCCCGTAAAAGTTGCATATTTTTCAGTGCAGATATTGTAACAGGTCCTATCTCTATTATTATTATTATTATTATTATTATTATTATTATTATTAAATATATGATAAAAACCATTAGGAAAAAAATTTTGGTAAAAGTCATGCAACCTTCAAAAGCGATTCTTCAAAATCCAGAAAGTAACCTCAAACTTTTGGCCTATAGTGTAGACCCAAGCAACATTTGACTATT
Organism: Acanthosepion lycidas; assembly: GCA_963932145.1. Taxonomy (NCBI): domain Eukaryota; kingdom Metazoa; phylum Mollusca; class Cephalopoda; order Sepiida; family Sepiidae; genus Acanthosepion; species Acanthosepion lycidas. Next base: position 123,128,416 of record OZ010573.1, read on the forward strand.
TACTGTCCTTCTTTCCCTGGCTCTGGTGTAATGGATAACGGATCGGTTTGAAAAATCGAGGAGCCGAGTTCGAATTCCAATTGGATTCGTTGCATTCTCTTACGTACAAATGCCCTTGTGAAAGAAATGAATCCATCTCCACTCAGCTATAGGTTAAATAGTAAGATTTGTGCCTGAAAATATTATTATTCGCAAAAACAAGAATTATTCTTACAATCAAAAATATTTTCACCTTTTCCACAAAGGGTTGATAAGTCATAAATAACAAATCAATTAAACCATTTATCCCAGCTTTACCATCTATTCACCAAGACTTGTTAGGTAAGTCCTTTTCTGTTTCTCTCTCTCCCTACTTCCTTCAATATATCTTGTGAATGTTAAATTCTCCAAACCTTCTTTCTCAATAACGTGTTCCATAAATTTAAAATGTCTCTTTTTGACTGTAAGTATAAATGTCCTTTTAGTTCTGACTTTCCTTCAAAATTCTGTGACGCATAGCGCCTTGGAATGAGAACTCGAAGATCCAAGTTCGAATTCCAATCGAGTTCCTTACATTCATTGACGCGCAAATATAAATTCCACTCTTCTCCAAGCTATAGGTTAAACAGTAGGACGTGTATAATTGTGAACTCATAATCATTGGGATCTCATAATCATTGTGATCTCATAAAAATTGTTAAACGAAATATTTACTCACAAAAAGAGAATGATTCTTGCAATCTAAAATAAATTCAGTTTTAAATAATACTCAAATGGTTTATAAAACCGTAAAACAATATCAATCAGCCCTTCAAAATTCCTCCTTACTAATATGTTCTGTCTATGGTATTCTTATTGCGTTTGTAGAATCACTTCAAGTTTCTTCTTCATGTTTTCGTTCTGGGTATGACGATAAACTACATCCGGCAGCAAGGCTTCCGAGGTTTTGAGAAGCACTGAGCCACCACATAATTGCTACTGCTTCAATGTCCACCCTGACTCAGGGTGGTAGCACCTGTTAGGGTCCCAGCTATAGGCAAATAGCGAACACCCAAACAAAAATCAACAGTACATTTTTATAATAAAATAGCCAACAGTACATTTTATAGCAATATGACAATCAAAGTAAGATTAAAAATATTTTTAAAAAAATAAATTTTATGATCTACAAACTATATATCTAAAAAAAAAACATACCTTTTCTCTGAAACTATTAAATTAAGTATAAAATATCTGTAGTTGAAAGCATAAAATTACATACAAAATATTTAGATTTCGGCATTAAATAACCCCTAGTGGTTGATATGCCGCTAAACAAAATCAATAAAAGCATTCTTCATCTGTAATGAAATTTTCCAGCTTTCGCTGCCATATAATAGAATAGATTTGACAGTAGTTCAGTACACTTTTATTTGTTTTCAACAATAATTTCCTGTTTCTTAATACCCTGTTTAGTTTCTTGAAAGTATCTTTCTCTATTTCAATGTGCGTCAGATATCTGTGTCGTATTTTTCATCGTCTGTTACTACACTAACCAAATATTTGAATTTCTGTACCTTCTTGGTTCTGACCTCTTCAATTCATAGTACCGGCCTTGAGTGATTCTCTCTTGTTGACGACATATACTTCGTAAATAAAACTGTTTTATCTCCTTGAAGTTACACTGGCCCAATTGTTATAACTTACCATACTGACCATAGGGTCTATAAAGATTCGTCCCAGCATTGAGATTCTCTGTTTTAATCTACAACAATGCTTTTAGGATTGAATTGTATATATATATATATATATATATATATATATATATATATATATATATATATATATATATATATATATATATATATATATATATTCAAATAATAGAAAAGAAAAGTCAGATTTATAATCCAAAGTTCTTTACCATTTATTTTTATTTAAAAAAAAACACACACTGCTCAATACAAAGTAGAGTATAATATTATAATTATTTTTTAAAAACATATGTCTCCATCACGACACAGAAATTTTGGAATCAAAACTTAAATCTTAAAATTTAATTTAAAAAATTAAACTTAAAATTCGGAGCTCAGTTCCATTCTCAAGCGATGCTAAGAATAATTTACGAAAAAATTGGATTTATTCTATTTTCAAGTTAACCCATTGCCTGCCATGAGCCCCATTTGGGGATCTGTTAAAATTAAACTCACTACATATTATTCCTTGAATTTACAGTGAATTGCTTGCTTACATACATTGCATTTGCAGAGGTATATTTTACAACAAGTAGCGTTTAAATTGTCTATTATTAGCCGTAACTAATCATAGAAGACACTTTCTGTCGTAATTTTACATTTCACGAGTAGAAAAATAATGACTATTTTGAAAAGTATTTTCTTATTATTTCTAATCAATATTATTTTTTGATGTTTTATGCACATATATATTTGATGTTCTAGTTTCTATAAAAATGATAATGGTAACTACTGAAATTAAAAATAAGGAATAAATAAACTCCTAAGACACCCGTCTGGGCCAAAAATGCGCATTAAAAAAAATTTGACAGTTAATGGCTTAAGTTAGTGGTGTAAAGAGAATTCCTTTTTTTTTTATTAAGGAAGTGTTGGCTTTTTTACAAATGTAGAAAGCAAGTGCATCTTTGTGTGGCAAATTTAAAGTCGGTTAAGATTGGGTGGAGGTTTAAGATTTCTGTCTGACTACACTGACTTTCTTTCAAGTTGTCAAATTATTACTGTCTGATTTATTTTATCTTATTAAGGTTTACGTTAGAATATATTTGGCATTTTTTTTTTTTTTTATTTTCTTTTTGAAAACTACATCGAAATTTTTTTAAAGGGGTATTCAAATATGATTAAGTCATATTTTTTATATTTATATTTTTATCTATACATATCTAAAATACTAAATTTATTTAATTTACTAATAAACTATATATGATACTGTAAAATTAATATATCAGAATTTAATTACGCATTTATGAATTATTTAATTTATGATCAAATAATAGATATAAATATGTTAATTATTTTTTATAATTAATTATTTTTAAGGAGTATATTAGACAATATCTACAGAAAACTGCTATTACATTTCTTAGAGTTCATAAATTTTTATTTTTCAGAAACTTAATAATATATAACTTTTAACGTAGGCATAAAGGATATGGGTCATCCAAAGATCTACAAATTCTGATATTTTCATTAGTTTCCATTTTACTGTTGCTGTTTTATTTTCAAAAACATCACTTACTCACTTTCGTTTGTCAGACATTGGTTTCTATCACTTCGTGTCCCCCATACCTTACCTAACGTTTCAGATAACCTGATGAATATTGATGAGCGTTCCTAACTCAAAAGTTTTGTAAAAACCAACACCATTTTTGCTCTTGTATATAAGTATTTGTTACAAAATAAAATCCATGCATTTGCCATGATAAAGTCACACAGAGATCGAAACGCGTCGGCTAAAATAGTTTTTTTTATTTTTTGTCTTTATTCATATTGTCTTTTTTACAGGTATACTCTATCTGCACACACACACACACACACACACACACACACACACACACACACACACACACACACACACACACACACATATATATATATATATATATATGAGAGTATGCAAATGAATATTTTATAAACCATTACACTGAGTCGTCTGGCTGTAATTTCGATTTCAAGAATACGATTCTGATTAAAAGAGAAATAAATTTATCAAGACAAGAATCTTATTGAAAGCGAGCTAATTTCGGAATTATCTACGGTAAAATTACCTCAAGTAGGAAAAATACATTTTTTCGTATTTTAATCGAAGAATTTTAACCATGAAAGAGTACAAATGATTCGTCACGTGACTATCTTACTATAACCCCTAACGTTAATGCGGTGTTTGTAATAATTCAAACTTTTATTCAGTATCAACTACGTAATATCAATCCTCCTAATATGGCCATGAATACTGGACTATTTCCTCAAAACTGAAGAGGGGGATTCCTGGCAACAGAAATCTGGTTCTCCAGAATGAGGCTGAGAATACCATGGACGAAGCCTATTAGTAAAGAAGTTCTTAAAGGAAAATGGAAACAAAAATGTTACTTATACTTTAGAATCAGATAGAGACAGCTGAGAATTCGGAGACATATAACGAGGAAAGAATCTGAAACTCACAGAAAACAATGAAGTAGCAACAGGAAACAGTGAGTAATCTACCTAACAATCTTTTGTAAACGGTTTGAAGAACAGAGACGGGGAGAGATAATAATAGAATATACATTGCTTAGAGGTATAAAGGATAGGAGGTTGTGGAGAGCCATAATCACTTACATCCTGAATGAACAATGCAAGAAGAATCAATTCCGTTAGAGAGAAAGAAAAGAATGGTGAACTGCTAAGAAATATCAAACCTCCTATATGGCAAGTAATTTCCTCACAGATGATTAGAAGATCTGAGTCAACTGAGTTATACAGAAGGATACTGAGAATACAATGGACAGAGCGTGTAACCATAAAGGAAGTTTTGAGAAAAAGAGTAACATAAAAGACCCTTATACTTAAAATAAAAAAAGACATTTAAAATGCATGGAACGCATAATGAGGGTGGAGGTCTGGAAAAATTTAACAAGTTGTTCAGAAATGTCTAAACTATTAGTTATATACAACCGTTCTCTCAGATCAATGATTCAAAATGTTTTCAAGCGGTCTTGAAAGGATCTGTTCATCGTCGGATCTCGTAGACTAGTGCCAGAGAATCACAAAGATCCTTACCAAATAACAGAAACCACATCACTTGAGGACTTTCAACGGTAGCAACAACTAAAATGGATAGAACATGTAGGACATAATTAATATGTTGACGTTCCACACTACTATAGACAAAAGCTTAGGAAGGAACGCCAATCAATACTAGAAAGAGCGACTGGATTCAGGAAACCTATTTTTATGAAGCACTGTTTTAAGAGAAAGATTTTTTTTAAATTTCAAACGACAGCAACACTGGTCAATTAATAGTGAGTATTTCCTTAAAAGGAAACGGCTTATCTCATCATTACGATTACAATTCGGTTTTTCTTATATATTTTTCTGGGTTTACTTTGGATCATGAAGTCGATTGGTATATTACCTTGGTTTGCAGACAGCGCTTAGTGTGCATTCGTACTTTGTTTTGCTGTTACAAGTGGGGTGGGGTTGCTTGCAGTTACAGGTGACGGGGGAGTGCTGCTAATATTTCAGTTATAGACGTTTTGTGATTCATAGCATATTTTCGGTGCAGCTAGAGCTGAGTTTTGGAGCATTTCTGCTGAATATTTTATGCAGTTCATTTGATTTAGCAAAGCGTTCAGCGATGAATTATACTAATATTTTTTAGAAATATTTCTTATTAAATTTTTATATGGTTAGCTAAACCAAATGATGTTTCTTTTTCTGTTCCACTTTGTTTCGTTTTTTTTTCTTTCTTTCTTTTTTTAGTCAAAGCTCACTATTTTGAATTTTTTGTTTGGTTTGGTTAATGGCATATGAACACCTTATGGGTCATTTAATACGAAAATTTAATTTTCTTCGAAGCTTTCGTATTTTTTCTTTTTACTATTAAAATCTATTGCTGATTTTTTTCACTTAAAATCTATTGATGGATGTTATTTTGACTATCAAAATTTATCGCTGGAAATTTTCACTAAAAAACGTATTTTTATACTTTCATAGTGTTTTGTCACGAGTGTAGGGGTTCAATATTTGCCCATTGGACCTGGGAACAACTGCAATTATGAGGTGGTTTTACTCCCCTCAAAACCTCCCAGTCAGCTGCCGGATGAAGTTTATCTTCATACCCACGAACACGATTTTCAAAGGAAGAGTACTAGAATATTGTGTATTTCACTCCTATATGAGATCATCAGGTCATTATAGGAATTAACCATGCAGAATTTATTTTTATGTTGACAGTCAATATATATATATATATATATATATATATATATATATATATATATATATATATATATATATATATATATATATATATATCAGTCCGGGGGAATTGTCTCAATTTACTAAAATACATCAGTCCGGGGGGATTGTCTCAATTTACTAAAATAATAAAGATAATACAATAAACCAGAAACCTGTGACCTTGCACACAATAATGCCCCATTGACCAGTCGGGTGACCACACATGGCCTGAAGATTACGTTTATGGATAAAACAGACTGTGGCCACTCGGGGTTAACTCGAGTGCTGACTTTTACACATACATGCACAAGCATATATATATATATATATATATATATATATATATATATGTGTGTGTGTGTGTGTGTGTATGTGTGTGTGTGTGTGTGTATGTGTATGTATATATGTATGTATATATGTATGTATAAAATAACGAAATTATAAATTATAACCAAAATGAATATTTAAGGTTGTCTTCGTGATTATTATTATTATTATTATTATTATTACTATTATTATAATACTCTGTAGCTTATATTGAGCTCTCTCTGGATTAATATCCTCCTTGGAATTATCCCTACCAGTCACAAACTTGTAATATATATATATATATATATATATATATATATATATATATATATATATATATATATATATATATATAATGTTTATTATTCATTATTTTAGCGCTTATTTCTTACTAAACCCTGGTATTTTGATTTCAAATGATTGTTTCCATAGAAAAAATTATTTGTAGCCTCCAGAAAATGATAACAATCATACAATGCCAAGCGCTCATATTACAAATGATGTCACAATGCCAGAAAAGCTCAAGGAAATATCAACTTATAATTTGACAGCAGTATCGTTAATGTCAGAACCATAGAGAAATAGTTTCAGAAATTTCTGAAAGTGATGAGTCTTGAAACTAAACAAAGAGGAAGAATTAATTGTCATAAAAATCGTAGAACAAAACAACTGATTGTATAAAAGTGCGCTTTGAATAAATGATCGGACAAACATATATATATATATATATATATATATATATATATATTTATATATATATATATATGAGGTGACGAGTGATCAGGATCGGAGAGGGACCATTTATAGATATAGACAGTGTGGACATAAGGGTCAAGACTGCATGAAAACTGCCAGTTTCACCCTTCAACGTGATCTCCAGCTCAAGCTCTATTAGAACCCATTTAAACGCACACACAAACTTACCAGACTCCATCCGAAATATATTAGGTTGGTGCAAAAATAATGACGTAATAATGTCGTTTTTTGACCTTAAAAAATACGTCAAAAAACGACATTAACACGTCATTATTTTTGCACCAACCTAATACTAGTATAAAATACAAACATAACCTCATTCACATTTAGAAAAAAAGATTTAAAATAATGGAAGCCTTAATAATAAAAAAAAGAAAAAGCCAACACTCAATATTAACTACGAACACGGCCACAATGTGATGACTGTGTTTGGAAAATAAAACATCACTATAACTCTAGAAACATACACACAACCCATACATCCAGTTAAAAAGCAAAAATAAAATTATTGTTGATAATGGCTAAAAGTATAGCCAAAAGCACTTGGAATTACAGAACATTTGGACAGTTTCTACACACGTGGTGTCCAGAAAAGAAAATACTTGTTCGAACACAAGAAAAATCAAATAAAAAGCTTAATCACAGTACCTTGTTTGTGGTCTTTAATGAAACATGCATGAATGAAGGATTGCTGCCTAAATATACAATATATATATATATATATATATGTATATAATTATGTATACAAAAAGTCAGAGATAATCTCCAAATGTAGGCATGAGAACAAGTACCTATTATCCGAATTCATACCAAACGGATAAAATAGACAAACCACCAACAATCACAATTTAATTTCAATCGATGTTTGCGTCAGTACGATGAAAAAACGACGAAGTTTCCCCCACCACTTCCACAATAACACCAATACACGCAATTTACATAAAACCAAAATTTTTAAAAAAATTAATCAGTTTGTCTGACGATCGCTAAAGCGTGAAACCCAGGGTCACAAGCTCACATCTATCCAACCATATATATATATATATATATATATATATATATATATATATATATATATATATATATAAGAAATATAGTCCTAAGGTGTGCTATATTTATGGAATAAAGTGCTCAATATCAGAGATAGAGCGTGTGTAAATATAAAAGTGAACATAGAAGTCAACACTTAGAGGCGACAGTCTGTTTCATGCTATATGCAATCGTCAAGCCACGTGTGCTGTTATTTTTCTCGGCTATTTATATATATACGGGTTAGTGGTGCATTGTGGGTATTCTATTATGGCGGTTATTTCACCGGAAGTCGTTTGTTTATCTATTTAGGTCAAATTATATTGCTTGTTTTTATTTTTGTTTCTTATTTTATTTATTTATTTATTTATTTATTAACGTAGTAAAAATTTGTTTATATCACTTATTTAACAGTTTTGTTTTGGTTTGGGAATTTAATTAAAACTATTTGTTCAGTTTTGGGGTTGATTGTTGTAGTTCATTCTAAGTATTATTTTGGCGGGAACAGTTTTTAATTGATTATCTTTATTTGGGATTGGTTTGTTTATTTATTTACTTGGATGAATTTAGGTTAATTTATTTTACTTGTATATTTTCTCTTTTCGGTTTTCGATTTTTAAGTAACATAGTATTTTTTTATGTTTTATTTCTATTTTTTTTTTTTTTTTTTTTTTTGTTATTTTTGCTTATTAGTATATTTATTTGTTTTTATTTTATTTTTTCCGTTTTTAATTTTTTAGGTTACGTAGTAAAAATTTATTTTCATGTCTGCATTTTGAGATGAGTTCGGATCTTTTGTTTAATAATTTATTTTGGTCGGGAAAAGTAATGATAGCTATTTTTTCCTCCGAGCAAAGTTTGCAAGTTTTTGATTGGTTATTGTAGGCTGATGATTTTTTCCTTATCTTCCAAGATATTTTTGGTGTGATGTTCGTTTTGTTTTTAATTTCCCAGATATACTTAGAAAGCATTGTACTGTTTGCATATTTACTATTTGTGAAAGATGTTTTGTGTGTATAATTTCTTTGTTTCCAGGGTCCTTCAGTTACTCCTATGTATACTTTTTCTTCATTATCTGGTGATTTTATCGTGGCTTGGTATATTACGTTGTTTTGTAAACAATTTCCGTTTAAGGGACATTCGTTCTTTATTCTGCAGTTGCACGTGGGTTTAATTTGTTCGTGTGGTTTGTTGATAATTTTCCTATTGTGCTTTTTTATTATTTGTGCCATGCTCTCGGTGCAGCTGTAGCTGATTTTTACAGTGTTTTTGTTGAATATCTTGTGCAAGGTGCTTGATTCTGGGAAGTGTTTGTGTAAGAGTTTGAAGAATATTTTCCCTACGTTTGTTTTTACGTTCTTGCTGTACGGTGGGTTGAACCATATGATATTTCTTCTTCTGTTGGCCTTTTTTGTATTCTGTGGTGAGTATGTGAGTATTTCTGGGAATCCGCTATCTTTTAGGGCTGTTTCATAGTCTTTCTTAGCTTTGTTAAATAGGGATTCATTGGAGGAATTGTCAGAGAGCCTGCGGTTAATCGATTTTGGTATCTGTTTGATTATAGAAGGTGGATGGTTGGAAGATGTGTGTATGTAGAGTGGTTTGTCATTAGGTTTTCTATATGGTTTATGTGTGCCTTCTCTTAGGTTGAAGGTAACATCTAGGAAATCTACTTCGTTTAGGTTAGTTTTTATATCTATGTCGAATCCGTTATTTTTAAAAATCTTTATTATTGCTTTTCTAGTTTTGTCTGTGTTTTGTTTGTTACAGTTTCTTAAGATTATGAGACCATCGTCCCTGTAGAGTCCTGTGTCATTTCTATCTATTATTTTGCTCAGTTCGTTTAGTAAGTAAATGCCTATGATTTCGCATGCTTCTGCACCGTCAAAGCTTCCCGTTGTAGTGTCAAATATCCCATCTCTCTTTATCCATGCTTCTTCATTGTGGAATAATAGTGATTTACGGGAGTGCTTAATGATGTTGATTTCGCTTGGTTGTATTATTACTTGTTCCTGAGCTAAGTTGATGGCCTTGTCTAGCATACGTTCTGTTATGGATGGGTAAAATTCTTTTATGTCTAATTGTAAGAATTGGCAGTTTTGTTTGTTATTTATGCTGTGGAACCAGTCAATAGTTGTTTTCGTATTTTTCCACTGGTTTACTCCTAATTTCTTCCTAAGTTCAGAATTAATTCTTTCTAGTATTGTTTTACTTATTTTACCTAGTTCACTTTTGGCTGGGTTTATGAGTCTACATGCAGGATTGGTTTTGAAATTTTCTTTATGGTCTTTTAGTGTGATAAAGGCTCCTGCCTTGCTAATACAACTTATTCGGTCATCCAGGTCTAATTTTTGGGCGATTGTTTTAGCTTCCTTATTGATATCGTGTTCTGTTGTTTGGGGTGCCTTTTTGTATGTTTTGGTTATGTTGTTCTTCAGTAATTTATTGTGTGTAGGAGGACTTAGTTTGTATAAATTTCTCGTTTTGTCAGCAGCGATAAATACACTTGCTGAATTGTTTATTTTAGTTATATCTGCTTTTAGTTTTTTTTGGAATGCATCTTGTTTTTTGTGGAATTTTATGTTTCTAACTAGGTCAGTTAAGTCTTTCTCGAAATTGTCTAATTCTTTTTGTTGTGGGGGGCATTTTTTTGTTTTAAAGCCGTATTTTTCCTTAAGTGTGTTGTTATTGTAAAGGTCCCGGTTTAAAAAGTGGACTTTCCATCTCATTCTTTTTAGGAAACTTTCTATTTTTTCAATTAATTTTAGTTTATATATAGGGGGGGATGGGATGGGTATGTTTTTTAGGGAGTAGTCGAGGTTAAATTTTTCCATGTCCACACTGGGTTATAAATGTAGCGAAAGTGCTCTACTGTTTACCAGGAGCTAATAATAAGAAATAAGAAACAAAAATAAAAACAAGCAATATAATTTGACCTAAATAGATAAACAAACGACTTCCGGTGAAATAACCGCCATAATAGAATACCCACAATGCACCACTAACCCGTATATATATAAATAGCCGAGAAAAATAACAGCACACGTGGCTTGACGATTGCATATAGCATGAAACAGACTGTCGCCTCTAAGTGTTGACTTCTATGTTCACTTTTATATTTATATTTATATATATATATATATATATATATATATATATATATATATATATATATGTTTATGTGGATGTGTGAATATATATATATATATATATATATATGTTTATGTGGATATGTGAATGTGTGTTTATATTGTGTATCACACGGTTTTATGATGTTTGCGTCTTTCTTTATATGTAGTTGGATCTGTGACTGCCCTGCCGATGTATGCAACATTTATAATCCTAGATTAACAATTTGTATTATTATTTTTACTTTTTATTATTTATCTGTATTTAAAATTCCTTCATTTATGTTTGATATTATTATCATTATTGTATTTTTTATTTATTTATTATTTGTATTAAGGGTCCTTTTATTAGACAAACTAATTTGAAATTTTGTTGATTTGTCCTGCTTAAAATAACAGGCCATATTGGTCAATTTGCTGTATAACCCGATGTACAAAGTTCCACACTTTAAGGAAAAAATTCTTGGCCGGGTCAGTCTATTTTAGGCTTACTACTACTTATTCAACTCTTCCTTCTTCGCCTTTCCTTTCCTTACCCTCTCTCTATCTCACTTTTTTAAACGAACTTGATTATCTATTACTTTTCTTCTTCCTTTCCTTCTTTCTTTTCTTCTCTCTTGATCCCCCACCACTGTCAATCTAACACATCAGTCCGGGGAATTGTCTCCATTTACTAAAAGATTCCGATCTGAAGAGATGAGTATATAGATATTCACGAAATAAATTATAACTGAAAGGAATCTTTAAGGTTTTCTTCTTGATTATTTATATATATATATGAGTTAAATGTTAACAAACACCAGTAAAAAATAGCGGCAAATATAATATATATGAAGAAATATAGTTTTAAGGTGTGCTATATTTATGGGATAAAGTGCTCAATATCAGAGATAGAGCGTATGTAAATATAAATATAAAAGTGAACATTGAAGTCAGGGGCAACAGGCTGTTTCATTCTAGACGCAATCGTCAGGCCGCGAACATTCGAACTTTTCGAACGCGAACTTATATATATATATATATATATATATATATATATATATATATATATATACGTATGTATGTATGCATAGACAGCAACCTTTCTTTCAAACCTATTTCATTGAATATGACAAATAAGGAAAATTTGATAAATTTTTCATTTATTTTTTTCTAATATTCTTACATTTTTTTTCCGTTTGCTCGCAGTAAGGGAATATAAAAAATGTCCGTAGTGTCTACTGTCAAAAATTGACATCGGTCACTTCTTCAGTCATTTTCATGTTGTTTATTGTTTTGTAAAATGTCTTTTTTGTGTTCATATACTGTATTGTTTAGATTCCTTGAGGTTTTTCCTATGTAGTTTTGTGACAATCATTACAGGCGATACACTCCTCCTTCAGGTTCTGTTAATTTGATTCAACTGCAAAGAAATATTTTAAAACAGTCTATTTGAACAATAACAATAAGTAGTATCTAGTAAGTAATTACACGCAAACATTCATTGATTCCTAATGATTGCATACTTATTGACACTACACATTCTGTCTGTAAGGAGGGGAAAAAATAAAACAATGACATTAGTATTATAGCGCCGGCTGTGTTTAAAACGGGCATACAAGGAAATTTTGTCTGCTTTCCTTATCACGGTCAACTGAATTTAGTCCTGGGCATGACGATAAACTACATCCGGCAGCAAGGTCTCTGATCAGGCGATTGGAGGTTTTGAGGAGCTTAAAACCATTTCTTGATTGCTGTTGTTCCCGAGTCTACCCTGACCCGGGTGGTAGTACCTGCTAGTGTCCTAGTTATGGACAAAAAGTGACCTCCCAAACAAAAAGAAAACAAGATGAAAGTATAAAAAGTATATTTTATAATAAAAATACCAGGGATATATTTTTGTATACAAAAAATAGCAACAATGCATAATTTATAATAAAATTACCAAGAATACATTTTAAAGCAAAATGCGAGCAATAGATTTTATAGCAAAATTACCAACAATAAATTTTATAGTAAAATGACCAATTTATCTGTAGTGGAAATGTATTTAGGGAAACCATAAAACTGTGTTCCAAATATTTAAATTTCGGCATTAAATAACCCCGAGAGGTGTTGATATGCCACTAAACAAAACCAACCAACCAACTGACTTTATTTCTACTTTACTCAGTGAGGTGCTTGTCGTCTTCTGTGCAAAAAACATTTCTAGCGAGATGAGCGATTAGATGATTAAGAATAAAATTTTGGCAATTTTTATTTAAAGTTTCTTTGACAAATGTTCTTGGCTTAATTTGAATTTTGTGCATTGGAAAATCAAGAGAATAAAGAACTGTCAATGGTCGGGAATTAAGACAAATATTACTGAAAAATGGGGTTGTCCCAAGTTTATTATTCTTATAATGAGGCCTTCGTCTAGCGAACTATAATGAAAGTGAATTGCTGGAAAATGTTCAACTGTTGGAACAAAGATTGTGACATTTTGACATATTAAAAAGAATGAAAGAAAGAAAGAAGGAAAGAAGCCTGAAATGAAACTGGAAAAAAGAAAAATATGAAAAATACTTTAGAATATGAAAATGAAAGGATTAAACTGAAAATGAAGAGAAAAGGTTAATCAAAATCTAAAAGAAACAAACAAAAGAGGGACGTAATTCTAAGTAAAGAAAGGAAGAAAAAAGAAAGAAAAAATAATTAAGAGGAAAGTGATTTCAGTTTAGGAAAGAAAGAAAGAAAGAAAGAAAAAGAAAGAAAGAAAGGAAAGATAAAGGAAGTTGATTTCAGTTGATGAAAGAAAGAAAGAAAGAAAGAAAGAAAGAAAGAAAGGTGATTTCAGTTGATGAAAGAAAAAAGAAAGAAAGAAGGCGATTTCATCGATGAAAGAAAGAAAGATGATTTCAGTTGATGAAAGAATGAAAGAAAGAAAGAAAAGTGATTTCAGTTGATGAAAGAATGAAAGAAAGAAAGCAAGGTGATTACAGTTGATGAGACAAAGAAAGAAAGAATGGCAAAAATTTAAAAGAGATGTTAAGCTTGTCAAAATAGAAGAGAAATTTGACATTTGGTCAGATCTTGCGATGAAGAAGAAACAACTCAGTAATAGAAGTGTGCAATATTATAAAGGGAAATGCAATATTAAGCTTAATCATCGACCGAATGTGACAATACAATCTAATAGGAGAAAAGACACAAGAAACACACATAAAAAAAACAACATAGAAGACAGTAAACATTTTTTTTCTTTATATTTCGATTGTATTTTGTTTTTGTCTTGTTTAAAAGGCTCAAAATTAAATCTACAGCCAGCCAAACGTCAACCATGTCTCTTAACAACCAAACGAAACAAATCCACCTTATATAAATTCAAGAAAAGTATTTAAACAAAAACGAATGTTGGCTGAAGCGTTGTCAGACACAACCCCTAAAGAAGGAAGAAAAAATATTTAAAAAATCTATGGAATACTGAAGGTGGGAAACGGATTGAAAAAAATAAAAGCTAAAAGTAAAAAAAATGTAATTAAATTAGGAACGAAATAAAAAGTAATTTTAAAAATGAACGTGGATTATGAAAATCAGGAAAAACATATCTTTGAATTGACAGAAGACTAAACCTTCACTTGTCCAATGGAGCTTTGTACATCGATGGAATGATCTGCCCTGATTTTGTAGATTTGACTTTTTAGCCTAGTTGGATGAAAAATAGAAGAGAGAATAATTTAAATATGTCTTGACAATAATGGCCAGCAGAACCCAATCTGCATCCCCCTCTTGTCTTCAAATATTTTCCTCCTTTAATTTATTTTCTTTTGTCTCATCAACTAAAATCATTTTCCTTTTATTTTCTTTCTTTCCTTCTTTCATCAACTGAAATCAACTTTCTTTCGTTCTTTCATCAATGAAATTATCTTTCTGTCTTTCTTTCTTTCTTTCTTTCTTTCTTGCATCAACTGAAATCACCTTTCTGTCTTTTTTCTTTCTTTCTTCAACTGAAATCTCTTTTCTTTCTTTCTTTCATTCTTTCTTTCATCAACTGAAATCAACTTTCTTTCGTTCTTTCATCAATGAAATTATCTTTCTTCTTTTTTCTTTCTTCTTGCATCAACTGAAATCAACTTTCTGTCTTTTTTCTTTCTTTTTTCAACTGAAATCTCTTTTCTTTCTTTCTTTCATCAACTGAAATCTCTTTTCTTTCGTTCTTTCATCAATGAAATCATCTTTCTTCCTTTTTTCTTTCTTTCTTTCTTTCTTGTATCAACTAAAATCACCTTTATGTCTTTTTTCTTTCTTTCTTCAACTGAAATCTCTTTTCTTTTTTTCGATTTTCATTAATTGAATCAACTTTCTTCTTTCATTCTTTCTTTCATAGATGAAATCACCTTCTTTCTTTCTTTTTTTTCTTTCAACTGAAATCATCTTTCTTTCTTTCTTATTTCATCAACTGAAGTCATCTTTCTTTCTCTTGTTTTCCTACTTAATATTACTTTCCTTTTCTCTTTTATTCTTCCTTTTTTTTCTTTCATTCTTTACCTCTTTCTTTCTTCATTTTAACTTTTTTCTTATTCTTCCTTTTTCATTTTATTCTGGATTCTTTCGTATATTTTTTTTTCCATTTTTTTCGTTCGCTTTTTTTCTAATTTTGTCTTTCTTTGTTCATTTTCTCTTTTCTTTTTTCTCGTTTTTAATTCTAGTATCTTTTATGCATTTCCATTAAAATTCCGGTTCTCGTTCAATCACTGCAGTTTAGCAAGGTGAATCTGATCAATACCAAGATGTTTGACCATTCGCGAATACCAGATTTTGTAACTTTCGATGTGCGGGTGGTGTAATGGATAAATGCTCAGAATGAGAAATCGGAATGCCGAATTTCAGTTGGGTTTGTTATATTCCCTTATGTGCAAACAACCTCGGGGAAGGTAGGAATCCACATCTTCTCCTCCCAGCTATGGATTAAATAGTAAGACTTACATCAGAAAATCATCGTTATCTCCCAAAAATCTTAGAATGCAAAAATATTTTTCGGCTTTACATAAACTCAAAAAAGTTGATAAGCCATAAAAAACAAATCAATATTTCATGCATATCCCCCTTTTCTCTTTCCCTCCCTCTCCCACTTCCTTTCTTTTTCGTTTTCTTTTTCGCTTTTTTCTTGTATTCTTTTTATTTTATTTATTGCATTTCGTTTAAACTTTTCGTTTTATTTTCCGAATTACTTTCATTTTTTCTGTCTGAATTTTGGAAATAAGGAGTTATCAAGTATTTTTTTTTTTTGTTATGTAGCATGCGTGATACACGTTTAGGCGATTATGTATCTTTCGGTACATGACAGACGAGGCAGATTTTTTCCGCACTAGGTTGCCATTTCTTTCTGCGGTAGACTAGTTTCCATCCAAGGCTATAGAACCCGGTCTGTCTTGTCATTTACCCATAGCTGGGGGGAGAAGAGGATTCATACCTTTCCCAAGGGTATTAGCACGTAAGTGAATGTAATGGATTCGACCGGAATTCGAACTCGGCTCCCCGATTCTTCAATCCAAGCCACTATCCATTACTCCACCGTGTAAAATCAGACTGACTTCCTCATCTTTATTGTTAAAGCAACAACATATCGGTCGTTGTGCTCTCCGGCCTTCTACAGGTGTAATCATTTCACCCCAAGCAAGGTGGGAATGCTACTAGTACTCGGGGGGTTACAGGGAGTGAAAATGAAAGAGAATAGGGTGTATTGAGGAAAGGACAAAAAGATGAACGGTATTCAAGAAAACAGAAGATGGTGGTTGATGTTGCATTTAAATTTTTAAAGGTTGTAGTTATCAGGGAAGCAAGTAAACGGAACGGAGTTACACAGGTGGAGAGTGTGAGAAAAAACTGTTGGAATAGAAGTGGCGGTTGCATTTAGCTATTTAAACCGTAAAACGGTGGCACCTAGATGCACGCTTAAATACGTATATTCGGGGCACCAGGTGAAAATGTCATCAGGACAAAAGCTATGGAAATATTTGTAGAAAAGACAGAGGGAAGCCACGTCACGTCGATGATAAAATGAGTGGAGACTAAATGTCTGGTCAGGATCGAATTACATTACAGATTCTATTTTGGATTTCGTCAAGAATCTCGAGATGTACAACAAAATTATTCAATGTACGAACGAATGGCTGATTTATAACTGTACCAAATGGATTCTGTTACGACACAGTGACCCAACTGAATTCATTATTGAATCTACAGGTATATATTTTTCTAATTCCGCTGTCTATGTTTAGGTTGTCTTGGTTAATTATTTAGTTATTGCTCGTCCTGTTTCAAGTGAATCTGAGTATATCCGTCACAAAAAATATTAATTTACGCTTTAACCATTTAACACTGTAGAGTGATAAACACCATAAGAAGGCCAGAGGGTACAACGGCCAAGATGTTATGATCATAGCAACAAAGATGAGGACGTTAGTCCGACTGTGAATAATATCTGTGAATAATATCGATTTGATGCAGCATTTATTTTCTAATGGGAAGTCTTCTGGGTTTCTACAATCACACAATTTTTCACTGTTATTGTCTGATTTAAGTGTAGGGTTTTTATTAATACTATTCAGGCATGGGGGTTTGTTCAGGATTTTATTATTGTGTTTTTTTATTATACTTTCTAGATTTTCAGTGCAGCTGTAACTCAATTTTAGGATGTTCTTATTAAATATATTACTAAGCCTACTATTGGTGGGGAAGTGTTTATCAATTAAAGTTAAGAATTTCTGTCCTAGTTTAATACTAACCATTTGGTTGAACGGAGGGGTATACTGATAATTTTTATAATGATTTTTCTTTTCCTGTTTTTTTTTTTCTTCTGGCTAGTGCAAATGTCTCTATAGTTAATGTTAGCATTTACGGCAGTTTTTATATGCACAAATCCCTTTCATAAAGAAATAAAATAAAAACATAAATAAATCTCCATAGACACGTAAACCAGACTAGGCGAAAACATCTTCCGTTTTAAATTTAGACACCCCCACCTTACCCTGACTTGACATCTATGAAAGTAACTCTGTACTGATACAAATTATTAACACTCAACACCCCTACCTATTTTAACAATTCGCCCTGGCTGTTACCATGGAAATTTTGATTTCAATTGTGAATATACTATTAAAACACGTAAATTTCAGAAATAAGTTATTCCAAAAAAAATTTCGCTTGAAGATGGAACAGACCTTACTTTAACTCAATTTAATTCAAATAATTATATTGTAGTTTTCGGCTTTTGTTTTGAAACATGAGACCTCTTATGTAGCGTGTTGGAATCATATTTTTAAATAAATAATTATATGTATGCTCTACTTTTGTATCGAGCACTATTTTTTTTTAAAAATAATAACAAAAATACTAAAGAACTTTGGATTATTTACCTAACCAGTTCTTTCCTATTTTCTATATATTTTCAAACACACACACACACACACACACACACACACACACTATATATATATATATATATATATATATATATATATATATATATATATATATATATAATTTAAATAAAAACAGACCACTTTAAGATTCCATGTAATAAATTATTTCACCACAGCCCTTTTGAAGGACTGCGGATCATCAGACTTTACTTCCAAAGGTTGAAACAAAAAATGAAAAGAAATTTACATATTTTTGACGGGCCGTATTAAGCATATGTAAAATAATGAAGTGAGAAAGAGAGGGGAGAGAGAGAAGACAAGAGTGAGTTAGATGTAATTTAATATTTCTATTCTTTCATACTTAAAATTACTTGAGGAGGTCCAGACATTGACACATTTTTATTTAAAGTGTTTGTTCTGGATTTACATTGAGCTCTCTGGGTTTTATCCTCCTTGGGTCTACCCATACTGATTACCTAGTTTTCATAAACTATATATATATATATATATATATATATATATATATATATATATATATATATATATATATGCTCAAGTGTCGGCCATTGGAAGTAACAGATAAATGCGCAGTTATCTCAAGCACAAGACACACTTGATTATTCTTCCTTTTTAAGAATTTCTTTCACTTTTTACTTTTTTTTTTCTATACGTACTTTTTCTTTGTTTCGCTTCTTTTAAATAATGTTTTTATTAAAATTTCACTTTTATCTAAATTTTTCATTTCTCTTTGGATCCTTAGTGTTAACATTTATAGTTAATATCTTTGCACTCAATTCTTTACATTCTGTACTTTCCATTTCAATTTCTTCTTTTTACTATCCTTTTTTTCTTTCCATCATTTCCTGTTCCTTTCATCTTTGTTTAAATCCTTCTTAAAATATCTTACTCGCTCGTTCTTTCGCTGTTTATTTTCCCACTTGGCTTTTTTTCCTTTAATTTCTTTCCTCGTACTTTTTTTTTTAACATTACCTTTTTTTTTAACGCTTTATAAATGGCTAACATTACCATTAGCATTTTCATTATGTTCGTCTGTTCACTTATATTTATGTGTGTGTTTTTTTTTTGTTTTTTTTTTTTCGTATCTATCAAGCTATCTACAAGGGTGGGTGTGCTGAAAAGTTCTTGATCCGACCTACTCTCTGAAATTTGAACAAATGGCTAGAGATCAGAATTTATTTTGTAATCCCTTCTTGGTCGGACCGAAAACTTTACAGTACGACCCACAATATATATATATATATATATATATATATATATATATATATATATATATATATAATTGATTTGCTGTGTTTATCACTTACTAGCAGTAGAGCCCGGCGTTGCCCGGGGATGTAACAGTAAGAGATAGATCAAGTATCGACCATCATAAAGACTGTAAAATAAAATTGACAAAGATTATTGTTTAAGGTTGACGGACACGCATGTCTTAATTAGTTTTGTTTTTGTTTTTGTTTTTTTTTACGAATTGGTCAAACCCAAACACAAACAAAAACATTATTTTCAATCGTTATGAGTCTACCGATTGAATAGAATTTTATTATAAACAATTGTCTTGTAAATGGAATTTTTAAAGCATTCTGAATGTAAAAATAAAGTAAAAAAGTGTAAAAGTCAATAAGAAACACTACCTGCCAAAAAAAAAAAAAAAAGTGAAGTTTTGTTGAAATCGGTTGAAAAATGTAAGAAATCCGATCGCATATATAAACGAGCACACACACACACATACACACACACACACACACACACAAGCAAATAACCTGGGTTTTATAATAAGTATAACTCGATATGAGTTGTCCCCCTTTCATTCTCGAAACAGCGATGCCTTAATCGTGTTTTCAAATTGATTTCGTGCAAAAACAATTGTGTTTTTCCAATTTTTGGTGCTGTCAGAACCACCGCAAGGTAATTTTAGGTAGTCCTGTGAAGTTTTGGTGAAATCGGTTGAAAAATGTAGGAAATCCGATCCAATATATAAACGAACAGACACACACACACACACACACACACACAACCTGGGTTTTATAATAAGTATGATATCATATATATATATATATATATATATATATATATATATATAATTGGCTTTGCTGTGTTTATCAGTTATTTCTGCTCTTTTCTCTTTCTCTCTCTTACTCTTCCTCTGCTTCATTCCTTTCCTGTCGCCCTCCATTTCTCTGTCTTTTCTGTTATACTTCCTTTTACTCTTTCTTACATTTCTCCGTCCCTAGTTACTTTCCCATCTTTCTCATTCTTTTTCTCTTTACTTTCTTCCAGTTCTCTCTCTCTCTCTCTCTCTCTCTGCCTCTCCCTTTTTCACTCACTTCCTTCTTTCTTCTTTCTTCTCTGCTTTTCTCTTTTCTTCTACCCATGATCTTTCTCTCTTTCTCTCTCTCTCTCTCTATTTTACTTTTCTTTCTTACGTTACGTTGTTCTTTTTCTTATCTACTTCTCTCTTTTCTTTCAACCATTTATCTTTATCCTATTTTTCCCTGCTTTCTTTCCTATCTCTCTTTTGCCTCTTTCATTTCTTTCTCCCTGCCTTTCTCTTTCACTCCGCCTCCCTCCCTTCTTTCCTGTCTCTCACACTTTCATTCTTCACTCTCTCTCTCTCTCTCTTCTTTTCTATCTCTTTCTCCCTCACTGCTTTCTTTTTATCTATCTTTTATTACCTTTCTTTTCTCTCTATCTCTCAACCAGTAAACCTATGCCTTTTTGTCTATATTTACGAACCCAACCCTAGATTTCCTCCTCAAGCTCCCCTTCTCCTCTTCCTCCTCCTCTTTCTTCTTCTTCTTCTTCTTCTTCTTCTTCTAATCATCACAATGAGGTTATCCGTGGTTCTGATGTCACCAGCTGGTCTTGACATCTGTGCCAAGCCAAACAAATCCTTCGTCTTGTCCACAACTCTCTGATTTATCGCTCGGTTCACCAATCGATGACGTCACCAAATCGTCCAGGCCATTGATATTTGAAGAGAACGATAGAGAAGAGAAGGGTGACAAAAGCATATTTCACAGGGACGCCAGGTGGCGCTCCCTTTCGGGTGAGCTCCTGTCAATCAAATTTACGTCTCCTTGACGACGCTCCCGATTGTGCGCACTGATTGGCCAGCATCTGATGTAATAATCGCAGCTGGGCGGAGATTGGGGATCCTTAAAACGCTTGAGTCGCGACAAAATCCTCGGCGGGTTATGAGATTAAACGCTCGTAAAGAACCTTCACCTGTTTTTCGGAGGTGGGGGCGTATAGGGAAAAGAAGAAAAGAGGAAAAAGAAAAGAAGGAAAGGACTAGAATAAAAGGGTGAGAGAAGAGAGATCAGAAGAATGTGTGTGTCTGCATTTGCATACATGCGTTGCGTTCGAAGGCATCTTTGAAAACCGTATATTCATGAACGAAGGAAAAATAGATTTACTAAGCTCAGCTTGTCTGGCACAAGGCCATGGTACGAATCAACTAAGGACTCATGAACGATGGTTTACGAAACAAACTTAGATAACTAGAGGTACTCTAAAGAAGTATTGGGATTTTGTTTACTAAGTTTTACACAAGGACACATGTATGGAGCACTGAGTGTGGATTTAACCCACGACTAATGATTTACTAGTTCATTTTGCTGACCATTACACCGGGTCGAGATATCCATCTTCA
Source organism: Acanthosepion lycidas (assembly GCA_963932145.1). NCBI lineage: Eukaryota > Metazoa > Mollusca > Cephalopoda > Sepiida > Sepiidae > Acanthosepion > Acanthosepion lycidas. The sequence goes on from OZ010573.1 coordinate 123,150,623, forward strand.
ACGTATTGTCTGAGCAAAATATTCGTTTCTTGGAAGGAAGGGTTTTTTTTTTGGCGGGGGGGTTCTATTTTTGTTTACATTTTTACTCTATTTATCGCTTTCTTTTATTATCTTCAGCCATCTTTCGGGCAACTTAATAATTATATCCTCCCCTCAAAATGTTGTCTCTATAACAGTTGCAGTCTTAGAGGGAACTGATTGTTTATTTCTTTAGATTTTTGCAGGTCTAGGCAAGAACCGTTCTTCTTCGAACCTCTTGGACCGGTCCTACAGAATCACAAAGAACTGTACCAGATATGAGAAACGGCATCATGTGAGGGCTTTCAGCAAGATCAACAACTAAAATGGGTACCATATGCAAATCGAACACAAAATAATAACATAATCGCCATTATTTCAAACAAAAGGTTAGGAAGGCAGTCCCCATCGATACTAGAAAAATCGATAAGAGTTACTTGACTTGAAAAACCTATTAGGTTGGTGCAAAAATAATGACGGTTTTTGACCTATTTTTAACGTCAAAAACCGTCATTATTTTTGCACCAACCTAATATTTTTCTTAGTAAATTGTCTTAAATAGAAGACAATTTATAAATTTCAACCGACAGTAGCGCTGATTGTACGGTTAGTGAATTCCGAATTATCATTACAATTAATGGTAATCTGAAGATACCATATCTGGTAAACATGACAGTAATTAGAAGGTCCGATGAATCCACAAACTGTCTGTAAATTGTCTAGCTATTAGGTTGGTGCAAAAATAATGTCGGTTTTTGACGTTAAAAAATACGTCAAAAACCGACAACCTAATATTTTGAATATCTTGACTGATCATTGCTTCACTAGGGCAGGTCGATTTTTTTTTGTTTTCAGAAGGTCAGCATTGTACTCGGTTTCAAAACTGGGTTTTGATGATATAAGTACTGTCACGAAAGATTAGATTCACCGCTTTTATCAATTTTTGAACATTTAGTTTTAAAGATCATCTGAAAAAATGTACAGGGATATTTAATTTCTGAAGGATTTTGCTTCCAAATCGACTTTTATTAAAACCAGAATTCTAATTAATCACCACAAGCAAAATACGCAATTTTTTATTGTATTCGATAAAAACTGTGTAAAAAAATTGTAAAAATCTACAAAAAAGCTACTCAATGAACCAGATTTGACATCATTTGTTAGATCATATTAATAAAAACAAGAAATAGATAAAAGTGTATATGACACCATAATATTTCTGGGTCCAAATTATAGCAAATGTTTTTAAAAATTTGCATTGTTTATTGAAAATCGCACTAAAACTACTGCAATGTATAATTTATTACGTCATAATATAACTAAATTCTTCTATAATTTCTCTTTGAAGTAAACGAAGGTCTTATTTGGTGGCACAGTGATTTAGTAATAATATGCTTGTGTCATGCATCTTAACCATATACAATTTGTGAAGCTTCAGTAAATTATAAATATGATATGTCTTGTGCTATAAGGCTTTCAATAATCACTGGAATGAAATTCCAACGCTACGATTTTGAAACTAAACTTAATTTCCTTAAACTCATTTCCTCAAAAAACGATAACGATTTGAAAAAAACATATTTTGTGTTTATTTATCATGTCAAACACCAAAAGTCAAATTGAGTGCAATACCATGTTTCCAAAATTGACCTCTCCTATTCTTCACGACTTTTACAGTGTGTTTTGCCAAAACATTGCATCACTCAGATCTGTTAAACACTCCTGTAATCTAGTTTTGGCTCACTGTGACTTTTGAATTTTTCCAAAAGCTTAAATCGCCATTAAAATAAAAGAGATTTCAAACCGTGATCGAAATGAAGTAGAAATTCAACGAAGCAGCTGATGAGAATCCCGAAGAAGGTCTTTTCAGACTTTTGTGGGGAAGTTTAAATGACACTAGAATAAATATGCAAGATCCCAAAGGAGCTATTTGAAAACCACACTTCTTCGGACCTTGTGGTTTGGCGCTACAGAATCGCAAAGAACTGTATCAGATAACAGAACAATATTCCGTGAGGACTTTCAACAGCAGCAACAGCTACAATGCCTATCACATGTATTGAAATGCTTTTGTCGTTACATATTTCTTTGATTGAAAACAGATGTGTTTGAGTAACTCTTGTTAGATATATGCATGTGAACTTGGTTGAAATTGATACTCACTAGGTGCCTCGCCACTTGGGACTTTGTATTCTACTCAGTTGAGTTATTTAAATATCCATTTAGCATGTCAGATATATAATCGTAGTTAGCTAGTGAGTCGCACTAAACCAGATTGATAGTTTCGCGAAACATCACAGTTTGCTACAAAACGAAGACATTAGCAGAAAACTTCAAGCCTCGTTCTTAAATACCCTCGTCAGATCGATACTTTAATGGTGTGTCACACAAGGTTGAAAAACTCATCCAGAAACATTTAAATTGTTAGCTGTATACAACTGCTTTCTAAGATCAACAGTTAAAAGTGGTTTCAAGTTATTGGAGTATATACACCCTTGTTCAAATTAATTGAAACAAAATGAATAATTCCGTTATTATTTACTTTTTTCGTATTTGTCCAATGAAACATGACTCAGTGCACATGTTAGTACTTCGTATGTCCATTCTACGAAGTAATTTCTTGCAGATTGACGTGAGATTCTCGATTGGATTTAAATCAGGAGAGTTTTCGGGACAGTCTATAGTACTTTGATATGATCACTGGTAAGGCTTGCTAGTGGGTTCGTGCAGCGTTACAATTTTACTACAAAGCTTACTTTGGTATCTTTTGGGGTATATTAGACCACTACAGATCAACTCCTCTTAAAACGTGTTTCCTGGTCGATATTAAATTCAATTCAGACTTCTGGCAATATATATTGTAGGTAGGTGTGCTCTCCTTGTTCGAGATTTTATCTTGTTTAAGGGTATTTAGGTATTTTGGCAAGTTGTTCGTTGGTTCCACTAACGGTCTTGGCTTATATATATATATATATATATATATATATATATATATATATATATATATATATATATATAGACATGCCCAAAAGAGAATATATATATATATATATATATATATATATATATATATATATATATATTCGCTTTTGGGCATGTCTGATTGAATAAATTTCAAACATTGTCTGCTTATTTCTATCATAATCCTTTCATATTCACGAATATTTTTCAGCAGATTACAATTGAATAAGGCAAGAAATACACTGTAACAGTGAAAATCACTTTTATTTCCCAAGTACTTTCCATCTCTTTCTGAGATTGTCAAATAGAACATGATACTTCCTCAAAGGATCCTAAATATATCAAACTCTTATACTGTAACCAGGTGCATGCTAACTATAAGCAGGATGAGAAAATCATAAAAAACCTCATTCGTACCAATATATCTCCCAAGGATCCCAATAAAAGAAATAAAATTAATATATTATACAAAATACAATACAACTAATTTAATTATTCACAATAACTCCTCCTCGCCAACAGCTGTATTACGTAAAACCAACATTATATATAAATCAAATGTATCACCGACAGAAAAACAAATATAGATTTTGGATATACGACAACTCCATTATCAAGACGTCTTATTCTACACATGTCTGACCATTCGTCCATTGCGAGATATTTACACCAACATTCGTGTTCACATTCACAGTATAGAAAAATACTGATTGATAACACAACTATCTTATACCAAGAAAATAACAAATTAAAACTACTGATCCTCGAAGCAATCAACATTAAACAATTGAAGGGAAGCTGAATAGAATCAGCTACGAATACAGTAATAATGTTCTAAAATGCGTATAAAAAGAACAGTTTCCACGCTTGAATGCGCACTTGAGCATGACATTCCAATATAAAAGAAAAAAATTTCATAGTGGCTAATTTTTCAGGTTATAATGAACGCTAAAGCATAAATGCCAGTCGTAGCATTTAAATGAAAAAATTCAGTAATGAATAACTACACAGTTTTTGCCTTACCAATTGCACCCCTGATGATGATCTCAGTAAGAGATGGAAAGTACTTGGGCAATAAAAGTAATTCTCACTGTTACAGTGCATTCTTGCATCATTTGATAGTAACATACGGAAAAATATTCGTCAATATGAAAGGATTATGATAAAAATAAGCAGACATAATGTTTGTAATTTATTCAAGCAGACATATATATATATATATATATATATATATATACGTGTGTGTGTGTGTGTGTGTGTGTGTGTGTGTGTGTGTGTCCTATAATCTAATCGAAGATTTATTGTTCCAGAGCTGCTCGGTCAGATTAACAATGTCATATGGTTTGATTATGTAGTAGCAACTTAGATCAGTTTTGCCCACTCATTATACACGTACCAGTTTTTAGTTCCACGAATTAATGCAAACAAAATCAAGAGTAAATGTGAATAAAATACTCCCTTCATATATTAAACGGAAGTCAACTAATACATATTGTACTTATGTGTGTGTGTGTGTGTGTGTGTGTGTGTGTGTGTATGTGTGTGTGTGTGTGTTAGACGGAAAGAAAGAAATTGATTTGTTTTGGGAGGGGGCAGCGAATGAATATTGCATTATCAATTTTTAGGAATAACAATGATTTTTCCAGATACAAGTCTCACTATTTAACCCATAGCTGGGTGAAGGAAATGGATTCATACCTTACCCAGTGGTATCTGTGCACAAGTGAATGCAATGCACCCGACCGAAATTCGAACTCAGCTAATCGATTTCACATTCCGCTATCCATTCCACCACCTGCACATCGGTGAAAGAAAGAGATTTTGCATAATTTGATAAACCCCTCCGGGAGAATAACCACTATATAGATTTTAACTAAAATATCATTTCAGTCTGTCTCTGGGATTCAACAGCAGGAAACCCGGTGAATAACTTGATGAGTGTGTGTGCATTTGAGTTTATAGCTGTGAACCTGCTTGCTTGAATGTTTGGTGCATAAGTTAAAAAGAAAATTTGCAAATGGGCAAAGACTTAAGTATGAAACGTACGTTTATTGCCTCTTCAATTAAAAATAATTACTTTCAAAGTCCATACATCTGCTTCATCTATGTGACGTATCCCTTCAGGACGTGGACGATCATGGCTCTTCATAGTTTCCACTCTTAGTACAATTTGTTTTGATACTTTCCTAAACCCTCTCCTGCCAACCAGTTACCCAAGCTCGTTAGGTAGATTTTGCGTTGCTTCCTGTTGTCCCACTTGCATTCCATATGTCATGTGTGTATCAAATTTTCCAAACCCTCTTTCCTCATTATGTGCCCTAGAAATTTCAACTGTTTCTTTCTGATGTTAAGTATGTGTCCTTTTTTCCATTTTCTCTTAAACTTCGTCGTTGTTCACATGTTTAGTACGTGGTATTCTCAGCATCCTTCTGTAGAACCACGTTTCTGTTGCTTCTGGTCTATTCCTCATCTTTGGGGAGATTGCCGAGCATTTACTGCTATATAGGAGGACTAGTATTCCTTAACAGTTCAGTACTCTTTCCTTTGTTTCTAACGAAATTTTCTTGTTTCTGGCTTAGATTTTGAAAGACACCCTTCGCTATCCCAATGTACCTTCGGATTTCAGTATCGCATTTTTGTCCTGTGTTAAAACACTTCCTAAGTATTTAAATTGTTGTACTTGTTTGATTTTGATATCTTCAATTTGTAATCCGCATGTTGAACGGTTCCTTTTGCAGACAACCATGCATTCTGACTACTTATAATTGATGTTTAGTCCTTTCTTCTCACTTTCCTTCACTGTATTCTGTAGGAGTTTTTATAGTTTCCTTTCTGTGTCTGTTGTTATCTGCATATCTTATGTTGTTAAGATTGTTGCCGCCAATGATTAATCCTGGTAGAACTTCTAATGCGCTCAGCATCGCCTCACTGTATAGTTTGAATAAGTCCGGCGAGAAGGCACATCCTTGTCTTCCACCCTTTTCTATATTTGTATATTTATTGAATTCATTTTTTTTATCCGTATGCAGGGGGTTTGCTCCCAGTATAGGATCTAATATCCTTCCCAAATGTGGCAAGCTTCTCTAGCAGTTCAAACAGTTTTTTGTAACTTATTTTATTAAACGCTTTTGTATAATTTATAAAACATATTTATGGAAAAACCTGAAGGCAGAAAATAGTTTATTTACACTGTTGCTCAGAATCTCATCTTTACTTGAATATACTTTTCGGTTGACGCAAGACAGGAACCAATATCGTTGGATTGCTGAAAAGTTTTCGGCTCGACCCACTTTCAAAAAAAAAATCAGATTTTGCAAGAGGGGCTTCTTCGTGATGCTGAAAACCTTACTCGCACCCCTTTGTTATACGATTTTTGCTTATTGCCAGATATATGTGGCACTATCCCACATTATCTGCTAACAGGCTTTGGTTAAAGCTGCAAGGTGACGTCATATTGAGTACAATGAAAGGAACGGATATAAGCCCATTCTTTCTCTCTCTCTCTCTCTCTGTCTCTCTCTCTCTCTCATTCTGTGTGTGTGTGTGTGTGTGTGTGTGTGTGTGTGTGTGTGTGTGTGTGTGTGTGCCTGCCTCTGCTCCAGGATGTAGTAAGCACAACCCGAGTCTCCTCCGGAGAAACACTCTCCGGGCAGGTCGGCTGCTTAATTTCATGCAACGATGTGGCTCATCACACACTTATTCACTATAACTAATGATATAATTGTTTGTCTTTCTTAATTTAGCTATCTATATGTACGTAGATATCATTTTACTTTTCTCTTCTTTTATGAACCATGTTGCTATAAATATTTCATATTTCTTATGAAAGTTTTCATCCTCATGAGCAATAAATCTAAATCCACCTCCATTAGAAAGTAGCATCTCTCCCTTCATATCCTTGGTTACATTCTTTTCTAAGATATGCAGATGAAACTGTGTTGAAGGCTGGCACGAAAAGAAAACTACAGGACCGCCTAGACAGCGTAGTAAATGAAAACGAGAAAAAAAAGTACTTACTATCAACCGCAAGAAAGATAGTATGGTCAATCCTGGGTATGACGATAAACTACATCCGCGTCTTGGGTAAGACGATAAACTACATCCAACGGCAAGGCCTCTGATCAGGAGGTTTTGAGGAGCGTGGAACCACATCTTAATTGTTGGCGCTCCCAGTTCCATCTGACCTGGAGTGATAACACCTGTTAGGGTCCCAGCTGTGGGCAAATAGTTGACTCCTACTATGAAAGTGAAAAAAATGGGTTTTAATACCAGCAATACATATTTGGAAAAAATTATTGCCAGCAATACGTGTCAGTAAAAAAAATACCAGCAATATATTTTTGAAGGAAAAATTATTAGCAGCTATACATTATTACCAGCAATACATTTTTGAAAAAAAATATTACCAGCAGTAAATTCTTGTCGGCATTAAATAATCCATTGAGGTTTATATGCCGTAAAACAAACTAAACCGAAAGTATATTCATGAGAGAGAGGAAAAGCCCAAGATGAGAGATTCGAGATGTAAACATCCAGTAAGAACAGAAGGTTAAATATCTGGGAAGTGTCTTAACAGAGGAAGAAAAATGCGACACCGAAATCCGAACATGCAATAGACTAGCGAAAGCGGCATACAAAAAATGCTACACAAAATGCTGAAAAAGAGATAAGATTTGCTAGAAAGAAATAAAAAAAGTTCTGGGTTGCTATGTGATATCGACTCTCTTCTATGGCTGTAAATGCTCCACAGGGTTGAAGAGAAAACTGGAGGCAACAGAAATGTGGTTCCACAGAAGGAATAAACAGCGATATGCAACAAAGCGAACACTTATACTCAGAATCAGGAAGAGACTACTGAATTTCCTTGGACATATAATGAGGAAATGGGAATTGGAAAACGAAACCCTGACAAGGAATACTGAGGTCAAGAAAGATAGAAGGCAGTGAAGCCCCTACCTGACAAACGTGTGAATAGATGGCGAGACGAGGGGAAAGGGCCTTAGCGAAAGTAGAAAATATTGCTAAGAGCCTGGAAATTTTTGAGAGCCTAAAGGGACGCGGTACATAGAAATTGATGAATATGAGTTACGGTATAGATATACGAGTAAGGAGTTGATAGGGTTGCCTATCATCCGGTTCACACTCCTCCCAAAAATTTTGAACAGTAGAGGTTTATCTTTTGTTCCCTGTTTAAAATTGGGTTTCCAGTTCCTTCTAAAGTATTTTCTTTCTCTTCCACTTCCGGTGAAAATTATTATAAAGAACATCATTGTACAAGGGGGAAATTATTGTAAAGAACATCATTGTAAAGCAATAATTTTTCCTAAGTGATCGTCCATCTACGTACCGTAATTCCCCATGTGTAATACGGCTTCATTCATAAGACGCACACCCAAAATTGTGCTGAAAGTGTGGGAAAATGCTTTTACTCATGCATAATACGCACCACTTGTTTGGTAATCAAACCCTATAAATTGTACCTCTCCAATTTCATTACGGCCAGCGTTTCCTACTGCTATTTAAAAAAAATGTTTTAAAACATAATATAATTCTTATTTTATTTTACGGCAATTTTTTTAAAGATTTTTTGTAGCTATGCATAATACGCACTCCTGATTTTGCTTATTAATTTTAGAAAAAATGCGTATTATACATAGGGAATTACGGTATTTGTATGCAGGGTAAACTTGCTGCGACAAAAATACATTTTTGTGTGGAAAGATGTAGCCATACTAACTGTGAGTGTGTTTGTCCTTTTGCGTTTGCTCATAGAAATGTGTGTATCGGATTTGACAGATTTTTTTTTTCTTAATCTCATCAAAACACATGAAAAAAGAAGGAAAGAACAAATAAGCAAAAAGAAATAAATGATAAAAAATTTAATGAATTATTTGTCAAATATTTAAGTTAGCAAATGTTAACACAAATGGCCGACGACAATGAAAAAAAGAATTCTTAACGATGTCCATTATCGAATTTCAGATTAAGTGAAAGGTGTCTTATTTGAGCTTAAGTCTTCTTCTCTCTTGGCCAATCACCAGAAACTTCCAGAAAATTCTTTATGTTTTTAATCTATTTTTATTTGTACCATTTATTTATTTCAGAAAAATCAGAATGAAAGCCCACATTGGCAATTCCTCTCTTACAAATCAGTTGGATTTTTCTGGATAAATATAAATCCTGTGAATTTAAAGATCCTTTGCTTTTTTTTTTTTTTAATTTTCAACAAGGCGATCTTGTTATAAATAAGTTCCGTTTCTGTCATATCGTGAAGTAGTGGGTTAGCAGATTCGTCTCACAAGTCACAAGTCGAGCCTCGCCGAGTACCTCTCAGTTTTAGTCTTTTCTTTAACTTGATTGGGCAATTGAATGACAAAATAGAAAGAAAATCCTATGTAACGCGTTTCGTGTTCTTAAATGAAACAAAATTTTAAGCGAAAATATTCCTCTTAATAGAATTATATATGTGGATGGGGGGGGGGAGAAGCAGATATAAACGTAAACGTCGGTTATAATTATGCACCGAGGAGAAACACTGAAGATTTAGGGACACTAAATTTTGAATTCTGGAATCCGACGAGTCTAGACGCACGGCACGACCGATCTCATTCGGCTTCCCAACGGTTTTGTTTTTTGTTTTTATCGCTAATATTTTTAAATAACTCACACCGCAAGAGTAAAATATTTGTAAAGAAAGATGAAATGTTGTAAGAACTTGGATACAAATTTATCGAGGAAGATTCAGAAATCATTACACTTTCTATACATTTTCGTCTCAGTAAATTAATTTTTCTTTTAATTAAAAGCAACATTTTTAAATCGAAATTATGGTCAGGTACATTACGATGAACAACTAATGCTGTAGTCTGTTGTTTTGTAAAATATCTCTTTTGGGTTAAATTCATCGAAGTATTTTTTTGTGAAAATTATCACAGCCTAGAATATAAATTTGTTTTAGTTGTTAGTATTTTATTTTGTATTAAGTCTTTTCTAATTGCGTTGGTGGAATAATGCGGCTCAGATTGAGAAATCAAAGAGTCGAGTTCATTGCATTCACTTACGTGTTAATACACTTGGAAAGATACGGATCCATCTTTTTTCCCCCATCTATGGATAAAAAGCAAGACAGACTGGGTTCTATAGATGTGAGTGGCAACGGGTATAAGAAAAGGAAAAACTCTGAATTTAGACCAGACTGAAGAGTGTTGGGCTCCGTCAGGCTATCTTGCCCGAGTCACATCATTTCTACTGTGGATGCAGTACACATGGTGCCCCTATGACCAGAAAGAGTTTCGGGGCGCGTGATTGTTTTAGTGTTAGTTGTAACAAATTTTATATTAACTTTAAATAAATTCTTTTAAATTGTCGTCGTTATTGACGGTATCTACCAACTGCCCCACGCAGTCAGATATTGCACAAGGCCGAATTTAATGTGGGGTTCTCGAGCCCGTAGGCTCAGCCAAAAATTCCCCGTAGACCCTGTATAAAACGGGGTCAGATAGGTATTTCCCGAGACCAGCCTCTGCCCTTTCGGCATTGCCCCGTCTGGGGATGCTCTCTGTCCGGAGGCAGAGAGCTTAACCAGCCCAGCTGAAGACAAATCTCCAACTGCAGGCCGGCATCTACCAACTGTCCCATGCTGTCAGATGTGGCACAAGGCTGAATTTAATGTGGGGTTCCCGAGTCCGTATACTCAGTCAAAAATTCCCCGTAGACTCCGCATAAAACGAGGTCGGGTAAGTGTTTCCCGAGACGAGACTCTGCCTTTCGACATAGTCCCGTCTAGGGATGCTCTCTGCCCGGAGACAGATTGCTTAACCAGCCCAGCTGAAGACAGATCTCCAACTGCAGGCCGACAGACCATAGATAGTTTTCTGTGATCAGAAAATGTGATAGGTAGTTTTCTGTGCTCAGTTTTAGTAAGATAATTTATATCGTTCATTTTTATTTATAAATTTGAAGAGCTTTCTATTTCTCATTAAATATAAAATAATTAGGATATTAAAAAAAGAGTTTTAAAATATTCTCAATGTGTTTCTCCTTTTCATGTAAATATTGAAGGCTGAACGTCATACAACAGCCATAAATTGAGGTATAACAAAATCAAGATATGACGTTTTGGATTGAGGAGTTAACAAGTTATCTCAAACTGCTACTACCACTGTAGTGAGTTAGCGCCACGATGAGTGTCTCTCACTCAGGATATTTTTCTTCTCGGTTAAATTCAATAAATAGCAACATTATAAAAGTCAGGCTGCTATGACGCGGATAAAGAAGTCATTACTAATCAGGCTGATTGTTTAGTAAGTAGCAATGAAGATGTAAAAGTCACGAGGCCTCATCGTAGAGTAGATGCGCCACAAATGCAGTTTGTCTGTGGTATATTTCAAGGACAAGTTACTTATAATATCATAACCTTATCGCTAGACACTCTAAGACCAGGTTTAGCCGGAATTGTTCTGGTTTAAGGACTTTGTTCCAGTGACAATCTATCAGTGTGCCTTTTCTTGTGGGTGTGCAAATTTCACATAATACGGGAAGAGGTCTTGGAGAATTTGACACCCACAATACCTACTGAAAGCAAAAGAGACAAATAAAAACACTGACCTATTGAGCATGTGCAAGTGGATGGCAGAACAAGGAGGAAAATTAAACCAATTATAAAAAATTGAATAACGTCTCGGCTTGAAATTGAACATTATGGTTATCGGCAACATTTGTGATGATTTCTACGTAAGTCCATTTGTGCAAGATAATCTTCAGAATCAAGCTTGGTATGTAAACTTTGTATTCTTGCAAACAAAACTTGGGCCAACAAAAGCTTATTTCTGTAAAAACATAAGATGTTCCAAAATTTATTTAGCATAAGGCCACAATTCTGGAGTACCAAGTGTGGATCGAGCTCGCATATTGTACAAAATCACCTTGTTATCTATACCACAACAAAACGCTAGAGGGCTTGAAGACTATCAGTTATGTGCCATCCGTGAAACACGCTTAGGCAATTATATATCTTTCGATACAGGACTGATGAGGCAGTAGATTGTCATTTCTTTCTGCGGTAGACCAGTTGCCATCAAAGGTTATAGAACCCGGTTTGACCTGTTATTTACACATAGCTGGGGGAAGAAGAAGAGGATTTATACCTTTCCCAAGGGTATTAGCACGTAAGTGAATGTAATGGATTCGACTGGAATTCGAATTCGCCTCGCCGATTCCTCCATCCGAGCCGCTATCCATTGTATCCACTGTAGCTATATTATAACAGGCTCTACTCAGTGTGATAATGGTTAATAAGCTGGTCTCATTACTAGTGAAGTAGAGCCTCACTGAGTGACCTATATTTGTGAATTTGCACCTAACTAAGCAAAGTAAATAACAATATATTGTTTAGTGTTAAGAGGGTCGTACCGAAAGTAATGCCAATTATTTATTTCCCAGGAAATTGTAATATATGCAAGGAGCACATTTGGATAGAACAAGTTTTCAGCTGCAAAATAAATTTCACATCGTCATCATCATGGCGATGCCTTTTTATTATTATTATTATTTTTTTTTTTTTTTTTTTATTATTATTTTTTTGGGTGGGGTGGAGGTGTTGCTTTTTTTTTGCCAGTGATGATTCAGAAGCTTCATACTGCGCTCGGAAATCAGCGGTCAACATTTTTAATACAGCGATAACGGCATCGTCTCCAGAAGAAAAGAAAATCCGCGTAGTTCATATTTAATCGGTTCGATGTTCGTCGAAAGACGCTAAATTCGGATTATACCGTTTATGATTACTTTTTCTTTTCTTTTTTTTCCAGGTTATTTAAAGACCGAAAATATGTTTAGATTGTGAGAATGTTTTTTGAAATAATAATGATTTAATGATAAAAGCCATACTAGTTAATCTATATCGAAATGATGGATTCATGTATTTCCCAAATGAAAGTGAATATAACTAACCCGAATTCGAACTCGGACTTCTGATTTCCAATTCCGAGCTGTTATCCATTACACCACCCACATATTCAAACTTACGGTAAATGTCATTCTCAAGCGGTCGCCCATCTAAGTACTGATCAGGCAAGGTGGTGCTTAATTTCAGTGATCGTACAAGAGGTGTTTCAACGTGATATATGCAGTGTGCGTGTGATTGGATAGTCAAGTCTAAATTTACAGCATGATATGTGGTTTTAAAAATTGTGCGTGGCCTAACGTTAACATGCTATAAAGAAAAAAAAATGGTTATTGGTTGGATGGTTCAGCTTCTGGTGCCATACAAATAAAATTTGCCTATGAAGTCAGAAAATCTCTCCAAGTCAGAATAATAAAATAGAAATCATTAATTTCAAAGCGAGCCTCGTGTCATAAGGAAACATTATAAAATGATACAAATATAAAAACGCCGTATGCATTCCTAGAAACACTTTATGTGCGTGTAACACTTTTCTACGTCACCTGAAGAGTCTACTACATAGCTATTTCCTAAGCGTGGCTTCGATGTAGCGCATGACCGAAAGTATGGAGCACCCAGTGAGGATCGAATTCACTACTCAGTTGTAATTGATCTAGCGAGACAAGCTTGTTAACGCTTAGACCACGTCGCAGGGCGCAAAGTTATATTTTTTGTGCGAATTGCAAGCACATAGACGTAAAGATTGCCTGTGATAATTGTGGTAGAAGCGTAAGCAATGATCAAGTTGATTTTTTGTTCCTTGCTTGGAATATGAAAGAAATAGCGAAAAAGGAGACAAATTGATCATAAATATTTTTTTATACTGTGCCTCGCTTTACACTTCTTCTTCATCTATAATTCATATTACGATTAAATCTCTGTTATTATGGCGGGGTGTTTGAATACCACACAAAATGGTTTTCCTTAATATTTAGCCAATGGCAACTCAGATTTTCATGATTAGTCGAGTGTCAAATGTCTGTCAAGTGACTAAAAAGAGATTTTGTTTTGTTTTTTGTTTTTGTTTTTTTGTCATATTTGAGCAAATAAGAAATTTGTTTTCTGAAAATAACAATGTAACATATTCTGACATATTAGAAATTTTGAAATTTATAAATTTTTTTTTAATATAGATCTTTTAATTAAGCAATGATCACGCTGATGTTCCTTGTGAAAGAAATAGCCGAAAAGGAGTCAAATTGATTATAATTATTTTTTATTCTGTGCCTCGCTTAACGCATTGTTTTTATCTTGCGATTAACCCTCTGATGGTACTGAAGGGTGTTTTGAATAACCCACAAAATGTTTCTCCTTAATATTTAGCAATATGAAAACCTACTTCATCGCAGTTTACTCTTGCAGCAACTAAAAATTATGAGACAATCAAGAAGACCCTGCAAGGTGATATACTTAACCAATTCAAAGTTTATTAAAGCCTGTTATAGTTCACAATGATGATGATATTTCATCATTCTAAAAATAACCTCGTCATCAGTGATGATAGAAAAAAATATTTCATCATCCTACCAACCTTATTATAAAAATGACCCTTCTACCACAACAGAGTAGTAATAATTAATTTTTAATATAGATCCTTTAATTAAGTATTGATCACGCTGATTTTCTTGTTCCTTGATTGGAATGTGAAAGAAATAGCCTAATATATGCATCCGAGCCGCTATACATTACTCCACTCTAGCTATATTATAACAGGCTCTACTCAATATAATAATGGTTAACAAGCTGGTCTCATTACTAGTGAAGTTGAGTCTCACTGAGTGTCCTAGGGTACCCGTAGCAGTAGTCAGTAGAGAAGTATCGAAGTAGCAGTATAGAAACACACATCTAGCCAGCGCTCTGTGATTTTCGAAAACAGACGGTTTTCAAACGCCATCCTCACAAACGAAATTCTCGGAACCAAACCACGTAAATACTAACATTTAAACAAAAGTGACACTGAGTGTAATTCACACACCATACCCATATTCTGTACTTGACATCACAAAAAGAAAATACAAATTGTTGTTAATTATGTCAACAAGTGTCTCAAGTTTTTATTGTTGCTATCGCTATGCGTTTTATGCATTTTAATTTCTGTCATTAACATCAACCTCAGTACATATAACAACGGGGAAAATAATACATTAACACAAAACCATCCTACTCCAATACAAGCCTCTAGGGAGGCTAGCAAATCACTACTGCAGACGCTTTCTCAGACTCATTTTTGTTTATTCAACACCCACAGAGCT
Source organism: Acanthosepion lycidas (assembly GCA_963932145.1). NCBI lineage: Eukaryota > Metazoa > Mollusca > Cephalopoda > Sepiida > Sepiidae > Acanthosepion > Acanthosepion lycidas. The sequence continues at coordinate 123,165,794 of OZ010573.1, forward strand.
AACCTTTGGTTTATACTGCAACAACGCTGAGCAGACCTTAGTTACAGTTTCTGGGAAAGAGCATGTTAACTAGCCTGATTAAGAATTTGAACAAGGCCAGCACACTCAAGCCCTCGGCCACGATGACTTGTGACTTTGTGCTAACACAGCTATCGACCCCCCACCACCACCACCAAGGATTCCGTCTACCCAATTTCATTCACAAGACTTGAGTCAACATGCGGTATGGTTTTCAGGCACTTACCAAAGATGCTGCACGCATCTTTGGAAAGTGCCTGAAAACCATACCGCCTGAAAACGATCCTTCCTGACAAATCGACCATTCGAATCCGGGTTTCATGGTCAGAACGCGAACGTTCTAACCACTCGGCCATGTGCCTAGTGTTTTGTCAAAAAGCGATAGAAGGCTAACAAGTTAATAGTTAAAAGGATCCGACGATTCGCGCGAGTTCTTAAAGACTGGAACTACAGAAAAGGATTTCCAACAAGCTGGAATGAAAGAAGCAGCAACGGATTTATTGAAGAGTTTAGAAAGAATAGGAGTCAGATCAGGAGCACATTTCATGACAGATCTTGAATATAATAAATTATATTATTAATACAATATGAAAATCAGCTAGCCAGAGTTTTATATATACACATATATATATATATATATATATATATATATATATATATATATATATATATATATATATATATATTTAAATCCTCTCTTTAAAACTTCACTGTTAAATTTTAATCCCCACCTTCATCTTTAGGCCTTCCTGTTCTTCTTTCTTCTGTTACGCCTCTCTCTAGAGCTTTCAGACATTTCCCTCTCATACTTGTTTCCCAATCCTGCGCATACACTCTCACTAATTTTTTTATTTTTTATACCCGTTATATTTTCCGATTTCTTTTTGAATTTGTAGGTCTGATAAATTGGATTACGATTCCAATGTAATAAATTATAACCATGCAATATTAGTGTTTGAGACTTTTTTATTATATTCTTGCTCTGTCCTGGACATTAAGTTCTACCTGGATTCTAACCTCTTTGGAATTTATTTATATTTATATATATATATATATATATATGTGTGTGTGTGTGTGTGTGTGTGTGTGTGTGTGTGTGTGTGTGTGTGTGTGTGTGTGTGTGTGTGTGTGTGTTGACCACTAATATTATACAGCAAAAAATTCAAAATTACCTCATGTTGGTATAGTCTATTTCAGACAAGCACAGACATATGCCAGTCTTCCTCGGCCCTAGACTGACTGTCTCGGAATGGCGGGTTTGAATTTAGTTTAGATAGCAGTTGGTGAGAATGTAGGGGTTAATTAAGGGGGCGCCTCGTTTTGATAAGGCGTCTGGGTTGGTGGCAAGGAGATCGGCCGGAATGGGAGTTTATTTATGGCCAAAGCCTTTAGTTGTATGTAAATGAATTTAGGTTTTTGCTAGTGGATTATAATTTTAAGTGATGGGGGATTTAAAGATAAGACAATTTAAAGTTAGAATAAATTATCTAAATAATAGATTCCCAAAATCTGTAAGTAAAACCGAGATACCCAATAGAATAAATTATACTGTACAACATAATCCAATATAATGCCATCTATTTTCAGAACGTGAGTCATAATGATTCGCTTCAGCCTTTTTTATTTGAAATGTCATGTCTTCTTCAGAAAGAAAGTGAAATGCTTCCTCATTGCCTTCTCATCAGTTTTAAATTCAGTTTTTTTTTCTCTTTGACTGGGTGTCATACAAATCTACAGAAGTAGTCATGCCTTTTTGCAAGAGCAGCAGTGTGAAGTGAACGCAACAGGTTAGACTGGAAATTGAACTCGGCCCGCAGAATCCATTTTTGTGTGCGCGAGGGCGATAAGGAGAAATGGAAAGAGTATATCATGAAAAAAAAAAAAAAAAAGTAAACAGCATCGTTATGATTGGGCTTGTAGTGAGGGTTGTCGGTGGGCAAAGTCGGGGCTGTCTATATTTGGATGATGACCTTTAGAGATCCGCGATTTCGCCAACCGTGTCGGACAATGGCCATCCGTATGTTTGGCGGGAAAGCGTAGAACGAAAGCGAGACAAAATGTTAAGTAGTGGGAGAGGGGAGATAACAGTGGGCACTGAAGCTACGACAGGGGAAAGAAAATATCAAAACAGAAGAAAGAAAAGATTAAAAATAAAACAGGGAGAAATGAGAATGAAAACAACAACCATATCAAAAAGACAACAACAACAAAAAAAAGTAAGAAAAAGAAAAGTACTTGTTACAGCTTAATGGTTCGAGTATTGGTTTTCAAACTTGTGAGATCGTAGCCCACTTGTAGGGCAATATTTATCACATTAAATAAACTTGTTTTACTCGAAAAAAACAATTTATTTTATTTTTTTATTTTTTTATTTACCCCAAATGGCTTTGCAAATAACTCTAGGTATTCATTACTTTCCAGCCTTGATAGGATTCAAAATAAATTACGGAGCCTTGTGGAAGATGTTTTTCTACTCCATAACCTCTTTCCCTCAGATGCAATCTTGCAAGCCTGTCGCTATTTCCATGGCAAATGTTCGGAAGAGCTTCATTCTTTAGTTTCGGACCTTTACAGCTAGGACACCCCATGCTACTTCCATGGATTCGAATCAGTTTCATTTCCCTTGTGTACCAAATGTAAGTAGGAAGTTCCGCTTAAACAGTTTTTCCTTAAAACTGCCACTTTGTGGAAGATACTCCCGCGGGAGTACTTCACTGGAAACTTTAATCTTCACCACTTCAAATCAACAGATAATTGTTGTTTAACCTCCTTATCCTGATAATCTCCACTTGATATCACTTTCTTTCCCACACGCTTCATTATCATTTCGTCTGTTACTGTCTATCTTGAGTGCCTCTTGAGCCATGTATTGGTTGTAATTTAGTTTTAAAAATTAAAATAAAAGTGTTTTAATACAAACTGAAAGGTATTCGTGTCGTTTACTTAATTTTATTTCAAGAAAAACCCGGTTTTTTTAGGGTGAAGGGTTTTGTGATGTCAACGAACACTTGTTGCCACTTTTGTGATATCAATAAATACTCGTTGTCATTTTCGTAATGCTCGTTGAAGTAGAGACTTTGTAATTGCAGATACAACTATAGTAACGCCGTTGAACAATACTGGTGTCAGACGCCTTCGAATAACACTCGCTCTAACAGTACTTGTTCGATAATACTCGCTCGAATAGTAATAGTAAGAGAAATAGTGATCTGAATAGTAATAGAGAATAGAATAGAATAGAGATCGTTAGTCGTCACGCGACTTCCTATATGTGTGTTTCCTCTATGGGCACGTGGTCTACTTAATTCAATAATTTTTGCCCGTGTTTGCTCACTGGCGATCTATGTTCTAACTCAACTGTCGGCAGCGACACTTTATTCCTATATAACAAAGGGCTATTTTCTTTAGTGGTCCGTAGAGTGAATATTTTCAAATTAAAAAAAAAACATATTGAAGACTAAAAAAGTGGACTTGAGCAGACTGATCCTCTCAAATGTGTTAACAAAGGGATTCAAAATGTTGGAGTTTGGCTCCAGAAAGAAATATTTACGCATGGCATGCATGTTGCATGCTCAAGAGTAAGAAATCCTAAGATTAGATAAAAACAATTTAAAGGTAAAAAAGAATGTCTGTAATGTAAACGATACTGACTTGATATTACGATTTCAGTCATTTTCTCGCCACCGTGATTTGGCTTCCCTCTGTCTTTTCTATAAATATTTTCATGGCAATTCTTCCAATGGGCTCTCTTCCTTGGTAACTCGACCGCATAAATTTAAGCGTATTTCTAGATTGGATATTCGGTCTCATCGTTTTACTGTTGAAATAGCTAGATATAAGCGTAATTTATGTTCTGATAGTTTCTTTTCTCGCACTTCTCGCTTGTGGCATTCTTTTCCGGTTTCTCTCTTCCCACCCATCTACAATAATTAAATCCAATATCAATCGCCATCTTTTGTCTTCGTGAACCATGTTCATTTATTGTCCTTTCTTCTCACTAAAATCTTCTCACTGGGGCCTTCTACAATCACACCGACGATATGCTTTGATAGTTATTTTAGCTTTCAGTTCGAACTGCATAACGTATGCCCTTATGCAAATTAATTGAAACAAAACGAATAATTCCGTTATCATTACTCTTTTTCGTATTTTTCTAATGAAACATGACCTAGTGCACATATTAGTACTTCGTATGCCAATTCCACGAAGTCGTTCCTTGACTACAGATTCTTATTGGTTTTAAATCAGGAGAGTTTCCGGGCCAATCTATAATACTTTGATTTGCTTACTGGTAAGACTTACCAATGTGTTCGTGCAGCATTACAATTTTCGTACACTTCCTTGGAGTAACGTCTATCGTAGGCAATGACTATAGGATAACTAATCGATAGTCGAGACAATAATATCTGAGCTTGATAAAAATCTTCTGCAATCACGAATGATGCAATATTTTTCAAGACCAAACAAATTTCATCATACATCCCGAAAATAGATACATATTACTGCACACCACTGCAAATTACCTAATCTGACGAAAAAATAGAAATCGATTACATCCTGTCACTCCAGTGGGTCTAAAATTGAGTATATGGGGAAAGAAAGGAAACTAAAGCAGTAGTTTCAATTAATTTTCACAAGGATGTATTTTACCAGCTTAAATCTCCCGATACAAATTAGTTCGCACTATTATCTAAACAACACAAAATTTGAATTCGCTACAAAATAAAAACCAACTACACGCAATCTTGATTTTTAAATGTTATTTTAGAAATTAGTGTATTTCATAGAAACTGCATTCGTTGGCATTCGAACCAGTAAAGTTTGTTTTTTTTATTTTGGCAAACTGGCACTTACTACTAAGTCACAACAACAATAACAACAAGAAATTGCTTAAATGTATTGTTGTTTATCTTCGTATCTACTTGTCAAAAGCAGATGTCCACAGATCTATAGATGATTTGTGCGCAATACAATCAAATAATTTTTGTTCGCTCCAGTCTAACGCCCTTGGGAAAGGCCTTACTCCATATCCCACAAGAAGTCAGGTCATGAATTACATCTTACTGCTGGTATCATGTAACAGAGTAGAGCCTGTCTATTTTGCCTCCCAAAACTGTACGACCATGGACATAGTTACTACAACTATGCTAATTTGGACGCCGCAATTGTCAAAAAAAAAAAAAAAAAACATGCTATGAAAGTCCTTGCATAAAATCCCGGTCATGGCAAAACCGCTTTGGTTCCTAAACGTGAACCAAAATTTCCATATGGACTTATGGATATATGTTTTCCGCCAGGTTTATAAATAGCGCTGTCAGGCTACTGACTGCAGTGATTATTAGGTAATTATTGATTGACTATTGAGTGGAACTATCCAGTTGAATTAGTGTGAATTATTGTGCGTCGATGTTTTAGGATTTGATTTAGGATTTACCCGACATTAAGCCCAGCCGCGATACTAACAAGGTATTCAATAAAATGGTTAATTATCTTTGGTTGACTTTTACTTCTTTGTTTTTGTTAAGTATTTATTTGTGGTTGTAATTAAATACTGTTTTATGTTAACATTGAAGTCTTGAGTTATACTTATTATTAACGGCCACTGTATGTCATAAAAAGAATGTAGTGAAGGAAAGCGAGAAGAAAGGACTAAATATCAGTTGCAAGAAGATAGAATGCAAGGAGCTGCTCAAATTGGAGATACCAAAAATCAACCATTTAGATATCTGAGGTGTTTTATCAGAGGACGGAAGGGGCGACACTGAAATCCGAAGGTGTGTTGAGATAGTGAAAGATGTCTTTTAAAAGCTGAGAAAAGTATTAAGAAACAAGAAAATTTCGTTAGAAACAAATAAAAAAGTACTGAACTGTTAAGGAATACCAGTCCTCCTATATAGCAGTGAATGCTCGGCAATCTCCTCAAAGATGAGGAACAGACCTGAAGCAACAGAAACATGGTTCTACAGTAGGATGCTGAGAATACCAAGGACTAAACATGTGAACAGCAACGAAGTTTAAGAGAAAATTGAAAAAAGAAGGACACATATTTAACATCAGAAAGAAACAGTTGAAATTTCTAGGGCACATAATGAGGAAAGAGGGTTTGGAAAATTTGATACACACATGATATATGGAATGCAAGTGAAACAACAGGAAGCAACGCAAAATCGACCTAACGAGTTTGGGTAAATGGTTGGCAGGAGAGGGTTTAGGAGAGATAGTAGCAAAACAAATTACGCTAACGGCTATCAAAGAAGGAAACTGTGGAGAGCCATGATCGTCCACGTCCTGAAGGGATACGTCACATAGATGAAGCAGAAGTATGGACTTTGAAAGTAATTATTTTTAATTGAAGAGGCAATAAACATACGTTTCATACTTAAGCCTTCGCCCATTTGCAAATTTTCTTTTTAACTTATGCACCAAACATTCAAGCAAGCAGGTTCACAGCTATAAACTCAAATGCACACACACTCATCAAGTTATTCACCGGGTTTCCTGCTGTTGAATCCCAGAGACAGACTGAAATGATATTTTAGTTAAAATCTATATAGTGGTTATTCTCCCGGAGGGGTTTATCAAATTATGCAAAATCTCTTTCTTTCATCGATGTGCAGGTGGTGGAATGGATAGCGGAATGTGAAATCGATTAGCTGAGTTCGAATTTCGGTCGGGTGCATTGCATTCACTTGCGCACAGATACCACTGGGTAAATACCAGAAAGAAACGGTTGAAATTCCTAGGTCACGTAATGTGGAAAGATAGCTTGGTAAATTTGATACTCACAGGACGGGTGAAAGGCTAGCGGGACAGATGAAAACAGCGCATAAGCTACGTAACGAGATAGCGTAAATGAATGGTAGAAAAGGGTTTATGGGAGATAACAAAAAGACAAAATTTATTAAAAGCTAAAAATGGACAGGAAATTGTAGAGAGTCATGATCCGCAACATTTCTGTCAAGTACCTCCCCCACCCCAGCCATGATCAGTTGTCAATTTTTGACTGATATGGATATCTCTTGATTGTTGTATTACTGTAATTTCCCATATATAATATGCATTTTTTTCTAAAAAATAATAAACAAAATTAGGGATGCGTATTATGCACAGTTACAAAAATATCTTTAAAAAATTGTCGTTTCATAGGTCGATTTCAGTTGCGAAATGACTACTCACCAGAAACATACGACAATTTGACATTAACATTCGGCGATTGCGACGCCATAAGGATGTCAAATACAATCATATGTACCTAACAATACTTAAAAATGTAAAATTAAATAAGAATTATTATAAAACTAAATTAGAATAATATTATTCTATGTTTAAAACCATTTTTTAAAATAAGAGTAGGAAACGCTGGCCGTAATGAAACTGGAGAGGTACAATTTATAGAGTTTGATTTCCAAACAAGGGGTGCGTATTATGCGTAAGTAGAAGCATTTTCCCACACTGTCAGCACAATTTTGTATGTGCGTATTATGGATGAAGGCGTATTATACATGTGGAATTACGGTAATTTTTCCCTGTAATGACAGTTATTATTTGTCCCTGCTCACAATCACTAGATGACAGTGACACGTGTTTTAACCAACTCCTATAACCAATGCCTCTACCAGATCTATTTTTGAAGATTTTTATATTCAATATTATACAATATTATATTATATTAAATATCACAATGCTATATAATTCTGGTACTGATAGCCTGGGTGAAAACACACATACACACACACACACACACACACATACAGATATATATATATATATATATATATATATATATATATATATATATATATAATACATGTAATGAATCCATTGGTATATAATCTAAGTGATCATCCGCGTCCTGGGTAAGACTATAAACTACGTCCAGCAGCAAGGCCTCTGATTGGAAGGTTTTGAGGAGTGTGGAACCACCTCTTAATTGCTGGTTTTTGACCCGGGGTGGTAGCACCTGTTAGGGTGCCAGCTATGGGTAAATAGTTAACACTCAAACTTGTGTAAAAATAGGTTTTAATATCAGAAATTCTTTGAAAAAAAATATTACCAGTAATGATTTTTCAGTGAAAAATTATGAGCAATACTTAAAAAAAATACCAGGAATGCAAAGTTATGCATTTTTTGAAAAAAAAATTACTAGCTATAGATTTCTTGAAGGAAAAATATTCTCAGAAATAAAAATGTTGTCGGCATTAAATAACACATTGAGGTTGATATGCCGTAAAACAAAACAAACCATATAATCTAGAGGGATACTAGTAATATAAAAAATTAAAACCGATCCACAAAAAGAGCTCAGTGTATTTATTATAACAGAGGCAATAAATAGTATTGCACAAAATCCCAAATTATTAGGGTGGTGCAGAAATAATGTCGTTTTTTGACGATTTTTTTTTTTATTATCGTTCACCCATTTATCCAACTTTTTTGACTTACCTATTTGCTTTAAATGGCGAACAAGTGTTGAGTGTGGTTTTGCGAGGATCGGCTTCAATTAAGGCTTTCAAATGTTCGTTATCAACCGCAGTCGACCGGCCGCGACCGTCTTCATCTTCGAGGCTCTCGTCACCATTGCGAAATTTCTTGAACCACCGTTGTGCCACACATTCGTTAGTGGTTCCTGGGCCAAACGCATCATTGATATCACGAGCTGTCTCGGCAGCTTTTCGGCCTAGTTTGAACTGGAACAAGAAAATCGTGCGGATTTGAATTTTGTCCATGCTGTCGAAAAGCCTGCGAAAAATGAATGAAGAGATTAAGAACGGTAACGAATAACACTATTCGATAGAGCGAAAAACGCGCTTCAAAATGATATATAACATGGCTATATATATCAATGAATTAATTCAGAAAACATATATAAATGTAACATATGTGAGAAAACGACATTATTTTTGCACCAACCTAATACCTCATATGGAGACTATACACTGGGGTTGAATAATCCTGGCGTAGTTTTCGTCGGTTGAAATAGATTTCCCACCCCCAACCATATAAGATAATTTGGGAATTTGTTGTGTAATACTATACATACATACATACACACACACACACACATACACACACACATATATATATATATATATATATATATATATATATATATATATATAGTATTACACAACAAAATCCAAAATCGCTTTTTGAATTTGTAGGTCTGATGAATTGGATCATTGTTACGATTCCAGTGAAATAAATTATAACCATGGAATATTAGTGTTTGGGACTTTCATATTATATTCTTACTCTGGCTTGGGCATTGAGTTCTACCTGGATTCTATCCTCTTGGGAAATTATATATATATATATATATATATATATTGACCACTAATATTATCAACATATATATATATATATATATATATATATATATATATATATATATATATATATATATATATATATACATGCTCCTCACACCAAAACAAGGACGAAAGTAAATATAAACATATGTCTGCAAAACCCTCGTTTTTGAGTTATTAAGTTTAAAGTTTATGGTGGATGCTGTTAAATGTATAATCCAAGATATAATCCAAAAATAATTTTACAAACTTTCAGACCGGGTTCCTGACACCAAAACAAGGTAAAATGTCCATATAATTATATATCGAAAAGGTCACCTGAAAGCATCAACTCATAACAGATGTTTAAAATGTGCTCCGCTTGCTTCTAGACACACATGCAGCCGTTTGGGTCATTGACTGGCGAACCCTTTCAAATACATGGCCCCCATGAGATATTGATGAAGTGTCTCTGCATTAATAATGGCTGATGCATAAACTAATTATTTTATGTGGCCCCACAAGTAAAATCCAAAGGATTGAGATCGAGGGAACGTTCAGGCCACGGAACCGGTCCTCACCTAGCTACCCATCTTTTCATGCTAGATGTCAGCTAGTTCATCGCGAACAGTGTGACTAAAATGTACTGGTGCACCATCATACATGAATCACATGCGTCTTCGTATTAGCATGGGTACATCCTCTAGCAGGTCTGAAAGTGTGTCCGAAAGAATGTCCCTGTAGACAGCTCCTGTAAGATGTGCACATATGGACCTACCAGACAGTTACCTACAATTCCAGACCCCACACATTAATCATAAACTGATGCTGATGTCTCGCCTGTATTGTAACATGGGAATTCCGATCCGCCCACAAATATTGGTTATGTAAATTTGTTATTCAATCTGTTCCAAATGTTGCCTCATCCGTAAACAAGACTAAAGAGACAAACAACAGATTGGCAATTTGTGCAATAAACCATCGGCAAAAGTTCTCCTGTGGTGAATGATCAGAGGGCGAAAGAGACTGCACACGTTTCAAATGATACGGATACAGGAGCCGCTCTTGAAGTAACCTCCATCCGGTACTATGAGAAGTACGACATGCTATGGTCACTTGACGTATGCTGATACTTGCATCCTCCTCGGCAGCCAGTAGAATGGGTTCTTCGTAGTCAGGCGTACGAGCAGATCTAGGTCTTACTCGATCCATAGTTTGTGATGCCACGGATCTTGTCTCAGTAGCGCGACGATAAACAGCAGCAAATGTTGGATGAGTCGGTTGCCTTCAATCTGGAAACGCAATCTCATACAGCCGTGCAGCCTCGCTTCCATTACCATTCGGCCGTTTGTAAAAATCATATCTGCCTGATCACTATATAAATATCTGGTCATTGTTAAACGGAACATTTCTCACTTACTACATATGTTAAATGTTTAAAAAAGACTAGACACGACTGTACACGAATGACAAATGTAAACTAGTCTACACGGCAATGCAGCGCCATTTACCGTAAACTTTCTTTAAACTTGATAACTCAAAAACGAAGGATTTGCGGACATATGTTTCTATGGATTTTTGTCCTTGTTTTGGTGTGAGGAAACCACCTCCAATGTTTGTTTAAGCTTAGAGAATGAAAAATGGAGGAGAAAAGAAAATTCTGGTACAAAACAAGTACATGTGAGGTCTACTTGACCAATGGAAGACAAACAATACAAAAATACCAAAATTTTCTTTTCTCCT
>OZ010573.1:123181841-123183288 GCA_963932145.1 Acanthosepion lycidas
TAAAATACCGTTTACAATAACTGGAGCGTCTGCTCAAATATAGGTATCCACGCGCGTGCGCGCGCACACACACACACACATGACACACACATGACACATACATTGAACGGGATTCAAGAAGACAGAAGATGTCGATTTGCATTCAAATTTTTGAAGTTTGTATTTATCAGGGAAGCAATTAAATGGAAGAGATGCGAAGTACGAGAAAAGAAACTGTTGGAGTAGAAGTGGAGGTTGCATTTATCTATTTCAACATTAAACGGGTGGGACCTAGATGCCAATCTAGTAGCACGCTTGAATTCATGCAGTCGGAGCATCAGGGGAAAAAGCTCGTAAGAGCAGTTGCCATGAAAATATTTGCAGAAAAGACAGACGGTAGCTACGACACGTTGGTGAGAAAGTGACTCTCTCTCTCTCTCTCTCTCTCTCTCTCTCTCATATATATATATATATATATATATATATATATATATATATAATGAACATAGAAGTCAACACTTAGAGGCGACAGTCTGTTTCATGCTAGATGCAATCATTAGGCCTGGCGATTGCATCTAGCATGAGACAGACTGTCGCCTCTAAGTGTTGACTTCGATGTTCATTTTTATATTTTCACACGCTCTGTCTCTGATATTGAGCACTTTATCCTATAAATATAGTACATCTTAAGACTATATATATATATATATTAGGTTGGTGCAAAAATAATTTCGTTTTCTAACATTTGTTACTATGTGAGAAAACGAAATTATTTTTGCACCAACCTAATATATATATATATATATATATATATATATATATATATATATATATATATATATATATATATATATATATATATATATGTGTGTGTGTGTGTATGTATACGTTTTATATATATATATATATGAATTATTACTATAATTAGTTTACTGGTAGCGTCAGAAATTACGGAGACATTTAAATAATTTGGCAATTGTATTGATTATGTTTTCTGTGTAAGCAATCTCGAATTCTTATCGATACAGTTAATTACGTCGTAGTATGTAAGAAATAATTCTGTGTTGTAAATCATTAAACATATCTGAAGAAAGCTAACACAAGATGAAAGAAGCAAAACGCTATATGTTCGTTAGCTGATTCTTCTTCTAATAAGATATTTTGTTATGATAACACAGGGTATATTGGTGTAATGGACCTTTTGTTATTATCACATAATGCTTCGTTATTAAGAGGGGGGGATCAAGTCATAAGAGCAATAAATATATAAAGTCACAGTGTTTTCTAAAATTGTAATAGTAGTAGTAACATTATATTCTAGAAGAAGAAAAAGAAGAAAAAGGAGTAATGATAAAGAATGTATTGAAGAGAAGAAAGAGGAGGGAAGGAGAAAGAGGAGTAAGTAAAAATGTGTGTATTGAAGGAGAAAGATTAAGGAAAAAGAGTATATTGAAGAAGTGTGAGGAGT